>KZ308366.1:887054-1007620 GCA_000376725.2 Ladona fulva | reverse complement strand
TTCCCCCCCCTTGAACCTCCCCTCATCCCTTTCTCCTCATGGCGCCAGTCCTTCCTCCACCTCCACCTTTCCCGGCCTATCCTAGCCTCCCTGTACTCCCCCCCCTTTTATTCTCTATATATACGGAGTGTCCTGTGAAAATTGTCACCTGAGGATGGTGCCATGCACCGAAACCGGTCGTGTATTTTGTAACATTGTGGTTTGTTAATATTAAAGTTTCTTTCTCATAACTTTATTTCCTTGTTGAAATATGAAATTTTTGAAATCGTAAATGACGATAAAATTTGAGAATGGCTTTAGTATATATCGACTTTCATAGTTTCCAGTATTTTTGTGGTTATTTTCAGCAAGCATTTTATTTCATTTAAATTTTAAAATGTGCAATATTCATTCATCGATCATATAAGTTGGAGGAACAGTAATCATTCTGATTTTTCTTATGATAAAACACAAATCATCGAAATGTATATCGACGAAATATATTTTCTAAAGGAATTGGAGGACTACTAGTAAAAAAAATACAAGAAAAAAAATCAGGAGTGATCAGGGTTTGTACTCGAAGCACTTCCGTAAGAAACTTGACACTCTCTCAACACAGCTATTTCTTTTCCAAATAATGATGAAGTTTTTCATAGTCTAGTATTACTCTCTTTTCTAGTACATACAGCGCCACCGTACCCTAGCGGATTTTTCGGACGTTTTTTGAAGGCCGAATCCAGAATTTGGGGGTCGAGCAAGGTCAAAATCGCCTATTTTAACCCTTTTTCCAAAATTCACGAAGTTGCTCAGTGAACTTAACCCTTTGAGCCCAACTTAACCCTTTGGTCCCATCTTAACCCTTTACTGAAATCGAAAGTATTTGACGTCATCGTGACGTAGTGCGACGCACTAATTGGGCGCTAATTCGAATTCCCTGTTTTTATATTTAATTTTGCCATTATATATTCCAAAGTAAGGCCATTTTGGATTTGTATTTCCTTTTTGTCCTGGTGAATTCCATTTTCTGCTATAAAAAATGACTAACGTCATTTTGATACCCAATATGAATCTAGCGATGATAACGCGGGAATTCAGATTCGTCAAATGGAATATTTAATTTTTTTAATAACGGCATTTTTTAACCTTTATTTTATTTAAGCCTTTTTTCTGACTTTACAATGACTAGTGTTCAAACCATTTCTCTACATTATGTCCACTCTCAGTAGATCTTAAGTTTAATTCCGCGATATTTTGGAAAGTTTTCATTAATAGTCATAATTTAATTTTTCCAGTAACTTTGTTTAGTAAATCAAAAGGAAGACTATTTTCTTCATAAAATAAACAAAATTATAATTGTAAATTTATTAATAATATACAGTAATCAATACAATTATACAATAATACTGCAATTTAATACACATGTATACATTCTATAATATACTTATGTCGATTTGTTTGCAACAAAGAAAATTGAAAATTTATTCTTTATAACACTTTTAAACTACAATCATGATGAAATCAGAATAATTTCGAAGTTAAATACTGGATTTCCTTATTCTGCAGTTGGATTACATTCAGCTCCCGCGATGTGGTAATTTGGCAACCAGGTTCTTCCCATCACCAAAGGCTTCCACAGTCATGATCCTATATCAAAACAAAGACATCAAATTAATAATTTTTTTTAGAATACCCTCTTCTTCGCGTAAGGGCAATTATATTCGTATATAACAATTAAAGAACTGATAAGTAAAGCATAGTTTCATCATATATTGTTATATGGTGATATAATGCAAATATTATTAATTTAATTCAGAGAATTAGAAAACAACTGCTTCTAAGTATCTAAAATAAAATATTTTCATCGATAAGATGAGGAAAAAATTTCTAAGGTCTGCGGATTATTAGAATAAAATATGTATTTGAATTATTATTTAAATCATCTAGAATTTTATTTAAAATTGATTAGGATTAAGATCAATGAACCCTCAAATACTTCCATTCACCCGCGAAGAATATTAGGTCATATCGGGTGTGGCCAACGTCTTACAGTTCTGCGCCAAATATTTCATTTCTCTTTCGGATGCGCAACAATTACAATATTGGGCCTTAAAATATATTAAAAAACTAAAATAAATGTGCTGTCAAGATTTCATCCGTAGGTTACTTCAAGGCAAATACAGTAAAAACCTTGTTAACAGGAACTCAAATGGACCGCAAAATGGAGAGCTCGTGTTAAAAAAATTCGGGTTAACGAAATCGCGACGAAAATAACGTTTATCTAGTCTAGTCTATTTCACATACAAGTATACAACTTTATATGCATCACCTAACAAGTTTTAAACGGGAAATATAAATGGTCATATTTTTACTTGATTTTCGTAAGAACTGAAAAATTCGATGATATTTTGCTCCAGAAGTATTGGACGCGAGCTATGAATACATTTGAAGAATATCCTTTCTGAAAAACTTGAGAAATCGCCGGAATGGTTGGAGGTGGCTGATAGCGCTCGAGTACGCTAAGAGCCTAAATTAGTAAATCAAAATGATAAAATGATCATGGCTTTTATAATTTGTTCGATTGATACTTCACAAGCTTTCGCTTAAGTAAATGCTAGCGATAATTTAAAGAAATGACTCTTAGATAACTAAGACACGATCAAGTTGAGAATTAATAAATTTTTACATTCTTGAAATACACGAGTAACTGAGGCCCGCTGACCGCCAAGAAATGCTATCTAGCCCTAGGTCATTTAAGAATCGGATGTGATTAGATTTTCAAATCACACAGGAAATCTTCCTCATAATGTCACTGCAGTGTTTCTCACTTTCACTTAATTGAAAAGGATTTTTGTTGTTAAATTTTGTTGTTAAACTAAACGCTTAACAACATTTTTAAAACAATTCTGAAGACTCTAGCTATACGGATCAGGTCATGATCAAGGCCAATCAAAAGAAAAAGGTTCAACTTCGAGGAACTGCTTTGGGCTGAAGCTATGTACTAAATGTTTCAATTTCGTTGAGTGATGAATGAGGGATGAACTATGAGCAATTGTAGAAAAATATTAATCTAAGACAAGTGATAGGAAGTCTAATCGAGGACAAGTGTAGGATCTATGAAACAGCAGAGAAAATTCAACGCATTACAAACATACGCACCTGTGGACATATGACCATGTCAATGCCAATTCAACCTGGTTCTTCTCTGCTGCTAATAAGTAACGCGCGAGGAAAATCGAGTTTTATTTGTAAATTTACTATCCCAAGACATTTCAGATGACTTTTCATTGCTTCTTTATTATACTTTTATTTATTTTATTCAGCAACTCATTTACCAAAGTGAATCAGATTATTTTCAGATTTCCTCCCCATGAATACCACCCACATTGCCATTCTTTGTTTAAAACCAGTGCGGTATAGTAAATAAATTCATAATGAAATAATGACATCAAAATCTTTCATTAGAGTTAAGTCAAAAGCTATGTCCATTCCACGTGACTTGTCTTCATCTCGATTACCTCGTCTTTCAGTGAAACAAAATGGAAAGGAATTCCTTCCGTTGTATGTACCTTCCCAGAATTTTCGGTGGGTTTGTTGACCTTCCTCTATACCTTTTCCATCGCCAATTCAGTCTACTCTTCAGGGCAATTTTCCAGGAGGACTTGGCTCTCAACGGGCCTTTGTTTCCGGATTCCTATAAGACCGGAATGAACGAAGTCTCGTTCACAACAGTTGAATCAAGGCTGGGTAACTATTTCGGCCTGAGAAGCACAATAAATGAGAGATTCTTTCGTATTCTAGTTATTTATCGGTACAAAATGTCATTTTTAAATGATGAAACGATAAAGAATATCATACTTATAGCAAACCTTAGTCGAATGACGCCAACCTCACGTAGGTAACACCTGGAAAAATGTTTGTTGTAGAGTAGTTTGCAGAGTAGAAAAATTACATCTGTTAAAAAAATCAATTTCATAGGGTTAAAAGTCATTACAAAGATAAAATTACAACAAAATTATGCACCCCTACTCTTCGGTCCTTCATTAATGACTGCAATACGTAAAATCTTGATTTTCATCTATGCTTACCATTGTCGTTGCGGTTCACATGAAATTTTTTTTCCGGCTAAGCTACACTCCCTCAAAACATCGAATCCTTACAGCTCGGCCAAACTACAAAGTTTAAACGCGATGCATCAGCTTTGTAGACCACAGTACGTTGAAATACTCTGCCTCCTTTAATTAAAAACAGGTTATAATCTCACAACGTAAATACCTACGTAAAAATCTCTGTCATCCATTGCTTTCATACGTTTTCCGAAATCTGTTTGCTTTGAAACCTTTACCTGTCTTCACGGCAAACACACGAGGCACGACCTCCAACTCAACTTGCGTAAACCTCTTCGGACAATACCCACTCATACCCACAATGCAACTCAGGGCGTTTCGCCAGCAATAGCTCCCTCTAAATGCGAAGAATAGCGAAAAGATCTGCACATCGTCTGGCGTCGGTGAGAAGTATTATTTCGTCCATTAAATCACAAATTTCGAAGCCCGTTTTAACGTGAAAATTACACATCACAGATTATCGCATAAGCATAAATGGGTCATGAAAATTCATTATCGAATACAACGATATATCGCCTAAGTAAACTTCCACCTGCCAGGAGGAATTGACGGATCCAGAAGGAAGCAGTGGGAACGATCCCCCCTATACGACTTTGCTAACCAAGCTGTTTGGCTATGACCTGACGCATAGCTTAACATGTTCACTGCGGATCACTCCACGATTGGAGTGACAAATGCATTGGAAATGTAGGTATTCGCAGTGAACGTGTTAAACAAAAACTTCTTAGTAGCGAGCTTGTTGTTTTTTGTCAGTTGGATTGGCGACGGCTTGACCCTCTTGAAGCATCATTCAAAGCGTTTAACTACGATCGTAGTTAAACGCTAGTTTGAAAGATACTTCAAGTGGACCAACGGAATACCAACGGAATCCAACGTAAACCAACAGGACTCAGTGTACATTAATGGAAACCAATATAAAAACCAACTGCTACCAATGTATGCTACCAATACAAACCATTATAAACCAACATAAACCAACGGAAACCAATATAAAAATCAACAGGTTCCAATGAATATTTTCAACAGTCGACTGTCTTGTCGCTGCCGGTGTTTTAAGGGTAACATGACGCTTTAGCGTGGGCGAAGAGGCGAAGAAAACTTTCAATCCAAGAAAGGGAAAACAAAATATAAAATTTCAAGATTTTTTAATGATGGTCGGTTTAATTCCTGTAAATGTGACATCTTGATTAGAAGCGACGAAAATTCTAACTTTCCGCAAATTATTGTTTTGTAATGTTATGAAAAAATAGGTGTTAGGCGCAGCTTTGGTCTCCAAAGGAAAAATATTTAACATAAAATATTTATGACATTTCAACAGAAAACTACTTTTTTACCAATAATATGTAAAAGATATTTTATATTAGATATATACTCTTATTCCTCCATATGTGTACTCGTAGTCATGGTAATTCGAACAAAATTTCGATTGATTTTGGCGAATTAGCCATGTGGCCTCGTCTCTCCGTGATTTTCATTGGCCCTCCTTTTCCGGAAATGGGACTATTCGCCCCAGCCACTTGGCCGCCGCCGTTTCGCGGCGAATAGTCCTAAATTAGGGGTGTAATAATTACACCTGTTAAACAAAGAAGTATATAGCTATAACAGTACTTGATGAATTATGCCATCCGTCAGATTGTTAGAAATTAATATAACGTAGTTTTAGGTTAAGTTAAGCAGTGAGACGCGCTCAATTGTCGCAGTGCTCAATCGGTCCAGAACTTTTTTTTATATAAATAACGTTAATATACAATGTAGAATCTTAAAATAGTGTGACGTGTGATTTAAGAGTCTTTAAGTTCACGAAAAAATAATTTATGTCACATATATTGAAGAGTAAATACAACCGTCAGCAGTGGTTAAACAAATATATATCTAACAGTATTTTACAAATTATGCTATCTGTCAGATTATAAAAAAATAATATTAAATAGTTTTTACGTTAACTTAAGTTGTGAGACGCGCTCAATTGTCGCAGCGCACAATATTATGCAGATGTAGATGTATATCTGTCACGCGCTCAATTGTCCGGCCATCGGGCGATTCTATGGTATTTGTTCCCAAAATGGCACGAGAGAGAATCTTATGGGCACACGAAACTCTGAATGCACCATCCTGCAATCTTCCCCTGAAAATCGAAGCTTCAGAGAAAATAAATATGGCTTCTATTTACTATTAATGAAAATTAGTTATTGTTTACGTCAATCGTAACATCTTAATCCCATCTTTGACACAATTAAATAGAGAAATTAAAATAATATAATAGATAATTAAATAGATGTCAGCATCTCTATCTATGGTTTGGCACCACATTGGCACGCAAGTCTTTTATATTTTTAATAAGCATGGCACTTTTGCCACAAAAAAGTTCGCTATTCCTGTCCAAGAGTTTTTTCTTCAAGGTATTTATTACGCTCCTATCAGGTAACAAAATATATTCTACCAATTAACGCACACGTTGCAAAAAGGAGTCAAGTTTGACCCCCTGTAACCTTAAAATGCGTATGAAGAAGGATAAATGACTCACAGCGTATGAGAAGATTCTATGTGAATAGCAAGGCGAAGTTTCAAGTCACGCATACAAATATACCATTTCTGGAAATCCGGCCAAGTTTGGTTCAATTCTAGCCCACCGTGCGACGAGAAAAAAATAGTCTTCGAAAATGAAACTTTTAATGTCGTAATTGCAAATGTATTTTTGAAAAGCTTTCTCTGAAATCGTAATTTCAACTTCATGCATAAATGTCGATTCATAATATTAAGTTATATCTGAAGATATCAGCCAAAAGTTGTAACGTAGTGCAAACTTATTTGAGTATAATGCATTTCTGCAAAATTTACCGTCTACAGATTTTATACCTTCCTGTGTAGAATTTTGTTAACCCAGATGATAAAGAAAGTAGCTGCAGAATTTAGAGTCCTTCAGAAATTCTTGAAGGGGACCATCCGTCTCTGAGAGATAGGCCATAAAGAATTCATTTTTAACGAGCCCCGAAACTTGGGTGTCTACGGCATATGGTTAGGACGCATCTGGGTGATAAAACAGTCTCCATCGTCGATGGAAAAAAGCTTCTACCACTGGCTTAATAGCCTTTTTACAAGTGAGATGAGGATGATTTAATAATAACTCTATTAATCTTGAAAAAAGCAATTAACAAAAATTTTTATTTTAATAGTGTTCAAGATTTTGATACCGGAACACCCACCGCTATGTAACGTTAAATGCTATAGTTGAATACGTTGTCTTTTTACGTTAAACATTTTAAGCGTGTCATTCGTAGACACGTAAATACTCAGCCGATTATCTTGAATTAACAACACGACAGTCTCTTTCAAATTTTAGCCGGTCTGAGCCACACTTTGTACCTCGAATATGTTCCCGAAATTTTGCCTTAACCGGTAACTTTACCGGGTCACTCTTTTTCTTGGGCATACCTCTATTGCGCTATAACATTCATTAAGTTGAATCGAAAATGAGTCCATTATGTTAATCTCAGCGAGCGAATCACTACTCTATCCAACTGCGGGACTTTGCCTTGCCCCCTGTCAACTCTGTTTGAAACTATGGAATATTCAAATGAAGAGCATGAATTCATTTTCATCTGTGAGGACATCGGCTATTGTAATCAATCTGATTTTAACACTGCCATCGCCTTCGGGGTTAAAGCAGAAAGAGGTACAAGTGACGAAACAGACCACAAGCGATTAACAAACGAGAACGTTAAAGTATGGACTTGGATTAATTGTTCAGCTTTTTTCTCGAAAGCGTAAAGATTCGGAAAATGCATGCTATAAGATTTTGCGAGTTCAGATTACTATTACGCCTGATTCCATATCCCTCGATAATAATACAATGCAGGAAATGGAAATGATGGTTAATTTGATACACACATTGAGATTTCCTTTCGGGAAAATTATATTATTTACCAGATATCTATTCAATGGTTTTTAAATGGAAGAGTTGACCTCTTTGAAGAATTCCAGAGTAGAGTTCATATCGTTTGGAAATCTACTCTTATTTTATTACTAATGTTCTTCTAGTAATTATTACGGTTTGACTTATAGCCAGGTGGGAATCAATGTAGATGGAAAGCATAAAAGATATAAATGTTTAGCTGCAAATTAAAACAGAAACTCAACATAGGAGTACATGGATGTATATACATGCAGGTGCATAAAAGGATTGCTGGTAGGGATTAACAACATGTTAGAGAGTGTAAACATAGAGAAATACATCCCACTGAGGGAAAACCCAAGCAGATTGAAAATCTGCGAAACCTACCGATTTCATGTACCATCTAAGTGAAAGTTTAAGTTTTGAAAACTGAAAAAGGCATACACTTTTGAGGATACCAAACAAGCGTTCACAATATGCATAACTGAGTACAATTTAGGTATACTCTGGACCTCTAACAGCTTGAGGGAAAGGCACAGACTCCTGCAGGCTGACTAAAAGAATGATAGAAAAATTTTCCCTCATCTCTCGGATGTTGCTAATGCTATCTCGTAGTGGTGACACGAGCTCAGATAAAACCTAGAATTTCCCAGCGTAATTCATATAACATTAAATATTTACAACAACTGCATCATAAATACTACGTATCCCAGCTTTTTGTCTACTGTCCAATATTTCCTGTCAAACTTTTCTCTCACTATCCTTTGTAGTTTCCGTAATTTAATATTAAACTTCGTAATTAATACACACAATATCTTATTTGACCTGAGAGATGTGTAACCAAAATCACGTCAACAAACCCCAAAATCGGTCAAATCAGTGTTGACTTTACTTTACTGGACCCTTCCACCACTAGACCAAAGCTTTCCTAGGAAGTTTATTATCTCTAGTGGTTTTGAAGAGCGGTACGTGGGCTCATATATGTATGGGTAAATTAAAAATACCCACTAATGTAAAGCCAATAAGAAACACGCCTTGAACGCATTTACTCTGTGTGCGATGGCTATTTTTCCCAGGGAATCCACAAACACGAAATCACTTCTGAGTGATAAATGGCATACCTATAATTGCCTCATAAGAACATTTGAGACTGTTTTCATTATTAGTAGAATATGTATTTTATACAAACGATTTCTTTGATTGATTTAGCAGTTCATGTCAATTTTGACAGTTATTTCTTTGGTTGCTTCCATTACCTTGTGTCATTCTTATTTATATTGAAATTGTGGTGAATTACAAGATTATAGAGGGAAACTTTTTGATGTATAACTAGCAAGTCCGAAATTTATTGAGGTTAAAATACTCTCCGTTCGTGTGATTATTTTCTCTTGGAGCAAAAGAAACGTCAAAAATAATCCGGATAATTGAAATACGTAATTAAATAATGCGCGGATAAAAATCATAGAATTTAATCAACGTATCTGTTGGCTTCGATATAATTTCTCTCGAATTGTATTCACCACTTTTACCACTCGCTTAATTTTAATTGATTCGTTGTTAGCAACGCAAACAATACAAAGGACGGTTAAGAATAGTAGTGCGTCACATGTCACATTGAGAACTATCAAAAGCGACAAGGATTTATGCACCCGTAACCTACATTGAGGTGCGATTTCAAAATTTTCGTCGGAAGGCCAGTATAAAATGTTACCTTCCACTTCAGTTTAGCACAGACCACGCTCAGCAACCGAGTGTGTAGCTGTGTTTACCAAAAGTAGCAGCAGTGGTCATTCAGAGCCATCGAGAAGCCGACCGGTGATCAATACATCGAGAACTTGAGAGTGGATGTGATTTATCACCATGGCAAGTGTTACGCCCGCCAAAACAAACGTGGAAAGTAAATCCGAGACTGAAACTGTCAAGAAGGAAGATTATGAGGTGGAAGACAAAAACTTTGAGAGGGAAAAAGTGAAGACAGATCCTAATTTCAAGAGAAAAATAGTGTGGAAGAATGTGATCGGTTTTATATTTTTGCACTCAGCTGCGCTTTATGGCCTATTTCTTGCGATCACGGCGGCCAAACTTCTCACAAACATTTGGGGTAAGTTTTCAACGATTTTGATTCATTCAACGCGACTGTAATTGACGAATGAGTTTCAAAATAAGTCATTCGAGTATGCGGCAAGTTTTTTGGTGAAGAATCTACTCTGTTTTTCTCTCCCAAATGATTTTTCCAGCATTTTTCGTGCTGATATTGAGCGGCCAAGGAGTATTGATGGGAGCGCATCGTTATTACTCCCATCGCGGTTTCAAAGCATCCTGGCAGCTCCGGTTGCTGTTAGTCGCTTGCCAGACAATTGCTGGACAGGTGAGGTAGAAGTGTTTCGTTCATTTGAGTGTAACTTTAGCCGTAGTTGACTGACTGCATTAATTTGAAACTGCCATTCAGTGATTTCGCCAGTGTGTCGATGCTTTATCGCTGTATAACCGTAGGCAGCGACAACACGGTTTTTTCACGAACATATTAACGTATTTCATGTCTATAGGAAATACTTTCCGCATTTGATACTTTCATTCTCCAAATCTGCCTCTCAAAATTGGAGGCATTAGATGTTGGTCCATTCTCGAAAAAGTCAGTCTTTGCATTTAATCTGTGAGAAAAGGGCACCCATACATACATACGTGTTCTACCTTCCGGTAGGTTCATATGCCTTAATATTCCTTATTTCCATTTCTTTCGTTTCCTGGTATTTATCCCACCCTTTATGTCATCTAACATCTTTCATCTTTTGCCTTGACTTCCCCTTTGTCTTTTCCCTTGAATTCAACCCTCAATTACATTCTTCAGCAATCCCTCTCCTCTCAATATTTGACCCACCTATTTCTTCTGTCGACGCTCAATTACTTCAATTATAACCATCTTCCCTACAACCATCTCTAGTACCTCAGTGATTACTTTTCTATTCACTCAAATTACTTTTTCCATTCAATAAAAAGTTATCCAATTTCTTTCAATTATAGCGTTATAAATACATGTTAAATGCTAAATTGAACCTAAGAGACAATCATTTTCATTTCTTTCGAGATTATCATCAGAAAATAAATTGGTAAAAGAGTGAATATTCTTAAAAAAAGCTAAATCAAGCGATTTGAATGGACGCAGCAAATGTTATTGTTGTTACTGGTCGGAATATATTCGTTATTGCGCCGATCATAACGCATTATTTGGTAGATTTGGTCCGAAAGTGAACCCGAAAATGATCTTGTAAACAATGTTTATTAGATTTACTGAGATGAAGGAATTAAAAGACCTGTGGGGACATAATAAAATAAAACAAATGAAATGCAAATTAAACCCTGCGTATTTCCACACGGTTTCAATAATATTCTATATCAATAATGGCATATTTTAATCTAGTTTCATTATCACTATTGGAATCAATTTAATTTTCCTTATCGATCCCAATGGCTGTAAAATATGAGTGCTGTAATTCTGCAAAGACTGACGAAGGTATTTCCCCTGCTTTTTCTTGGCACTGATTTCTCAATACTATTCCATTCCAAACCATCATTAGAATTGCCTCTACATTTGGGTAAGAGACCACCGGCAGCACCACAAATACAGCGATACCGACGCCGATCCTCATAACGCCAATCGAGGATTCTTCTTCTCGCACATGGGATGGCTGATGTCGAGGAAGCATCCGAAAGTCATCGAAAAAGGAAAGGGAATCGACATGAGCGATTTGGAAGCCGATCCGTTCGTCATGATTCAGAAAAAGTAGATACCCTTTTATAATGTGATGCATTTTGGATGGGTCATGAACCTGAATCGGATTAAGCAATTTTCATCACTATGAACTGCATTTTTTTTCAGGTATTATAAAACACTCTACACCATCCTGGCTATATACATACCAACATTGGTTCCGTATTATTTTTGGGGAGAGAATATTTATACCTCACTCTTCGTCTGCTACTTTTTCCGCTATGTGCTAATGTTGCACGGGACCTGGCTGGTAAACAGCGTAGCTCATTTGTACGGAAACAGACCATATGACAAGTAAGTTATTTAAGCGATGAAGTATCAATATTGGATGGAAAAAAGTCGAATTTTAAGCTATCGGAAAATTTCGCTCGCCGAATTAAAATCAACGGGCATTAAAGTGGAAATCCAACTCCGGCTTATGAAAAAAGTGGCATCATTTTAATCTTTTGCGGGCTCTATTTCTGTTTCAAAATGAGAAAAAGAATCATCGGGCGAACTTAAACAATTTTCTTAAGAAATAAATTTTATAGATTCATATTCTTATGGTCGTTCGTTGATTTCAGCCACAAATTTTGGACACTTTGATAAGTGTTAGGGTTTTTCATTCAAAATTTTCATCTGCGATAACATGTCCCATTTAGCTAATTCAAGACGAAAGATGTTAGTTTTTCTTTTGCAAAAATAGGACTACTATATTATATCCTATTTCTATTTTTCCCTTTGAGAATCAACAGGAACTTCAGCTAGTGAGATGATAAAATCCTTCGCGGTGAGTCCATTACAAGATAGAAAATAGGAAAAAATTCTTCAAGTAAATCAGCTCATACGACCTAAAGAACTGTTCAAAATTTCATCGGCCCCAAAAAAATGAGATCGCGAACTCTGAAATCAGTTGGCGAAGCTCTAAGGAATTGCCCATATGCAAAAATACAAATCACCAGCTTTTTCCTTCCAAGCTGAGTACGTTATTTGCCTCCGTCATTCATAATACTCCTCATACTAAAAGACAATTATTCATGGTTTATTATTGCGTCAATCGGTGCAATAATACGCATCAATTATTGTGTACTTCAATCTAATCTCATTGTTACAAAATGAATCGATTTATTAAAATGTATTTCGGACAATCACTCATTTGCATCGTTTCTTCTGTATACAGAGACCTAAAGCCCGTGGAGAACTTAACCGTGGCGAAAATAACAATGGGGGAAGGATGGCACAATTATCATCATGCTTTCCCATGGGACTACAGAGCTGCTGAGCTGGGATACAGGGATGCAAGCTTGACAACTCAATTAATAGATTTTATGGAGAGAATAGGATGGGCGAAAGACTTGAGGACTGCTTCATGTGATATGGTGAGGAAACGGACGCTGAGGAAAGGAGATGGAAGTCACACAGTCATAACAGAAAGCACGGCTGCAAATAAGAACGGAGAAATCCTCACCACCAACAACAAGAGGAAGTCGTCCTTGATTACGGACAAAAATCATCAAAACGTGAGTTGTTTCGTATACACAGTGTAAAATCTGTTTCTTTCGGAAAAATTTATCATAATTCTCCGAATAGTTATCCTTTATGTGTGTCTCCCTTGGGTCAATGTGGTCCTTCTGTAGGTCAATTTTCTACAGCCCTTGCCCCCGAGATAACGATTCTTTCCTTTGTATTTCATGCACTTTTTTCCTATTGCGATTGCTAATTAGAATACGAAGCACATTAAGATCTAAAGCATACACTATGAGTGGAGCCGGTGCGAAAAAGTGTTGTAAAATTGTAAATAAACCACCAAAAAGTATACGATGATACTCTGGTACTTAGTATAACTTAAATTAGGTTGTCTGCGATTCCCGAAGTCTTTTCTAGATACTGTTCCCTTACACTTCCCCCTTCATTTTGTTGAAATCAGTTGGACTGCATGAGTTATTAAGATAGCGATGCTGTTTCTATGCTAATGTTTATTGATTTTGAACGGAATTATATTCAGTTAAATTGTGTATACTTACTGGTATACATAATATCTAAATTTAAGGAAGCAAACTTTTGTCAAGAGCTTCAATACGGCTTGGCGAGGCTCGCGTCACGTGTTGGGGGACGTCCTTCATTGCTAACCGTGATAATTGATTTGAGGCTAACATTGGTCTAGAATTGCTAGACGCCGCGGCGTCTTAGTCCCACGGTCGATCCTTACTGGATCTTCCGGCACAAGGCTCACTCCTAGAGGATCAGTTTACAAGAAACCTTCACGAGCAGTTGCGGAAATTGGGTCGGCAAGGGTATGTAAGTATAATTAATGATAATATTTATTTTGTGGACAATGAGCGTGGCTTGGAGCCCTGTTCTACCATCTCTACGGCAATTCTAAATCTATACTGGGGGGTGTAATAGAACAGTACCCTTTTCTGATGTTAAGAAAGCTTGAAGCGTTAGCTTGGGAGCCCCTGCTATGGCAGTAGCACTGTTAAAAGTGCTTCGACAGACAGACAGGCCCCCACTGGGAATCGAACCCGGGACCGCTTTCAATGAAGTCGAACTCAATTTCAAACCCTAATGATTCTATTCTAACTGAGCGCTTTTATTTTGAAGGAAAAACTCCAAAATGGACATCCCGCTGAAGATGCTGAGCAGAAAAAGAAAAGCGAAGAGTTGACGAATGGCGTGCCAAGGATTCGGAAGTTGGAATCTCCGGTGATAAGAAACAAAGTGTTTAATAGAGGATGAATGCAGAATCGTGTCAAATTAAATTATGGACAATCATGTCAGCATAGTTCAGTGGATTTAACAATTTCTCATCAACGCATACATCATTCAAAGTATCTCATTACACGGGGGCGTAGCCATGGTTTGCCTCTGGAGGGGGTTCTGAGCCATGGAGTAAACTCAATATTACCTACATTCCTGAGAGAGGCAAACATCTGCCCTAAACGTCACAAAGATGGTATCAGATCTATATCTACATATATTCCCTGTGAGTCACCATTGGCGTGCTTTCTGTAAATATTTAAACAATTGTAATTTACCTCACATAATCTCGATTTTAAAAACCCATTTTGGCTCTTGGGGGGGTTAACGCCGAGACTTACGCTAGGCTACGCCACTGCATCACTAATTTATCATGTGATTAACAGACTGAGATGTTATTTTATCGTATTGTAACATTTATTTATATCTAAATATAAACCCTTTAACCCGTCAGGTGGGATCGATATATTCCTTTGCAATGTATTTCATTAGAATTAATAAAAATTATGTCGAAGATTTTGGATGTTTTCCTTGTGTCTGCGTCCAGAAACCATCTTCTGGCGATTTCTCCTCTTTGCTGTCCTTTCATTCAAGTGCGAAAATCTTTGGACATCCGATTTCACGAGGTCTTTCGATTCTTCCTTGATTTTACAAGAAAGGTTTGAACTGTTTAACTTGGTTTTACAAGATTTTTGTCATACTTATAACGTCTTCATTGAACCCACGTTTTTTACCATTCAGGAAAGGTTTAAGCCTGGGGAATAGATGGAAGCACGAGGATGTTAAGCCCAAGGCCCTAGCTATACGTAGTAAAAGATCATTCCAAAAAACTATCAAGGGAAACTCTTATGGCTTACATGTATTCCGATCTCCATGAAAGTATCTTCAGAGCTTAGTCGACCAGATAAAACTATCAAAACTGCATATACATTAATTTCAATGTCATGTTGTACCTAAATCACACTGAATTATCAAGATAAAACATACTTAATTGTAATCTTTTCACGATACTCAAATTCCTTGAGAACTGTAATGGATAGTACTTGCTATAATTCAGTGGGGAATTAATGGAAGTGAGAGCAGTGGGAAGATACCTCTCACACAAGGCTTACTCAAAAAGAGTCTTCTCATGGTATGCATAAATTACTAGCACAATAACTGGTATTACTACACATACATGGCTTGGAGACATAGGATAATGATGAAAATTCCCTCTTAGTATTTGACATATCTTCTCAAAACATCTGTAATCCTTTCAAATGTATGTATTTTATTAATAGATAGCTGTCAGTTTACTATTCTGACATGCAAATCATGCTTTTTCCCTAAATATCAAATTCACTGAATCATTCCAACTTCAAATCAAATTGACCATATATTCACATTACCAATGTTATCCACTAAAATAGTATTCCAAATTTATTAAACGATCAGAATATTTTTTTCAGATTAGATGTAATTTTATAATTTTGATTAGAAAATAAATACCGTATTTTCCGGCGTATAAGACGACTTTCTAGCACCTGATATCTTTCTTAAAAGTCGGGGGTCGTCTTATACGCCGGGAATATGGCAGCAAGGAGGAGAGAGGGACGGAGGAGAGGTGGCCGCACTGAACAAACACTTCATGCTAAGTACCATGATGTCATAAGCATTTTAATTAAAAATTTCTATATTGAAATCAAATCTGATGTTTTTTTATTTACCGGTAGTGTACGTTGGAAAAGGGGTAGTCTTATACGGAGAGTATAGCACAAATTCTATATTTTAACTGGAAAAGTTGAGGGTCGTCTTATACGCCCNTCTACTACTTAAATTTTTATTTGTTTTGAAGTTTTGCAGATGTTGATTCAGTTTGAAATTTTCGTTGAACAAAAAATTTATTCAATTCAATTCAGAAGTTCCAACATTAACAAACCTCTAAGCTGTTATGCTCAAGCTCATCCTATCAATAGAAAATCATCTGGATTATTTGACAGTCATACTTTTAATAACAATTGATTTAATGTAATATTTGGTAAAGCTATGGCATTTCAATTTCCTAATATCCTTTGGTCAATGGGGGAAAGTTTCAAAGCACTTATCTTATGGACACATCAAAGGCTTTCGTATGACTAAATTGTAATGCAAGTCTTTCGAAAAACACCAATAAATGGATTTTTCATTCACTTTTTGAGTAGTTGTTGGTAGAATGTTTAGATACAGTGTACTCACAAATGGATGAGTGGTCAATGAAGTGTTGGTATGGAATTAATTCTTAGACTTAACTTTTTCTGTGTGGTGAATAACCAATTGGATTAAGTTTTTTCTCTTTGTGTATAATCTCTGGCAGCGGTACATTGGTAAAGCTTTATTATATATAGCAGCACCTTTCCTTCAGAGATACTTTGCTTACTCTTACAGCTTTTCCCTCAAAGTTCCAGTCAAGTACAACCAAGATGAAAAGTACTCTTCCAGTTGATAAAACCAATCTCTACAAGTCACTGGACACAAATATTATAATCAAACCTAACTATCAAGCACTTATCTGACATTGAAGTGATTCATGACAAAGAATTGGAAATGAGCCATTATGGAAAATTAATGTTAAAAGTTGGTAAAATACATTATGGTAAATGAATATTATTATACCTTATCAATATTTGCATCATTGAGGTGCACAATTAGGTTTAATTTCAAAGCTTAATATCTCTTTGTCTTCAAAGTTATTGCTATTAGTTATTGCTAGCAGTTATCTAAAAAATTTCAATACTCAATCCCTCCCTCTCCCTTGAAGGAATATTTTTGCCACTAAACCTTCTACCATTATGCATGGTGAATAAAATATTCCAGTTTCCACAAAAAAATTTTTATTAAAAACTGGTGACTAGTTTCTTCTTATTCACCATGAATAATGTTAGAAGGTTCCATAAAGTGAGGGCTGAAGTAATTGATTATTCCTCTATCATTGAGATTTCTTCAAGCATCAGCCAGATGCACCTGGTTTACTTTCCAACTTAGGATAGCAATACTGGTTTTCAACCAATCTTTTGTATTTTCTGATTGTAGAACTTGTGATAACCAACCTATTTTTAGTTTCCATCCTGAAAATCATATTATTTAAATGATTTCTGATGCATCAATTGAGTCAGTAATACTTCATTTTCTGAGAATAATTATGGCATACTTTGAGGCAACCCCAAAATTCTTCCATCATTGCATCGGTCCTTTGGTTCCTGAATGCTTGCTTTTTCTTTCACATAATGGAAGATACTCAATTCTATGCTGGGCACCTTATTGGTATATTATTCAATTGTCTGAAACTGCCTTCTTGATTCCATAGGCAGCATATCATATACATTAGAATCATTTAAATAAATGAATTAAGTAAATGAGGGACAGGTACTCAATGGAGTTTCTCGAAGGATTGATTTTCTAATTTAACATTTCATGTTCTTATGCTAAGGAGCATATCTCATAATGAAAGCAATACTTTCAAGCAGAATCTTTATTTTCATTCAGATCTTCTTATACATCTTGAGTATTGCTAGAAATATTATTCCCCTATGATTAACCTCATTCATGAAACCTAACCAAATAGGAAAGTTAGAACTCAATCTAAATTTTGGTTATTGAAGATATATACATGATAAAAATACGTTTTCTAGTTGGAATGATTTACAATAGTGGTTTTCATTTGATTTTGCAAGAACTAAATGAAGTCACAATGATAACACTATTTTTTCCTTGTTTTAACGAGAGGGTAGCATTGCATCCTATTTTTATAAGCTATATTTTCTAAAATCCTTGGGTAAATAATATGAGGAAGTTGAATTTATAAAAATGATGACTACAGAGTGAGACCGGAATTCAATTTCTATGCCCAAAATTTGGATCTTAGAAAATTTTTTATCGTCAGTTCATCTAAAGCAATCATTGGTAATGCAATCTTCTTTATTCATTTTCTCAAAGCCTTCCTACTGCTCTCTTTTCACTGAACTGCAGATATTAATGTACATACAAACATTCATATATAACAATCGCTCTTCAACAATACCTATATATCATAAGCAAGCTCATAGTAAAATGGCAAGCTTGGCTTTTTCTTTGCAATATAGCTCTTCATTTCTGACTACTTCTTTCTTTTCAAACATTCATGCAACTTTTAAATCATTTATTCCTTTCTATATAACTGTCAGCATCATTTTCTAAGTGAAAAGAATTTTTGTTAAGTCCTTAATCGTTTCACTGCATTTCTTAACAGATAAAGATAAAAAATGTACCAAATATGATAATTATTGGACCCTTTAGTATCGAGGTTATGTCAAATGAGCTTCTTTTCCACCTAACCTAACTATCTCCAGCTTTTTTCTTTCATGATAAATAAGCTATATCTGAAATTCTATTATCAGAACGTATTATTATCTGTAAAGAATATTTACCCTCTTGAAACGGTGAGACCTTGGCAAAAGAAGTATCTTGCATTGATCTGAGTATCAAACCTTTTGAGAAATTTTTCCCATTTAGAACCACTTCTTAGTTAAGAGATAAATCCAAATAATTATCTTCAAAAAATATGTAATCTCAATTATTAAAGAGTAATGCGCTGTGATTGAGTGTTTTTGTACGCATATATGTATTCCTAACTCGAAAACCAAAAGTTGTACTACCTTTAAGCATTGAAGATTTTTAAATACAGATATTGCGTATATTATAGACTACTTTTTATGTATTTAGTACCTTGGGTTTACCCTGATAAGACAATAATTGTGAATTAAGAATTATTCTTTCCCATAAAAATTCATGTGAAGTTCATTTTTATCGCTCGCAGGTTTAATTTCTTTTGCGAAATTAAATTAGAAATAATAGTCGTTCGAAATTGAAATATAATTTAAAAGAATAGAAATTGAATAAAGATTCTTATTTTGACCATGGAATACTCTTTTTAATTCGAAGTTGCGATAATCTTCACTAAGTTCACGAAAATTTTTTGAAACTTCGTGGTTGTAAACAACTTGTCACCCTAACGACCAATGCAATTATTAAATCCGAACTTATGCATTTTCCTATAAGAATATATAGGGACTTTAGGCTCATATAAAGGAAATGACAAGAATTAGTGACAGACAGAGGGAAGAGGAAATAATGTTCTAAGAGTTTTGCATTAACGATGACATATCGCCGTGTCAAACTTACTTCCTTACTGGAGCGTTTCAAATTCAGTTCTATTTTGATTATACACAAAAGCCGTGCGTTTTGTTAAGAAATCCAACGGAAAATCTGTTAGCTATACATCAGTATAATCGAAAACCTATAATTTGGTAAGCGGTGTGCAAACCATGGGAATCGTTAGAAGAAAGACCTGCACAATAAATTCAGAGATAGTACGCTTTCAGAAGAGGGTATAAATATGGGTCCACCCTGTCACATATACCGATCATATACCAAAAGAAATCCTCGAAATATTGATCCTGCAATAGGCTGATTGAAAATTCATACTTTCCGCAAATGATACGCTTTCATAAAAGCATAGTAAAAGACAGAAAATAGCTCGAACAGTACATGCACCCCCTATAACACGTAGAAAGGTGACAGCTGGGTATATATTTGGGGGTTAATCGCTAGTTGAGTCAGAAACTTGAAAGCTATTTTAACCCAGGCAGGCCGTTAATGGAATAGTCCGTTAACCGGGGGTCCGCTGGGTATAAGACCGCTGGTCCGCTGATGGCAGCCCTCTTTCTGTCTGGGCAAATAATGAAATTGCCGCTAAAATTCCTCCGAAAATCAAAGATTGCCTCAGAAAATTTTTACCCCTCATTTGGGGTAAAACCTTACTTGTCTGAAAACAATCTTGTTCCAGTCAGACAATTTCTCGCTCTGTTGATCTATGCTTTAAAATTCGCACTTCATGATTTGAATTACCTCTACTGATTATCGACCGAGGAAAACGGCGCCGTTTTAAACTATTTCTCTCTTATTTTTTCCATATTCAAGAACATCAGTCCAAATAGTTCGATATTTTTATGACGGATGTAGAAAATGCCTAAGGGCTTCACGATTCTCTTAAGGTCCTCCACTACAACACCATCTTAACCGAGTACTATGATTTAACACCCATGGAATTTAAACAGGAAGCTTTCGCCTTTGTTACTTAGCTTCAGCTTTTGCAAAGTAACAGGTACGATAAGATGTTAATATCATTACATCTTGAAATTTCAAATATGTAGTATCATTTGCTACGTCGTTCAGCGGGACAATGCCAAGCTGAACCCTGCCTAGCGTACTTGGTAACAAAATCATTGTTCGCCTTTGTTAACCTTTGTGCATATGTAATATTTATTCTTTATGCACAAATCAAATTATTGAATACAATACTTCCACTCCTGGCCTACAGAGGACGTTTTCCACTCCTGACCTAGAGAGGAAAGCAAGAGCAAAACACTTCACTCCTAATCTTGCCCAGTAAGCCTCATTCCCTCTCTCGAGTTGTAGCCGGTGAAGCGGTTGAGGTTTAAACCGCCAATCTGGCAGAATGACTTACATAAAATTAACATTAGAACCAAAAATAGATACTTTAGATACCGCAAAGGGTTGATGCGCCAGATAATCAGACTATCTCAGCAGATATGAATGAAATACCTTCATTCGCCGTAAATAATTAATTTGCATTGATAGAAATTTTTTTACTTCGATTATCGTATCTGTCCACTTATAGATAAATACGTGATCACGGTCGCTGGGGAGATAAGAGAAGATAACACACTTTTGTCAGTCGGTTTGAAGATGTATATTTACCACCTGCTGAGAACAAAAGGACGATGGGGAAGGCGTTGATAGAGGATATCAGAAATATCGATTAAGATGGACCATATCAGATGCGTGCATCTTCTCGAGTATTGATATCCTACCACGACGTGAGAAAGATAGAGATAGTCACGAGTTATGGGAAACCCTTATTAGAGCATATCTTAGCATCCGTTGGCACTCTAGGATACGTTGCGAAGTTCTGATGTACTTGAGGCTATATTTTTAGAAAAATACGTAATTATGAGATATCTTACTGAACAATACGTCATCAGGTACGTAGCCAGATGCTATCCGCAGCAAAAATGTGCAAGAAGCACATCAGAAGTATATTTTAAGTATACTCGTACGTTATAATAACGGTCCTAACCGGGTATGAAAGTAACATGACTCATAACTATTCCATTGTATCACTTACATGGAAAGTTTGTTTCGCACACGTTGTAGACTTCAACGTAATAGATTTATGGTAAATGTTCAGCATTTAGCACTAGCAGCAATTTATTCAACACCTTATGCATAATGCTCTTTTGTCTTCTGGTACGAAATGAAGAAAATTGTATCTTTTATATACTTTTGTCTCAGTATAGTTCATGGCTGTGATGATAAGAAAGCTACTGAGGTATGAGTTATGCTGAGTAATAGCATTAATTGAGGATTCTCCTTATGCAATGTTACGAAAAGTGCCATTAGAAGATTCATTGTGTTTCACTAACGTGGGCTTGTTCTGCTTATAGCATTCTGGCTCAGTGAAGAAACCAAGGGCAAACTACCTCACTCCTCATCTTGCCTAGTAAGCCTCATTTCCCTCTCCTAGCTATTCGTAGCTGATGGTAGAGGGGATGATTATGTATGTTATTGTAGAGATTAAATCGCGTAATAGTTAATAAATCATATTAATGGTAAAAATGGTAGATATACGCAACAATATCTTTCCTCTGGTTGTTTTATTTTATACATTATCGTTGTATACATTATCTTGCGCAATAATATCGTTCAACAACCTTAGTTAAATCTGTGAATGGGTGCATTCAAGAAAAACGCATTTACTAATCAATGCACCAAATCTATCAATAAGGAAAAGTGAAGCGATACCGCGGTGGTACAAGATAATGAGATGTCCACTCATCCCCATTTCAATTCGGCCTTCAAGTGTTTGAATTCCGTGTCGATGATGAAGCATTTTTTCTTATCGATTCCGAATTGGTATCGTCCGGTAAACACCACTCATTGATGTTAATTTAGGTTAGAGGAAATACGAGTACACCTCTACGGAGATGCTTTCCAACCTTAAGCTTTTCTCTAGTTTCAGAAATTACCCGAATTCGGAAATGAATAATGTCATAAGACAAATAACATGTTTTAGAAATAATTTTACGTACCTACACCCATTGAACCACGATATAATTCCGTAGCACACCGGCTGGGAAGCACTTCTCTCTTCTACCACCTGTAAAACCGTAACTCGGAAATTGTCTGCAACGCAGAGAATCTGAATAGAAAGCTTCATTTTCCATTGCTGAAATTTTTGATCGTCGTTGACGGTAATGCGGTCAGTAGCATTTTTCTCTACTTATTAACTCACATAATTTTACCTGAGGAGTTCGGGTTCAGAGCGAGGGTAGCCTTAAATCTCCAACTAAGAGCCTGAAGATGAATTTCTCCATCTTGGATCAAGCATCAACCGTCCTCGTGGCAAGCACCTTAATACGAGTGGCTACTCTTACGTATTTATTTTACCACTACTGATGAATGAAAGCCCTAGCTCTGCATTCTATCGTGACTATTGGTTAATCTCCCAATGCAATATGATTCTGTACCGAATATAAGGAAAAACAAAACTGAAACAAATTTAAATTAATCATAAGTAATGGTAGATTGTATACGTTAATTTATAATTATAATTTATATATTAATTTGTAACATTTTTTATGAATTAATTTAAAATATTATATACTTTTGTCTCAGTCTTCTTCATGGCTGTGTTGAGATGAAAGCTACTGAGGTATGAGTGATAATAGCATGAATCTCCGTATGGAATTCCGAGAAAACTGTTACTTGTAGAGTCATTGTGCTTCACTTGTGTGGACTTCTTCTACTTACAACAACTTGGCTCAGTGAGAAAAGCAAGGGTAAAGTAACTCACTCCTCATCTTGCCTAGTAAGCCTCATTTCCCTCTCCTAGCCCATCATAGTTACTGGTAGAGTGGATAAGGTCCCAACCGGCCTTTGGGCTGAATACTTTACAGACAAAGGTAGATTTAAATTCGTTAAAACCTGAAGAATTTAATAAATTTTAAATATTAAAAAAATACACAGACCAATCATGATTTTCGTCATCTAATTAATCCATTATTTGTCACAGTTTTCGACAGTCCTTATTTATTCATTCTACTACAATTTTATATATTGTGAGCACGGCGGTTTAATTTTCGCTTAAATTCTTTTCACTTTAATTAAAAAGGGTCAGCAAAGAAAAATGCATAGAACCTTCAAAAAATAAGAATTCACTTAGCCTAAGGTAGAGACGGAATATAAGTAAGCTAGGTATGCTTAAAGAAAACGCAATAACATTCCTAAAGTATACGTAATGTAAAGAAAGGAATGCGTTCATGGGAAAGGAGCAAATGACGGAATTCGCTCTGAGTATCTGTCACCGGATATCTGGATCAGTGATTCCAATCAGAAAGTAAAATTTGTTGGGAGAAAACTCTTTAAGACCGGTAGACACGCTTTCCCGCTCCGCTTCGCATTTTTTCCTCCAATTATAAGCTATAAACAAACCCGAATGCAACCTTAATTAAGAATATTATTCTTTTTTATTGAGTTTTAGACGTACTTTCGATCCTTCTGCTTATCTAGAAGACAGGATAAGACCCAAATAAAAATCCTATACAACCAGACAATTTTAAATCGATTCTCAGTTATTTAAGGCTAAGATTCTGGACTTCAATTTCGTCATTGACGTAGCCTTGCCGTCAGAATCTTTTACGAAAAAAGCTGATTTGACATAACTGAAGAGATATTTTTTCCTGTTAGGGAAGTATTCCTGAAAATTTTTCGTTTTGTTGCATAAATATGGAGAAACATGTAAAGAGATATTGACCAATTTTAGAATCATCGCCTTGAGTTGAATTCGTTTTTTCGTAAACAGCACTATTAACTTAGACACAATGTACTTATGGATAATACAATTTGCCATACGCCAAAAGTTGGTTCGCATGCTTGTAGATGTAATGGTAAAAGTTTGTGTCAAATTGCGGATATGCTAGGTAGCGTTGAATAGTAGATATATTTTTTTTGAGCTGTAGGTATTTTGCACCTTATTGAAGCGATTAACCAGAGAAGTGGAAGATACATGAGTTACTCTCGCTATATGAAAATTATAATGGATATATATAAAAAAATTAAGGAAGTAATCCAATCTCTTCTGGATTATACGACAAACTAGGACATTCTGAGAGGTGACTTCCGGTGTAATTATGTAGATATAGATGACTACCATGATTCCTACATTGATTTCGTACGTTGCTTTTACAGACCCTCGATTTACTCTTCAGCTAGCTCAAGTTCAACCTCCGGTTTCAGTCATACATTAAAACTATTCATCCAAAAAAGGTCGCGTTTAATATTTTATACGTAACTCCTCTGCTACCACATTCTTCCGGGTGACAGTGGAAGAATTTTTTCATATCTACCGCAAACTTCCTGCGATGAAATTCGTGCTGTCGGTGGAGATCTTGGAAATGTCCCACGACATCTTCTCTCTCAACTACGTTGTTCGAAGACCCTAGGTGGAAAACTGGGTCATTAATAACCAAGTTGACAAAAAATCCCAAAAAACGGGAGACGACCCGGAACTTGCCGGGTCATATCCAGGAAAAATATGCTATAAATAATCATATTAGATAGTTAGGTTTATTAGCCCGTCGACTGCGCAAAATTTCGAAATATTTCCTATCACATCCACAAAACTTGTTTTAAAAAAAACTAGCAGTGTTTTCAGTTTTACTTGAACTATTTGCCGTCTAAATTAAGTGAAAATTATTTTTTTAGTCTCATATTCCAATAGCTTTCCATATAATGAACAAGGGACTTTATAGTCTCAATTTCTCCAAATAAATGCCCATGTATGTATGTATAATGTGCATGTAAACGAGATTATATTGCATGAAACAAAGAAATAGGATCGTCAATAGACGATAGGAGCAGTTAACGGGTTGAAAGAGTTTCATTTCCGAATAGTTTGCTTCCGTTTTCCATTAATGCTAACACAAAATGGATCTACTGTGATTATCGTTTGAAAATTGTTATTTTATCTAAAAGTAATTATGAAGCATATAATTTTTGATATGCAAATAACTCGAAAACTTTCGATAGAAACACAAACTTATAAGACGGTATAAATCAGCGTTTCCCAAATTTTTTCATGCTACCTCCACCTTGAATTCATCACCACCCCCAACCGTCATCTATGAAAATTAACATCCTTACGGCCGAAGCTAGAGAATAATAAAAAGGAAAATAAGCACTGCAATGATAAAATACCCACCAAATTACTATAAGGCAATTTCCTGATGTTGTATTGATGCTATAAATCCAGTAAAACTCTATTGATAAAGAAAGATGACCGGCAATGGGACAAAATTCTTTTTCATCAAGCGCCCCCCTGGATGAGACCAGCGCCCCTAGGGGGGGGCGGTATCGTCCACTTTGGGAATCACTGGTATAAATGATTCTTCTCACTTTCCTTCATGTTTTCGTGATCAACGCTGGCAATGAGTTCCCCTACGTTTTATTTAATGCAGTGGTTTTATGATCAAATTTTAAATTTAATAAATCAACTGAGACTCAAGAGCAAAAAACCGAGTCCTATTTACCACAGCCACTTTTGTAAGAGTCTGAAATGGAATTTAAAGATGTAGTTGAGATACATTTACCGATTTGGAAAATGGTGGATTTATTAATGGCCGTTTGAAGTCTAGTTAAGCGCCTCCAGAACGACGAATGCCGTTATGATGCTTTCCGTTAATACAATTTCTTAATATTTTCCTTCATCCTGCTTGGTTTAAACCGATTACTTCACATTTATACGGGAGTAGAATAGGAAATGCTTGCTTGCTTCATTCAAGTAGAGATAAAGCAAATAAGTCATAATTTTCCACTCCCAAATATTAAATATACTTGTATTATTAGTTACAAATTTCTTTTGACATCGAAAAGAGATTTTATTTATGTCAAAAATGTTTCGAATATGTGACGAAATTTCTATTCAATCGCCATTTCTGTCAATTTTTGCCAACTCCTTGACCTAGAAAAATTCAAATTTCAATTTCATGCTTGAATAAAGAAACTTAATTAAATAGCAACGTCCTCAAGAATAATCGAGCGTGTTATTTTCAATCTAAACTCGTACGCTTCACTTCACAAAATTGCATTCGACCACTTGAATGTTTTCAATAACACATGATGAAAATGAAGGAGATTCTTTTCCATTTTTCTTTAATTTTCTAACTTCCATTTTTATTTCACAGTTATTCCAATAAATATTTTATTTCAAACCAACAGTATATTTATTACTTAAGTACATAAAATTTATCAATCCTTATGACCGAAAAGATTCATTATTATTGTCACATGGGATCTCTTTGGAGGAGATGGCAATTTATTTTTGACAGTGTCGCTTCATTCACCGAAATAAGTACCTATCTAAAAAGTCGCCAAACTTAGATAAAATTTAGCTAACAAATAGTCAAAAATTATAATAGCTTGAATTCGCTCTTACAAATATTACATATGTTCATATGTTACGTGGATTACTATCATATGTAATGTGAAAAATAGCGACATGACTGGGACTCGAACCCAGTTCTCCCCTACCCGGAAAGTGGGAGACCTGGGTTCGAATCCCAGTCATGTCGCTCCATNATTCTTCTCACTTTCCTTCATGTTTTCGTGATCAACGCTGGCAATGAGTTCCCCTACGTTTTATTTAATGCAGTGGTTTTATGATCAAATTTTAAATTTAATAAATCAACTGAGACTCAAGAGCAAAAAACCGAGTCCTATTTACCACAGCCACTTTTGTAAGAGTCTGAAATGGAATTTAAAGATGTAGTTGAGATACATTTACCGATTTGGAAAATGGTGGATTTATTAATGGCCGTTTGAAGTCTAGTTAAGCGCCTCCAGAACGACGAATGCCGTTATGATGCTTTCCGTTAATACAATTTCTTAATATTTTCCTTCATCCTGCTTGGTTTAAACCGATTACTTCACATTTATACGGGAGTAGAATAGGAAATGCTTGCTTGCTTCATTCAAGTAGAGATAAAGCAAATAAGTCATAATTTTCCACTCCCAAATATTAAATATACTTGTATTATTAGTTACAAATTTCTTTTGACATCGAAAAGAGATTTTATTTATGTCAAAAATGTTTCGAATATGTGACGAAATTTCTATTCAATCGCCATTTCTGTCAATTTTTGCCAACTCCTTGACCTAGAAAAATTCAAATTTCAATTTCATGCTTGAATAAAGAAACTTAATTAAATAGCAACGTCCTCAAGAATAATCGAGCGTGTTATTTTCAATCTAAACTCGTACGCTTCACTTCACAAAATTGCATTCGACCACTTGAATGTTTTCAATAACACATGATGAAAATGAAGGAGATTCTTTTCCATTTTTCTTTAATTTTCTAACTTCCATTTTTATTTCACAGTTATTCCAATAAATATTTTATTTCAAACCAACAGTATATTTATTACTTAAGTACATAAAATTTATCAATCCTTATGACCGAAAAGATTCATTATTATTGTCACATGGGATCTCTTTGGAGGAGATGGCAATTTATTTTTGACAGTGTCGCTTCATTCACCGAAATAAGTACCTATCTAAAAAGTCGCCAAACTTAGATAAAATTTAGCTAACAAATAGTCAAAAATTATAATAGCTTGAATTCGCTCTTACAAATATTACATATGTTCATATGTTACGTGGATTACTATCATATGTAATGTGAAAAATAGCGACATGGAATGGAAGTGTGAAATATAGCGACATTAATTAATAATAATTCCTTAATACTTGTTAAGTTCTTATTTTAAGCGAATAAAATATATTATGAACTTTAAGTCTTTTATCAAGTAAAAGTATTAATATTTTGATTTATACATAAGTAAAACATGCTAAACTAAGAGAACATAGCGGAGTGTGTACGTAGCAGCACAAGATGGATGTCGCTAAAATAGAAAAAAAGTCTAAAAAAAGGAACAAGTCAGAAGATATAGCGACTAAATCGCTGAATTGGGATCTATGTCTACTTGTCATTAACATTTTTGCACATTTTCGGTGTAAGGGAAGCATCCAATGGTAAATTTTGTGAACTTTCATGTGAGTGTGCCACCACGAACTGCAATTATAATTAAAATTCTTAATTTCCAGGAGTATTTCATTTGCCTTCCAAATTCTCTGAAATCAGACACATGGTAGAGTAAAATTATATGCTGAGATACTTCAAAACGACATTTCCTGGACTTCCCCAAACTGGTAAATCGTAATTTCTAATGGAATTTTCGATCGTTTCGTATGCTCACCTCAGATTTAACAGAGGTAAATGTAACGGTATTGGGGAGGGCAAGGAAGCGTGTGGTAAATCGTGGCCTCCCTACGTTGAAAACTTAGTGTTTAGTTAAAGTACATATCAGAGTAATCTACTCCTAATCATTTGCATCCGCTACTCCAAAATATTGTTGCCATAGCTCGAGGTTAAATTTTATATAAATAAATAATTTGTGCCGGCAAATGAGGTATTCTTGTGGTCATCATGAATCATAAGATATGTCCAGATGACATGAATCGAAGTCATAAGATCCGTGTGCAGGACATAATACACACCATTATTGCTGATATACAGAGGCGTAGCCAGGATCTATCTATGAGGGGGGGGGGGGTTCTAGAGCCACTGACTAAAGTGTAGTAGCCAGGAATAGTTTTGCCCTGAATCTAACGAAAAAACACTTATTTATATTGACTTGTATACCCTGCGAGTCCCCAATGGTGTTTGTAAGGCACAATTGCAAGAGGCCATCCTTTCGTATGCTTTCGTTTGTCGTTGGTTCTGGTCTCATGGGGGGTTGAGCCCCCAAAACCACCCCCTTGGATACGCCTGTGCTCGTATACCCGCGTGAATTGAACAGAGAAGAGGAAATAACACATAGATCATTCTGTTTCTCCAGATGTTGTCTTTTGAATGGAACCCCTTGTTTTCATTCCCTTTTGTCAGAATTTAAAGATGGATGACCTCTTCGTATCGCTTTGGTAAATAAGAGCGAAAGGATTGCGTCATTACGAGGAAAATGCGAGTTAAATAACGGAGACTACGAGATTACGGAAATGGAATATTAAAAGCGGAAACAAAGTCGTAATCTTGTGAGGATTTGAGGTGGAAATCTGCGGCTTACGTCTTCCGTCGGATTGTGGATACTGCGATTTAGCCCAAGGACATTGTGTCAGAATTACGTTGAGAGAGTTCAGGAGATGCTTTTATGAGAAGAGTTTCCTTTCCATTTCGAGAGTAGGTCAGAAATGCTTGGGATTTCCAGGATGATGCCGGAAGAATTTGTATGAACGAGCTTGTTATTATAAGTGGAGTGGCCACATGTTCGGCATCATATAGTAAACAATAGTTATTTCGTGGGACTGATTCCTTTCGCTACGTCCAGCACAAACAGTTTGAACGGTATACACCCAGAAGATCGATTTGAACTGAAGGCTCTCCGCCGTTAGCTTTTAAAACCCTTAGAGATGAAATGAGGCTTACTAGGAAAGATGAGGAGTGAGGTATTTACTATACACTAGCACGGAGATTCTAAAAACTCCATTTGATAAAGATAAACTTATGGATGAATTCGATAGACTGGGGACCGGAGCGTAACATCCGAGTCCGTGATGAGGAGTGTGGTATTTACCCTGAGCTAGAATTCTTCGAATGGATCGAGTCCATGTATATACAGCACGATGATCCAATGAATAACACTTTTCATGGCACAATGAGAAGACACCCAAAAAATGTCATTATTTAGCATCGCTCATACCTCATTAGCTTGAACTGGAACAGTCACGAACAACACTGAGTTAGTAATAAATGAAAAGCACGTTTTCGTCTATTCTGTATCAAAAGAAAAAACGAAGAATATTCCATTCATGGAGTTATGGTTAAGAACCGATTTTAGGGAAATTTGTTTCGAACACATCTCCGCAGGAAGCCGAGTTACTCTGAAACTAAAAAATACAGGAAAACAGAATAATAACCGACTCTACATAAACTAATTACTGTGAGTGCAATAGACGCAGAAAGTACACGAATCCCAAGAGCGAATCACCTTAAATGCAACACCTTAAATTGCAGAGTTTCCACATCTGGAAAATTCATCTTTCCTAAGAAATCTCAAGATCCGGAGAATATAGATGATTCATAGACGTTGATAGAATAAGCATTGCGAAGTGTCCGGTCACGACATAAAACTCCCCTCCCTCATTTAGATAACGATCAATTTTAATTTCACGTTCTTTCGAAAAAAAATATCTCGATCTTGGTTTCGCAAAATTCCGTTTCACTGCGTTGCACTCCTTTCTGCGGCTGCTTTTGTTTCCGGCGCCGTTTCATTAATCTCCTAATCTAATCGACTTTCAGTTTATTGCTCTTTTGTACATATCAAAAAGTGCTCTGTCATCATAGAACCTCTACTCTAATCCCTTTCATCAGTGTGCTTTTCAGTGCCAAGGAAGAATGAAATTATGGAGAATGAGATCTTGTCTTAGCATCAATATGCAATGGAAATAGTTAACAATTACTTATTTATTTATCATTAATTAAGTCCTTATTAAGAAAATATTCATTATTAATTTATTATTTATTTATAATTTAGTTATTANACAATGAATGGTCCCAAAAGAAGCTGTTAATCGTCAATCTTCACCAGAAGGTGTCGGAAACCAAAGACTGCGTCGCTACCCGAGATATTATTTGATCACAGCCACTCGTCGTTAATTAAGTACGTCGTTAACTAAGGCCGTCGTTAACCAAGGTACCTACCGCAGTATTAATTTTCATTTATGCCCACGGCTCCCGGATAACAAAGTAGGTAGCGCGTTTGCCTGTATTGAAAGCGGTACCGGGTTAGACTCTTGATCCATATGTGCGAAATGATTTCAGCTGTTGTAGCACTTTTAAAAATACAACACTTTATTTAATTATTATACATTTGTTATTCATTTATTGTTAATCAATTTATTTCTTATTAATTTTTATTAATTGAATCTATATTTACCATGTATTTATCGCTAACCCGAGGACATTGAGAACTGACAGCAATGAAAAATTATAATTTTTACATTGTTACAATTTCGAAAGTATCCAGGTAGTAAAGAATAGAAGTGAGCATGCCCATAATCTTAATCTTGATATACAATTAGAAGGTGAGACTGAACTTTCGCCAAGAGCTCAAGAACTATAGGTCCGTCAACTTTACGTAAGATTATCCTCACTATTAAAGTTGACGTTTTGCAGATGATAGACTACTACTATACGGATAAAATGAGAGAGGCGTTTAATAGATACATTTTATAGGATTGTAGAAATTTCGCGTCTCATTTTACATTATATTTCTGTATTAAATTCAGCTTTGATCTAAGTTTGCACCTAAAACTCTCCACCTTTAGCTACTAAAAGCTTTAGAGAGGGAATGAGGTTTACTAGGTAAGATGAGGAATGAGGTGGTTTGTGCTTGATATCCTCACTGACACAGAATGCTAAGAATTGATAGAGTTTAAGTGCGGCACAATGTCGCTATGAATAACTTTTTGAACAGGATTCAGCAAGGAGTAAGGAATGCAATTATTCGACATCGCTCATATCTGTATATTTTACATGATATCACAGTAATTAATAAGGTTAAGACATAAGCAAATGAAAATAAATCTTCCTCTATCCTGTACCAAAGGTAAAATGAAATTGCCTACTCATTGTCATCTGAATATTTCCAAATATGATAGTAAGTCATTTAGGATGCTCAAAATAGGAATTGAGCGTGAAGGTCTCATTCATATTTTCTGTTAACGAAAATTTGAACGATAAATAATTATTTAATAAGGCAAATATAAGAGAAATTATCGTGTCATTGGATACTAAATTCATAAATATTTTTTCACTTGTAATAACTATTTAAGGCTTTGTATAAAGTCTTTTCGATTCGATTTAATCGAAAATTATTACGATTTAATGCGGCGATATATCTTCAATATCGGTCACTCACAAATGCTGTTGTTTTGATGATCAATTCCATCACTGAATTATAGTGTTTTTAAAAGTGCTCCGACAGCCCAGGCATTTTGCACGTGTGGGCTCCTACCGGGAATCGAACCCGGGACCGGTTTCATCAAGTCGAACGCGTTACCCACTTTGCTTCAAATTGAAGTTCAGTTTATTCTTATCTCCTCGCAGTTGTCGCAGGTAAAAAAAACCAGAAACTTCATAAGGATTTTGTTACGAATTCAAAATTTCATCCATTGCTGGCATTAAACATTCAAGGAAATGACGAATTGAAAATAAATATATTTACTTAGTGTAAAAACGCTGTCACAATGAGGGGTACCTCTCTTGCTGATGATTCTTCGCCATTGTGACGAAATTTATCTGCTGATATTTCATCGATGATACTCGCGATTCTAAGATAAAATAAATCATTAGGAAAGGTTATAAACACTGAGAGCACGCGTGGAATTTAACGTCATCATTTACGTACTCACTCCCGTATCAGATCCTGAATGAAACTGACACATTCCTCCAATCGGCGCAAAATGTTTGAAATTAATACATGCATAAACATCAAGTCTTAAAAGGAATTCTTCGTAGTCAATTTTGGCTGTATGTGAGAAATTTTCGTCACCAGTCCTCACTTTCAATCGTTTGTTTAGCTGATGACCAATGCTAAAGTAGAATCCATAGTTACATCAACACTGCTTCCTTAAAGCTACATAGGAAGACAAAACAAAATTAATATTGACCTCGAATACCTTTTTCCTGCCATACGGAGTCCGCCTATGTTCCGCGGGGTCCAGAGGGAGATCGTTTTCATAGAACGTCATACTGGAAAAAGCAGAATGACTCGTTAAAACAAACATTTTTAGTTCATGTTAGTTCAGAGCCATCTACATGATTGCATGTGAATTTATTTACATACTCATTGCATACGATACATAATGGTAATACAGTGGCACCTTGGTTAACGACGGTAATTCGATTCAAGATTGTAGTCGTTAGCCAAATCCGTCGTTATCCATTGCGCGTTTTCCGAAACCATTCTACATGTCAAATATGCAGATAAAGTCATTAAAATATGGTACATATGTAAGAAAAAGATGGTTGGAACACGGCTGTTTATGAATTAGAGGTTTAAAAAAACACTCCGTAAGCCGTCTTTCGGCAAGCGGAACTTGCGCTCAGAGACAAACGGGAAGCTCACTTCCTTTGAGGAGACCCCCTGAGGATGGATGCTTTGTCTCTGAAATGATCATTGGGCCTTCCCAGAAATCGATAATCCGTTTGTATCTGAGCGCGAGTTCCGCTTGCCGGAAGACGGCTTACGGAGTGTTTTTTTAAACCTGTAATGGTACATATGATTTGTTCAATTATACTTAATCCGAAAAAGTATCATCAATACAATGAATGGTCCCAAAAGAAGCTGTTAATCGTCAATCTTCACCAGAAGGTGTCGGAAACCAAAGACTGCGTCGCTACCCGAGATATTATTTGATCACAGCCACTCGTCGTTAATTAAGTACGTCGTTAACTAAGGCCGTCGTTAACCAAGGTACCTACCGCAGTATTAATTTTCATTTATGCCCACGGCTCCCGGATAACAAAGTAGGTAGCGCGTTTGCCTGTATTGAAAGCGGTACCGGGTTAGACTCTTGATCCATATGTGCGAAATGATTTCAGCTGTTGTAGCACTTTTAAAAATACAACACCAATTATGTCCTGCTGTAAGTCCGTGATGGAATGCCAACGTTTTAATACAAGAATATAAACATACAGGAATACATAATTCAGGAATAAAGGCGTTAAGAATACATTATAACGGAAAAGTAAATAGAACACTAGTCGAGATGACATTATACACAAAAAAGAGTTAGTAAGGTATATACTCGTACGAGGAGGAAAGGTAACCACAAGGAGTCTTTTAAAATTTACTTAGATATTTAGAATCATGGTGGGAACTGAAAAACTTTAATACCCTCATAAATTCCAAACTTTCGGTCCTCCGCAGGAAGTGATAGAAAGTTTGAGAATCCATCCTTATAATTTATTTCACACACTTAGCTTATATTATGCATTATTAATTTCTTCTTTCCACCCCCATTCTCGCTTGGGTCTTCTCTAGCAACTTCAGTTGATATGTAAATTTTTCCTCTAATTATATATATTGCATTTTTGCAAGCTCATTTAGAAAAATTTTAGGGATGATTAATTAGGGCGGATGGGAGAAAGAGAATAAAAATGTTAACAGTAATTGGTAGAATATTAAAAAGCTAAGAACATCAAATCAAATTTCCGTTTGTATTAAAATTAAATTTGAGGATAATTATATTATTATTATAAGCAATGATATAATAGGAAATAATTTAAGGAGTGAAAAAGAGAAATTTCGGTCGAGAGAATCGTTGGAGGGAGAGTTGTCAGAAGAAAGTGCTTGGGAGAGTTAATTTGGAGAAGGATTTAATCATAGCTCACCATAAAGTAGAGCACCCACACAATACAGCATTAATTTGACGCTCCATTTGGAGAATTTCCATTCCATGAGCCCGTCTTCGAGCAGAACCAATAACCCCTCGACCATACAGTTACGTTGCATTCGACCAACCTAAACATTAACCTACATTGTGTTTTCGTGACATATAGGCAACATATCGGATGAAACATTAGCAATATTTTCATTAAAAGAACTTTAAGTTATATATCACTCTATGTACTAAATTTCTGGAATAAGCAGCTACTCCGGGATGAATCACAAAATATATCATGCGGGTAAAAATTTTCTCTGACGTTGAATGCAACATTCTTTGAAGTCAATTATGAAAAAAAAACATTTCTAATGACTTTCCATAATGGGTAAAGCAAAGAAAGATAAATTACTAAGCACCGAAGAGCTGTGGGGCTGAATCCAAAGGAATAAGAGGTGTGAAAAATAGCGACATGACTGGGACTCGAACCCAGTTCTCCCCTACCCGGAAAGTGGGAGACCTGGGTTCGAATCCCAGTCATGTCGCTCCATTTCACACCGGTTAAAGTTAAAGAGATTACATGAGCTAGAATTGACTGCGATCAGAGAGTGGAATCACAAGTAGCGCCAAAAAAATACCTTCTCTAAAACTGATGAGACAAAAAAATATCGCTTCAATTCGTATCGCATGTTTTCGTGGCTGTGATTTTATTCCTTTTACATATTCTTCCCAGTATTTTGCATAATCGGTGGCATTGCCCGGGGGGTCCATGGGGTTCGGACATGTCCCCCCTTAGGTCATAATAAATGGCTTATTAAGAAACAATTCCACTTCGTCGTAAGTTTGCCCCTGCGATTTGTATATCACAATTGGAAACGCATGAACTATAGAGAATAACCTCATCTTCAAAAGACTCACTATCCTACCATTGATATTACATGGACTTAATTCCAAATTTATTCTAATGAGAGAATGCATGAACTCGGATTCATCGATCGTGTTCGGTTGTAACAACCGGTTATTTTATAAGCACAAAAGTTTATGAAATTTTCGTTTATTCAATCAAATTTCTCGCATTTTCGTATCGAAAAAAGGTTCCGCGACCGAAATAAGATTCTCAGTTCCTACAGAATTAGTTTTCTTCCTTTTGGTACTTGGTTTTATTTCGTAGTATCATTATTTCCAATTAAATTAGAAATTGAAACAATTTCCTTTAGTTAAGTACAAATATTTGTTATCTTTTCCTTAGCGGAAACATACGTTTACTTAAGGAAGGAAGAGCTTGGAACTTTTCTCATGATTTCAGACGGTTTTACTTCTGTTTATTAACCCGCGATAGCATGCGTCCGCAGAAATCCCCACCCGTCATTATTGAATTTTGTAATGTATCCTCCTCAATTTAATCGGAATGACTTATCCTTATAGCAACTCGGATTTTTGTTGTAATATATGAATTCTTTGTATCACAGTGTTTTCTGAACCCGCCATGTCCCCCCGCATGTAATAGCCGTAATTTCATATATGGCAAGTGCTACAGTAGGTTGATAGTGGATGAAAATAGTTGTACCTTGTCATGGGATGAATATATCGTTTGAAAACATCGATTCACACGAAAATCATGAATGGAAAAATCCAATATTAAAACCAGGTCCCCTTGGCACTGATTTTGATTAATTCAATTTTTCAAAATCTTGAATTACAGCATTGTAGTAAAACAATCTTCTATTGCTTTGGCCTTTTTTAAATGCCATTTTCAAAATTAAACTTCCTCAAAAAATAGAAGTTTCGGAACGACTCTATCCGGTTGACTCAAGAGAGGTTTGACTCAATGATTTCTGACTCACGAGACGGGAGACCTAGGAGAAGTTCAAAAGACTTTAAACTCAAGGTTCATTCAACTAAACGGAATTGCACACACACATTACATACCCATTGTACAGTAGACATTTTCACTCATTATTCACTCTACCAACCAGGGTCGCAGAGGACCTACTTTCTATTTTTCGAGCGCAGGACCATGTAAAGTGAGGACTCGTTGCGAAAATAACACTAGCTGCCATCCATTCCAATTAAATTTAAGTCTGCATTCGAATTGTAAGCCTCCAAGGACATATCATACAGAAGTCTCTATCACCAGAAAAAAGCGATCGAAACTGTTCCTTGGCTAGCCGTACTTTTTTTGCTTTAGCTCTCGCCCTACTAAAAAAAAACTAGCATTAAGCCGGGTTTACATTATGTAGCAAAACCTGCAATACAGAAAAATGTAACAAATTCTACAAATAGGAATACACAAAACGGGCATGTGTTATATGTGGCTGTTTCTGATGTTACATCTGGCTGCATATAGCAGACATTGTGCTATCCATTCGTATCCGGTAAATATCAAAGGAAATGTGAGCTACATGTTTTGTTTTCTTCAGTTCCCTGGCCAATCATACATATAAGATACTCAAAACCTGCACTTGTAATCCTTAGAAATTTCTTAAAACTACCGTCACATCTTATTTCGTTACGCAATAAAGATTCTACGTCAGTCACCAGCGTTTAAGTCGTTTAGCAAACCATTTCCGCTCTACTTTAGTCTATATTTTAATAAAGTATTTTTTAAATACTAACTATCAGCACTACAGAAAAATTGTTCAGGGATTCATTCCGCGTTACATTGGCAGATTTTTTAATTTAGTCAATTTTCCTTTATCTCAAAGACTGAAATTTGGCAACCGCTCTTCCCATACTGCAAGGGTAGAATGGGCGGAGCACGGATCACGACTTCGACTCCACTATAGCTAGTACAGACGCCCGTACCCAATGCCTGCTTTTTCTGAGAAATGTGTGTTTTGCTATACATTTCTCCACTTTAGCCACATGTTAAACAGCTATATGTAGCATAAGTTATACAGCAGGTATTGCTGCATAAGTGTTAACCCGGCTTTAGGATATTACCTACTACTAGTGGTATCTTAGACTGGGGTAGCGAACCTCGCTTGCTCGAAATAGCAATAAATAAATATAAATTTTTATCGCGTGGAAGGTGAAAAAAAATTCTGATTTAATCACTATTATGAAAATAGATTAACTAATCGAATACAATACGAATTGGTTGCGATCGATTAATTCCTGTAACTTTTTATTCGAAATTAATTCAGCAAAGAACTCTCCAAAAACTTTTTAATGCGCGTCCTTTCCATTGTAGCTTGAATGATTCCTTTAAAAATCGAATATACATTCTTAACATAATTAAGATATGAATGATAGTTGATAATTAAGATACGAATTCTTAACATTCTCAGGATTCAACTATACTGGGGTAACCCCACAAATTGTTCTAACTGGTTTTTCCATTAAACCATCATCACGAAGGTTTCTACGCCACCTACAAATATACGATAATGCGAAGGCATTGGTGAAATAAGAAATTCTGTTGTAAATTCCACATAAACTTTAATGTACACCAGTTTCGTCGCCGTGCGACCTCAGATAAGGTAAACGAATGCATTTTGCGTTTGTTATTGTAAATATTAGCTTGAATGCACTGCACATATATATTAATGTATACTGTGCATTGATATGTGCATATTTACTGTACATATTTGTATGAAATGCATTTGTTTACTGTACCGGATGATGTTGCACGGCGACGAAACCGGTCGTACATTAAACTTTATGTGAAATTTAGAACAGAATTTCTTATTTTATTAATATGAAAGAATTCCATAGAGTAAAGAGAATTTATATTCTAATAATAATATTATATAAAGTTTATCATTATATGCGATGCGATAAATACGAACGTATCCCCAGGTTACAAGTTTAAAATCATGTTCCCCCAAAAACTAGGCGCCCTGGGCAATCGCTCGGCACACCCGTGTCTTGAGCCGGCACTAGCGTTGGAAACTGTGAGTAAAGCAGTAAAATGACAAGGATGTTTCCGAGCATACCCCAAAAGCGAATAGCGCGAAAGCTATTACGCATGCAAGATAAAAGCTTGTCTAAAATAACACAGCCTTTCCCAACGCCGTTAAAAATTTCCCGCTCATAATCCCATCCATTTACCAACGATAGCGGGTCGCCTTAACAAAACAGCCGCTGCGAGAGGTATTACTTCCAAGATCGCCATCCAACTCGCGGATTTGAGACTCAACAGGAAGAATGTGCCGTGTCACACTTACACCCACAAATAAAGGCAATTTCCTCGACTGAGTCCGTAGAATGCTGAATCACTCTCAACGAGAGGAAGAAGAAAACGCAGTGACTCATTCCCATTCATCGTCCCCGTCTTTTTCCGGAGGACGCTCGGTGAAGGCTGCAATCAAAAGAAGCCGGCAAAAACCCCAGAAAGCTATTATAAATTAACTCGGAAACTGCTGAAAAAAAGATAGTTTCCCATCGGAATAAATCAGCAACTTTTTCGTCGAATTAGGACTTGGGAACAATTTAAAACGTATTTATGTTACCTGTCACGATATATCGCCAATCATTTATGAGATAACATCACCGAAAATGCATTTTATCGTATCTACAACTTCTTTACAGCTAATCAATCATACAGATATATTCATTTTTATTTACACACCTTCCGGAGGGTTAAACACTGATGGTTCAGTGACTATACCAGATGACTAATATCAACAGACGCAAACGTTTTTCAAGTTTTTTTCATGGCGTAAATGCTTAAAATAAGGGATATCGTTTTTATTATTAACAAAACTTATCACAGACCTTATTATTAACAAACCTTAAACAAAATTATATCACAGGTCAAGTTGCAAGGAGTTATGTATATACAGTAAATAACCTACATGCATTTTAGAAGATCAACTCAGTTTATCCCCTTAATTATTTGTCACTAGCTTAAACACTTACTGTCAAAACATCACAAATCACGACACAAATATCCTCTTCGCTATACCCAGAGCCGCGTCCGGCCTACCTACCGCCTGGGTGCAAACATAATTTGACGTCCCTCAAAATGAAATACCAAAACCAAACATTCCCTGGTTTGCAGGCAAAAATTATTTTCAAGACATTGAAAAACCAGTGTGTTAGGAATTCGTCCCCCAGCTTACCTTGCTTAAAAAATCGGTAACAATTAGTAATACGTATTTTGTATGCTGACAGAGTAAACTGTCAGCATACGGAATAGTAAATTGTTAATAGTTCACATCATTTTTGGGTAACATTATCATCGCAATGTGCATAACTTAAAATTATATGATTTGCATAAAATTATTTTCCAAAACTAAATAAGAAAGTTGCTAATAAAATTGTATTGCAATATAAATAACATCGATAAAATCCACTGAACAAATATTCCCTTCTCGTCTTGAGTTATCCCTAAGTTTTTACTCTTTATGTTTGCCAATCTTTAATTTTACATCATAATATTTCCTAGATTTCGTGTTTCACACAAAATGCAACAAATAATGTTGTTGTAATAATAATAATGGTTGGCTATGCATCTATTGCCGCCCCCAAGATGCCGGCGCCCGGGTGCGATGCACCCCTTGCAATTAAAGGACAGCGCGGCTCTCGACATACATATTCACTACTTAACAGTCTTAGAATATTGGCTAAAATACAGTTTATTGTTTATCATTTTCAGCAACGCAATTAGAGCCCAGCTATGAATATAAATGATTTACAATAATGAAGCAAATGGAATCAGAACGAAAAACCACTTACGACAGAAAAAGAAAAACAACTCGGTCCGGAATATGGTAATGTATTGAAAATCATATAATTTGCGACAAGCTGAAAAATTTTAAATACCGAAATTTTAAGTATTAAGTTTGGGTGTTAGTTCAGGTCTTAGTGGAGCTAAAATTCTTCAAGTAGTATTCTGAGAGAGAAGGAAGGAAGGAACCCCTTAAAATATCTCATTAATGCAAGTAAAAGGTACAGAAAACATTTATGGGATGGATATCATTTATCATATTAAAATCTTGGTCAACATTCCATTAGATTATTTTCAGTTTGTAGCGAAGGAAGAAATTTCCTCGGGAAATTTCGACAATGAGAACAAAAGAAACATGGCACCCAGAGAGTTTTCCGCGCGGTGAAACATCAAGGACTGTGTTTACGTCTTCCATACGCCATGTGCATTTGGCTGAACTGCGAGGAAAAAAAACAAATGCATCCGTTTGAATTAAACTTTTTGAATGCGGGTCAAATAAGTGCATGGAAAGTTCTGCACGGCCCGAATCTTAAGCTCATATACAAATGTGGTGCAAAAATCTTATCTTAAACTAAACTAGATCTTAATGTAGATAAATGCTCTGTAGTAAATTTCTTCGAAAGGAAACAATTGCGTCAGAACCACCCGTAAAAATTAGTGGAACGAATTTAAATGTAGTCGACTTAGTAGAATATCTTGGAATCACCCTTACCTATAATTCAAACTGGAGCACACATATTCGAAAAATATGTGGTAAAGCTACTAAAAAGCTCGGTTTTATAAAGCGTATTGTAGGTAGATGCGATGAAAAAGTTAGAGAGCTATGCTATTTCACGTTAGTTAGGCCCCATCTGGAATATGCGGCGAGTTATAGCTTCATTTCATTTTATTACTTTTATTGCTAAATTGACGTAACCAATGGTGATACTGTAAATATCTATGTATTGTGCTTTTCCCACTTCTTTTATTATCTTTGCAATGTTTCTTTTCTTGTATTTCTAATCGATCTCCTGTCCTCATCTTTTTTCTCCCCCTTCTTCTTTTTTTTCTCTTTCTTTCATATAAATGTACATTTATTATGCTTTTTTTATTTTTTTCAGTAAGGTTGCAGTCACTTTTCATTTTATAATTTCCCCCTCTTCTTTAAAATTTTAGATGCTACTGTCTGTAGGTTTCGCAGGTTTTTCACGTCCCCCTTCCTGTGGGCGTTTTCCTGCAGGGTTCTATTTTTTCCTAAGTGCAATAACTTAGGTTTTTTTTAACCCGCAAACACATCTCTTTGTTAATTTTCTTTTATTTTAACCCCATAAACTATTTCTTTTCATCTTTTATGACATAGGGTTAGATGTAAGAAGAGACTTACTAGTCTCAATCTCGTACTGAAATAAAGTCGATTTATTATTATTATTATTATAGTATTTAGGACCCAGCGGATGAAACGAACGCTCGCGAACTCGAGGAAGTGCAGCGTAAGGCGATACGATTTGTTAAAAAGTGTTACGATAGAGAAGCAAGCGTCACGCAAATACTCTCAGACGCAGGTTGGGAATCCTTGAAAGAAAGGAGATTAGAAGCTAGGCTGCGATTGTTAGATAAATTCAAAGGAAGTACATTTTCGAAAGATGTAATTGGTATTATGCGACCCCCCTGCTACTTCGGCCGATCATACAGTGAGAGTAAAATAAGAGAAATAGACGCGAGGACAAGTCGTTTTAGGGACTCATTCTTTCCGCGAACGATACGCGATAACAATAAATTAATGAGGTAATTCTACTCTTGGTGATTACACCCCCTGCCACACGTCGAAAGGCGGCTTGCATGGTATTTATGTAGATGTAGATGTAAGGAACATATATATATTTACTTCCTATTGTTTATATTACGCTTAAAAAGGAGTGAGTGAATCAGTACTCGTACTCAGAAAAACAAAGAATGTACGTATATATACGGCAATATCTAAATAGGAACTTTACAGGACTGAGAGCATTACATTCACTCAATGCGAGGAACAAATAAAAAATATCTCAGGGCCCGGCTCCGACCCTCAAAGAGTAATCTGGGGACCCCTTAAAGAACAGCGTTTGGGATGGTAGAACTTAATACGAATTAACAGGACTGCAAGGAGGATTTTTGCTGCAACGACTGAGATAAACATCTACATAGTGCATAACATGTTCTTTATCTGCTGATAGGAAACACTTTCCTGTGTCTGTTATCAGGGAAAGGGCGCTGGTCTTGCTTTAAGTATATAAAAAACCAATGATAACAAAATTATTAAAGAGTCACACTATTCTTCGTTTGTATACATAAAATATTTACACCTAAAACTAAATACCGAGTTCTTCCCTAGGAAAATATTTTTCCTAGGAAAGGTATTGATATAATCCCTAGTGACACCTGTGTAGGCGCGAAGCATCTTTACCATGATTAGGAAGGAAATATGTTTCTAAATGTTCCTCAGAACAAATTTTACTGAGACCCTAATAGAGACCTTTAGCGGTTAATTGTAAATCCACTCTTCTGACGCTATAAAGATTTAAAATGTTGCAGGGAAATATTGAATAACCTAGTAAAAATTACCTTTGCAAAAAAGCGTAATCTTGACATAAACATGAGCACCGTAAAATTTAGTACAAAAGTATGCGATTTTCAATGTTCGACCAGTTGACTAAAATGTAATAAAAAATGTTCTTTTGTGACGGCTCAGGCAATTGGTCACGTTGCTAGTGAACGTTTTTGTTCCGGTGAGTTAGGCACTGATGCTAAGACATCCAACTAATAGTAATAAAGAATAATATAAATAATAAATAGATAGCTATTGCATCTCAAATATTTTTGCGGATGTAAGACACCCAAGTCAGCTCATTGGCAAGAAACTTAATTCGGAGTGGGCTCCCGGATAGTCAAGAAGGCAATGCGTCCGAATTCGATGAAAGCGGTCCTGGGTTGGATTCCCGGTGGGGGCCTACTTGCGAAATTACCTCAGCTATCGAAGCACTTTTAAGATTACGTACTAACACTTCAATTCCGAGCTCTTGAGAGACCTATTTCTGTTGACAGTTTCAAAATCAATCTAAAACATATTTTACGCTAAAACACTAAATTTGACGAAAGTCAATTTGTATCCTCTAATTATTCGAGATTTCGCAACCTTTCGCAACAACAAGACAACAGTCATTTGAAAACAAATCTTTCTTTGACTGTTTTTGCTCAATTTCGTCCCAGCGTGAATTCTAATTAAATCTAGCTCAAGAAAAAAGTCTGGAAATGCCAAATACCAGCATTCCTTTCTCGCTGACTTTTTCCGAGTCTTATGATATCAAACTGGATATTTTCAGCGAAAAATTGGCAATTTTCGATATGAATATTGTCAACTCACCGAGAGGCTCTCGTACAACTACTGCAATCCCCCTCAGCGATCGTCCAAATAGTGATGAAATCAATATAAATTTACTTTATTCGGAAATACATTCTCATGGTTCTTGATAATACTTCGTCACTAAGGGGAATCTAAATTTGTCAGCTGATATTCTATATCCGATGCACGTAATGGAGAGATAAAATCTAATCGAGACGAAAGATTTGCCCCTATCTTGGAAGGCAATGTGGAATTTAACATTATTTACTTTCTTTGTCAGAAAATCAAATCTACAACCAGCTCGGTACTTTTCCTCTTCCACCTACGTAAAAATCGTAACATTCATTCCTCTATCAAATCTTTAAGATATTATTATCACACCATCAAACATTTTCATTGCTTAAAATAACGCGTTTTGATTGAGTCCGACGGTATTTCATTAATATTATCACTTTCAAACTCTGTTTACTCGATGACCGTTGCTGAAGTCGAACTTATTCTTGCAAAGGATTCCTCCTAAGGAGGGTGGAGATAGCTAATGCATCTCCATTGTAGTATAGGGCGTTGAATTTACTTGTTAAGCGGTGTACGTTTCTTGCGAAAAACACAGACATAATTACACAGTAATGGCTTGAGTTGTATTGCTGCTCTACGCTTTATAATTGCAAGATGTTGAACTCTCGATTAAACTTCACAAACTCGGCATCCATTATTCTTTCATGATATGTTGCGACTAACATTCTTCAATCGAGAACTTAAAAAGATAATGCACGATAAATCACAGTTGATATATTGGCGAAAGTCACCTCAAGTGCTTCTCCACGAAATACAGGACACTTCACTTCATACAACATGTGCTCAGTCTTAACTCATTGTCAGAATCGCCTGAATTCTTTTCTTTTCGACTCAATAGCAAAGAAACGAAGAAATAAAAATTTTACATAGAGAGACCGAACAACAAGTCCTGTAATTAATGGCTACCGTCCGAGAATATATTATACATCCACATATATTTTAATGGTAAAATGCATAAAATAATTCTTTTAATATTGATAAATCCGCCCAAATTATCACAATTTCATTGGTTTATTTATTTAAGAAATATCATCTCCATGGTCACTATTCAAAATGAAGCATAAAATGCATACATAGTAAAATAGGCAAAATTTCCGTTATATCCAAAAGATTTGTGTTCTTGTCGGGCTATCTAGAATTACAATAGCATTTAAAAGGTATAATAACTTGAAGAAAATTGATTGAATATTTTAAGTGTGACAAACAATTATAAGTTTTTCTTATTCATCACTTGCTTTATTCATAACACTTTATTAATCAATACTGATTGTTGGTACTGTTTTTATTGTTGTATTATTTCATTAACAATCAATCAATTTATGATTGGTGTATTGGTTATCCATTCGTTGACCCACCACTGATTTCAGCGTTCGTTGCCTCCCGGATAAATAAATATGTTGGTGATGCTACTGTAATAATCCATGTTCCTTCGTTGAACAACCGGGTAACCGGTGTGTTATCACTCAAGCATTCGGATACCAAAAATCCGAGGGTTTTGGAAGCTCTGGACATGACGACGGAGGAAATACCCGGAGGCGTCGAGGGAGGTCGTGACGCGATACCCCTTCCCTTCTCCCCCTTCCTTCCAGTCGTCATCGTGTGCCGACCAATGAGGCCCTTGCGTGAATCGAGGAGGAATGGGAAATCAGGGGAAAACGAAGAGGTCAAGTCACTCCTTCACGAACGCCGTCTCTTGGCAGTCGGCGGCTTCTCCCTGCGTTCGTAAGTCGTGCAGGTGATTTCAACACGGGCAACCGTTCACCTCGAAGTCTCGTTTCATCAACAATTTTCGACCATCCGAGAGGAGAGGAGTGCTAGTGTTTCCGCAGACTGTGACTTTTAAAGGAGGGAGAGTTTGTGTAGTGCATCGGTGCTGTTTAAACCCGAGAAGGAGGCTCCTCGCCAGCGCGTCTTGCAGGTGGTAAGTCTCTCCTCTTTGCCACGAAGAACGCACATCCCTCCTCTCTGAGGGCGCCAACGACCGGTTTTTCAAGCGGCGGGAAACGGCAATCTTCCGGTGAAAATGGATGCTGATATTATCCCATAAAGAGTTGCTCTAGCGGTGTAATGGATGATAAAATACCTAGCCGGACTTGGCTTGCGCATTCCAGCAGTTCTTGAATATTTAAGCCTGGTGTTGTCACACGTTATTGAGGGTGTTAACCCCTCAGTGAGTCTGTATTGGGCGGGTTGTTTTAAGTTTATATGTTACATATTTCATCTAAGATTGTTCCGGCGTGTGGCAAGGGTTGCATTCGCGGTTTTTTGTACTCAATTAACAATGCTTAAATTTCGCGGAAAAATAAGAATGTTCGAATGGAATTGTGCTCATCTATTTCCTATATTTTTCTTCTGGTATTTGATCTTCATAATTGGTGTTAAGATCGAATCCGTCCACTTCTACTTTCAAGATTTCATCTCTCTAAACTTATTGACCAAGCTTAAGTTGATGACTCGAAAAAATATTTCGTAGCTATTCGACCCATCTTACAAAAGGTGTGTGAAGTGTTGCAAAACAGCGCCTAAAGTTGAATAGAACCCATACGCATGTTGAAATAAAAACTTTCTCGGAGAATGCTACTTCAACTAGGAATACAGAACAAAAGGTAATGATGATGCGAATCCAGGATCGTACTTTGTTTTGTGGTGCTTTGATTATTTACTATGGAAACGTCTTGCTGTTTTGCTTACAACGCAGAGAATCCGGATCAATTTATGCTTAATCCAAAATATTTCGGGAACTGGAATTGGCCTAATGCCTGACAGTTGGCGAAAAACTGTTTTGTAAAATTCTATATTGCTTCATGCGTTTTAAAACAAATTCGAAACTTCTTCTAAATTTGTTAGCGGAGAGAAGGAAGAACAAACCCCAAATGAGAAATTAAAGCAGGATGGTTCTGAAAAATTACAAACTTGACCTCAACATGAGTTCTGCCTTATACGAAAAGACGCTTGTCGTATTTAGAACCGTTTGGTTTCGTCACGAATGCGAAGAGCCCTTACCTAGCGCCGGCGGATGTGCAGAAGATTCCGATGTCTTACCTTTTCTTTCCATTAGCAACGGAGATTTCGGTCTCTTCGTTGCTTAGCAGAAGAGCGGGCAAAAGAAAGTGCAAGTGCTCCGTTTGCTTACGGAAGTGGCTCTTCCGTTCTTTTATCTCTTCGGTCGTTTAAGTCCGGCGAATTGGCTCTATTAATACCCAAAGCTTTGCTCTCCCACGAAACAAAAGGTATGGATTGGGAGGATAAACGCGCCAAAATGGCAGCGAATGATTTCACCCTTAGTTTGCTCTCGAGTTGCATTTACCGTTGCCAACTTAGCGGCTTCACCGAATAGGGGCTTCCGGATTTTAGTCGTTTTCACTATCCCGCCTATTGGATCTTGGTGTTTTCTATCGCGTATACTTAGCTGAGTGGCATAGTTACGAATAGCAAATATTTTCTTAATAATCGTACCCTAAAAAGATGGTATTAAGCTGTAGGAATTCTGAATAATTATCTTAACCAGTGATTTCCAAAAAAGGAGATAAGGACCCCCGGAAAGTGTTGGGTTAACCTAAATAACATAAATGACACGTTAAAATTACACTACGGGATGGAAGCGCCAAGCACAATGGTATCTTTCTTTCCAAATTAAACGGTTTTGAATTTTGGCAACTAGAAATCATCACCGAATCAGTAATTGTAGCTTCGCCATTGTTTTCTCGATCCAATTGTTTTTTTATATTTTGGTCAGGTTGTCCTTATTTTTATTGATAAAAGTTTTGAGGTTATAAAACTACGGAGGCGGTAGAACTTTAGAAACCGTGCATTAATGCGGCATTTAATATTTTTCCTTAAAACATCTTATTCTCACTTCGCTAAGTGCCTTGTTCATTGTGAGTTTGGGGGGTTATTCCTCGCGTTTTTAATTCTTCTTTATTGAAGTCTATGAACGATACCATTCGAAAGTCGCAGTTTCAACTATATAGCACCTTCTGCTATTTAATGTATGCATAAATTCCTATTTCCGATTAGCTCGCCTGTGAGTACATCACTTGTGCGTGAAATATCACAGGTTGGGGATCAAAATGCTACTTTAAAGCTGCTATCATTCTTTCACAGAACTCGTTAAATCTTCTGTCTGTGTAGGATTTTGAGGAATTGTCTACGATCGTATTTCTGGTGGTTCTCTTAGATAATATGGATTAAAATTGTGTATTGTACTATTAGTATTATTAATATACGCTATGCTATGAATATCATGCTTACAGTGACTAAATAATATTAACAATAATAATGATTAAAAGTAAATTAAAACTGCCGCTTGATTTCATGCACCGTGATTTTCATCCACCACGATATTCTCCCATAGCTTTTGGCGCTAGAGCCGTACTGTTAGGTCCTGCATACCTCGCAATGAGTTGTCTCCGAAATTTAGGTCCCAGAACTGTATCTCGTTTGATTCTCCCATACTATTTGCTGTAGAAGGATCCTCAGGTTCTTCGATACGACATTGTTAGCCACCCTACTTGCAGGTGAACGCTTGATTTTTTTGCGCATTTCCTGCTGTCGTGTAGGACCGAGTGGCCTTGGCTAAAAGGACATGTGGGAAGGTTGAGAAGGAGGTGAAGGAGGCAGTAACCACAGTTCCCTCGAATTGGTTTCAACCCTTGGGCGGAAGTGCGAGCTTTAGACTTGCGGTGTTTTGTAACGATCGGCAAGGCAGAATAAAACTGCAAATTTGCAATTTTTTTTGTTCCTTAAATTTAAGAAACGGTAATGGAATCCTTGGCAAGGAACTAAGGATTAATTTAGCTATCGCTGGAAAATTTATTTAGCCACACCGACGTAAATATCTCGATTTAAAATAGAGAAAATCAAAGACAATGTAACTATACTTTATCGTAAAGACGTTAACAGATTCACCGTAGTTCTTGTTGTTTGAGATTTCCACCTGTAATGTCTAATTTGACATGAATAGAGTGGCAAGGTACTCATTATTGCAAATTTTCCCGCGTACGTAACAATGAAAGATACCGATATTGTTGATATTTAAGTCAGTCAGTCTTGATAAGGAATCGTTGTGGTCAGAAGGCGGCCATGAATCTTTTACCGGCAATGTTTTTGTATTGTTTTGCTAATGGATGAATGTGCTATGCTATAAGGAACCGTACTGAATAAGCTGTTTTTATAATGGGTCTTAATGTAATGCGTTCCGGATTAACAGGCTCCGTTGTACAAACAGTGCTTTTTGAGTCAAACATGAAATACTTACATTTCCATTGAGGTTCCATCCAAAATAAAAGTGATGTTGCGAAGTTATTGTGGAAATAGGGCAGAAACTCCGAATAAAATTATTGAAATAGCCCGTACTTCAGCTGGTATATAGATAACCCGCAGGTGAGGTGTTAAAGGCGATTCTTGATTATATTCTTTTAATTTATCATTTGAATGCGTTCTTTCGAAAGTGAGGAGTTAAATAGCCATAATGCTAAAAAGCTTTGAAATTTCATTTAATTTTATAAATCAAGGATATCGGGTATTGTATTAACTGCAGATATAAGCTCTTATTTTGGCGAGTAATTCTTTTTAAAATGACGTACATCCTGAACTATGACCGCCACAACCATTTGGAGACAGAAACGCGATGTGTCACAGAACAATGGTTCCTGTGGATGTTATTTGAAGTAAGATATGTTAACCATACTTCAGGGTAAAAGATGTTTCATTATCAAGTTCATCATAGCAATACAGAACAATTAAACGAGAAATCGGCATAGAGCACAAATTGGCGGGATTTCAGGCTGTTTAATGAAGGCTAGAATATCTTGAATTCCCTCCTTCAAATGGGTATTTTTCCTTGCGAGCATAATCTTAGTTTCCTCCAAGAAGAGGCGTTTACCGGTTCATATTCGGTCAAAACAGCCTCCGAGGTCACCTGCTTGTTCCTCGTACCTCTTTAAATGCCCTAAAGGCGGATGATACAAGCAGGTATTTAAGAAGACAAGGCCGATGTAAAGGTTTAGCAGCAGACATGAGTTGTCTAATGGCCAGCGCGTAGAGCCTGCGGTGACTATGGGGTCCCTGGTTCGAGTCCTCATTCATTCACGTTCTTCGTCATAGTTTTATCTTAGCAGCATCATTAACTGAAATGTTCGAGAAAAGATATGGAGATAATAGAGAAGGGCCCCCTTTACTGGCGTCGGTTTTAAGTAAGCTTTTATCCGTGAGTTGGGCGATAGAGGAAAACTGCCTATCAGAATGAATGTACTCTTAGTTGCTACAGACCAAATATATTTTGGTAAAGTAAAACTCTTTTCTCTGCGTTGAGTCTTAGGAAATATGTATATACGAATATTTAATACGCTCGGTATGTGCATAATCGTCTTTTTAAATGTTTGGTATAGGTATAAGATAAATCAAGGATAAAACTTGAAAGATTTAGTTGTAAAAATGAAATCATTCAATAGACTTGGAATTAATCCGCGGGCCTCTTAAAAGAAATAGCCGGGCCAGATTTGGCCCGTGGGCCGCGGGTTGCCCACGTCTTCCCTAGCTCAAAAATTGACGCCCCTTAGATGCCTGAGCAATGGGGCACGTGCTTCACTTGGTCACATCCTGCAGCCGGCCTTGCTCGACTTTGTGCCGATAAAAGAACCGATTGTTTTTGCTCAGACGTCGGTAGTTTCCTTTTTACTGCTTTTTTTCGATCCGTCAGTTCCCTTCGGTGTTTTAGAAAGCACCGCGTACGCCTAAGATTTGATAATGAAAGCTATATTTTTCGTGTTGACGAAAGAGGCCCATAAATGTCACCCCCCGCCGAATACGCACGACCTTTCCACTTGTTTGCGAAGTAAACTGGATCTCAACTTTCGTTTGTTCCTTCCGCACGAGAAGGTGCTTTTAATAAATTAACAGCTTCCCGAAATAGGCCACGGTATATTGACAACTGTATGGATTCGGGGTTTCCAATTTACCCGCCCCGTTAACAAGTCATAGAGAGGAATCCGTAAGTGGGACATTAAGTTTACTTTCCGTAAACGAGAATTTACGAGAGTAATTACGATCGGAGACTGACCTATAAAAAGGATTGTTCCGCTCGGTAATTGAAGTGAAATTCATTGATCGGAGACGAAGGCGGCAGTTTTCTATAATTTTAGCTCCGCTGGAGTATCTGCACTATTTGCGACAGAAAGAGCTTTCAAAAAATTGCAAAATATGTCTCGTTGAAAAAACTCTTACAGTAGTGACTCCTTCTTCATCTCGCGCGGTAGTTAGCCTTTATCCGTGAGCGGGGCGATAGGGAAGACTTTGCCAGTAACAATGAATGTGTAGGTATTCGCTGCAGGCCAAATACATTCTGGGGTTTTCGATAAAAAATCCGCGGTACACTTAACGACACGTTTGTCAATTCGTGTAATAAAATTGAGAATACAAAGGACTAAAATTAAGTGATAAATAGCAAAGGACTAAAAGTACGGGCCGAATGTGTAAACAATCACCACACAGAGTTAACGTTGTGTCAGAGAGGCCGAGTATCTGAAGTCGGTGGCATCAATTTCAGAAAACGTATAAGCAACAGATGAACATATAGTTCATAGATTTCTCTCTAAAAAGAGCGATACACCAAGGAAACGATAAAGACATGGAAATAGGCGGATCGAGGTTCGACCCAGAGTCACGCCAGTCTTCCTCGCTTCCGTTCGTCTGCGGGTTTATTTGTTCCTTTATTTAACCACCGTCTTCGTTGATAATGCAACACAGGCTCAAATGGCACCTGCCGAAATCGGACGCAACGCGAGAGTTTCTCAGGGAAGAGAAGGCGAGGTGGAGTCCTTTCTTGACCCAGACTCCACAAGTAGAAAACCGTTAGGAAAAAACACTGATGGAATCTAAATTACACTCCTCGATTGCGATATGCAAATAAGCTTTCGTGCTATTCGCGGAGCTGATAAGGGATTCTTTGACGTTGGTTGTCAACCGTCGTTAGGTACGACGGTGTTTCGGCATTTTTCGGAATGTACGTTAATGTGTTTTGTACATAATACTTTGCTTTATAAGTCTGTTTAACGTAATTTACCGGCCATTCATTGCTTATGCGAGTGAATACCTTTAGCAATATACTTTTGAGAACTCGAAAGTCAATTTACCTTATTTTCATTCGATGTTTTCATTATTACCGTATATACCCAAATAATAGCAGTTTTTCAGTTAATATTTAGGGCCGAATTTAAGAGGTCAACTTTTATGTGGATACTGCTATTTCAGGGACGAAATTCACCGCTAATCTGCGTTGAAATTTTAGTTAGCTGAACCCCAATTTATATATAAATCATTACAGAAATAGGATGAATAATGGGGATTTACATATGATTGTACATGTGTATATTATACACCACATGCATTGCGCTGCTTCAAAAATAAAACCTCCGATAACTTGGGATACGCACCAGCTCTGTGTAACTTAAACTTTTTAGTTCTTCCTATTTTTTTATAGAAAAGTGTCCACATCTTAGTTACCATAAAATCTAGGGTTGATCACGTTAAAAATTTAGGGTTATTCGTCTAAAAATTAAGAGGTCGACTTTTAGCTAAAATCGAATACTTCTTGGGAATATAGGCCAATTTTATCTTTTACTAATTCTGGATTCATATTTTAGAAAGGACGATAGCATGAACAAATTTCTGTAGTCATGGAAATGAGTCATATTGCAGTTTCTTTCGAATTTTTCTCAAAAGATTTAAAGGGCGAGTCATGAATAAGGCAGATATTCTGATTTCAAGTGGGTTCCTCTGCAATTATAGTTTTCAAGGGATTCAGACCGTGACAAGCAACCGTCTCCAGACGCTTGGCCGCTCCGACGGAGCATTAATGTGATAATTGTTTACACATTCGTCTCAAATATATCGATTTTAGTCGATTTCTGCGGAGCGTTACGGTGCGATTGTATTTTAATTAATGGAGTATTTCAGTAGGCTGACCATACATCTCATTATCGCCGGGACAGTCCCGTTTACGGCTACCGTCCCATCTAAATCTTCAAAAAAAATTCTCGTTAAAGCCTCCGCAGATACTTTTAGTTTTCTATGTAATTTGATGACAAAATAGAATTAAAATTATCAGCTTCATAAGAGTTCACTTAGAAATTAAATATAAATTCAAGTTATCAAACGATTTCGTAGTAGGCTTTACTATCACGAGGGTTATTAAATTAAGATAAACTGAGGTTTCGGTGAAACACGTTGGATTAAAAAAATAACGCTGTTTAACCCTTCTAAAATTTATTGATTCCCTGTGATTTATAGCATATTAGCGCGCAGGAACTAGGGATAAATTATCTCTGGTTAACGAAATTTCCTCCAAAAAAATGGCCAAACATCTTTTCAAATAATGTCAGATTGAAATAATGAAACATATCTCGAGAAAAATCGGACGAAAAATTTGTCCTGTTTTACTAATGAGAAATGTCTCGCTTTCAAATATGTGGCATATGGTCAGCCTGTATTTGAGGCATCTATTCATGATGATCGTCATAAAATAAATTATTAATAATGGGATTTTACAAAAACGCTACCCCTATGAAACACAACTCAAAAACAAACTACACTGAAATTGAGGAAATGAAAATGTAGGAGCAATAAAGTAAAATTTAACATCAGCACTACATAGTCATTTATATTTCATTGTAAACTTTTGCGTGATAGTTATTTGTATGCTAAACACAAAGAAAACCAAAAATCCACCTTTCGAGAGATATTATTAAATAGAAAAATTTTCCGTTCTGCTCCATTTCCCAGAGCGTCGAGTTATTCTGTGAAATTTTTGGAATAACGTCAAATTATGTAAATATAAATTCTATCATGGAAGGCCGTACTTCGTGGAAGGACATTCTAAAGATTATGAAAAATATTGTGATATTTAGCAGCAATCCTTCGGTAACCAAGGATAAAAAGTTCCGCGGTTGGTAAAACTGCAGTAGGCAAGTTACAGTTTTTGTCCCCCAAGTCCAGGATTTTTCCCCCGTGGATACAGTTAGTTAAGACGTCGACATCTCATGCTCATTTTTAGAAAAAGCATTACATATGCAATTCGATGTGAATATTCAAAATATAACTACTCGTATAGTGAGAATGTGAAAATTTTGACAACGCGTTAACTTAAAACTGCAGTTGAAAAGGGATTACTGTAATTAGGGTTAAATTTCAGATATTGAGATAAGCTGTAGAAATATCGTTAAGGTATTTTAAGTACTTGTTTCATGATTTTTTCGCTGAAAAGGCTCTTACACGCGCATTCATCTATAGAAATTTTCTTAACCAGACTAGTTTTGTCAACTTCTTGACATCAAGTAATTATAATAGTTGAAATTGAGTTTTAATGAAATGATAGTTTTTAAAAATTCCCACAGGATTCCCGGATGAATTTTCCCAAATTCGTTTGCTTCATATCTATCAAATGGAAGATATCTTTACCAAATGACAAAACAGGAATTGGAAGTTGGGTTACCGCTGTCGCAAGATGTTAAATTAGTTCCTTCCTGACCGCAATTGGATTTTAAAAAATGAGATATAAGAGTTCAGATTGAATCAAGTTAATCAAAGAATGTAAAAAACTTGGAATTAGCTAGTATCACTTTGAAGTAGCTTGAACTATCAAAATACTGAGGAGTTTAAGGAGCAGAAGTACAAAGGGACGAAAAAGTACATAGGAGCACCGAGAATAAACGAGGTCATTCGCCTGTTTGAACTGAAAAAAAGTTGCGTGACTTTTGAAAATTCCAATCGATATTAAATACATAAGCCCCATTCGAGCGCTAGTATTTTTGATTGTCCTTTTCGTGAGGCTGTATTTCTTCGGTTATATTTCGATCGGTTTTAACTCTCCGACAAACTAATTTAAGGATATTACGATATTTTCTCCGTGGAAATCGCTCGATCATTTCCCAAATTGAGTTGTAATAAAAGTTCTTGCTCATGCGAGTGGGAGAACAAGGATAGCTGGACGGATAAAGTGAATGAGATCTTAAAGAAGAAAGGAACGGAGTGCAAAGAATTAAAATGGAATGAATGAAAAGTAGTATGGATGAGTTTGAGCCGAAAGATGTGTGCAAAGATAGGAACATAGGTTTGGGTGAAAGTTGTAAACTAAAGAAACCGTTAGCATATTATCCCGCAGAGCAGTAGTGCGGTCAATATAAATCATTCAGAACAATAAAAAAACATCCTGAATCCAGAAGCACAGAGCTAAATATTCGTGAAACTAGTTCCTTCCAATTATCACATTAACTTTTTTGATATTATATGGTTGATATTAGTGTTGCCACCTCTCCGGGTTTGCACCGAGGTCTCTAGGTTTGACTAGATGTAACTCCTCGGGGTAAGAGAAGGATATCTCCGAGTCAACATTAATACCGTATTTTCTGGGAAATAACACGCACCTACTAGATAACACGCATTTAAAAAATCTCTTCACTGTGAGAATGTATAGGTAACACGCATTTCAAAAATTTCTTCTGTGATAAATGCATTGATAATGCGCATTTCAAAAATTGTTATTATGTTGACGAGAATGTTTTTTTCACTACTGTAATATTTATGATAATTACTCGTGTATTTTGAATGGAATTATTTGATTACGTTAAAATTTACAATGTTGGTTGAAATAAAATTGCCCTAGTACGTGAGTATAAACTCCGTGACTTCCGCGATTTATGACGTGTTTTGTTTAGTCATTTGTTTCCGAGTTCAATATTCAAGATATTCAATGAAACGAGATTTTCCGTTGTACACCACGCACTATTATTTTTATCGTTTTTCTATATTTTTGTATAGAAAACACGCGGTTTGTCTACCATAAAATACGGTACTAATATTTTATCTAAATCTCGAAATTCGCTAGCAACTCTACTAGAATTTGTTCAGAAGTCAGAATACCAATCGAAGAAACTCAAATTTTCAGCTTTAAAATACTATATTCAATATGGCATATGTTCTAAGAAGTCTTAATAATCCCCTGGTCGATGAAAATTTTGAGGTGGCAACCCCGGATACCCTCTTTTGATTTTCTAACAAGTATTCTGCTAGTATTATCTGCAGTTTTTATCAGATGAAATTTACGTCTCTTCCGGGGTTCCGCAGGGTAGTGTATTAGGCTCGATTCTGTTCCTAATATATATTAACGATATAGTAGATAATGTTAGATGTAAGGTTAGGTTATTCGCCGATGATACTGTTATTTATAGAGAAATTGTAACTCCAGATGACATTTGTTGTTTACAGAACGATCTGAACTTTATTGCAGGTTGGTGCAGAGATTGGCAGTTAGACTTGAATGTACAGAAGTGCGTAGCTATGAATTTTACGCGTTCCACTAATGTTACCCGCGTTCCCTATAATATTTCAGGTTATCCGTTGCAGTTCGTGAGGCATCATAAATACCTAGGTATTACGCTCAGTAGTAGTTTTTCCTTTAAAGAGCATATTCGAAAAGTGGTAGGTAAGGCGAATAGGATGCAAAGTTTAGCCAGCAGAATTTTAAGGGGATGCTCATGGAGGGTAAAAGAAACAGCGTACTTTTCCCTGATTCGACCTCTCCTTGAGTACTGCTGCGTGATTTGGGATCCCCACGAAGTAGGATTAACTTCCAGCCTTGAGATGGTTCAACGTAGGGCAGCTAGGTTTGTTAAGGGTGACTTCAGATTTGACAGCAGTGTTTCAGCTATGATAGAATCTCTCGGATTGAATTCGCTTAGTGATAGAAGACTAGGTTACCGTAGGAAGCTTTTTAATAAATTTCTCACTACGGATCTCAGGGAGGAAGTTGTTGATATTACCATCCCAGTTAGTACCGAACGTGATCTTCGGGACAAAACGAAGAAGCATTACAGGGAGATAGTTGCCAGGGCGGTTAGTTATTTTTGGTCATTCTTTCCGCGATGTATTAGAGAAGCGAACAGCAGTGCAGGTTAGATAGGTATATCGATGTTTTACACCCCCTGCCATGCGCTCTAGCGGTTTGCAGGGTTCAAATGTAAATGTAAATGTTTGTTGAGGAAACTTCAATATGGGATACGACCATAAAAATTGATTATCGTGAAAATCCAGTTCGGAAGTAATGTCTAACCGATGTTTATTTCCGTACGTATTTGCAATTCCTCTATCCGCTGCTATTAAGCAATGGACTTCGAATGATTGATGATAAGGATCAATTAATCATATCCAGGAACAACCACATTGAGTGAAGGAAATCTCACTAGCCGATACTCGAACCCGGGACCTTGGGGTAAAATTTGTTGAAGTTAGCTGCTCCAATGTTAGAAAATGAACAAAACACATGTATCGTTTGCTTACTTACAGATGATATTATATAGATATACAACTACTATTAATATATAATAATAATAGTCTTTATTTGGGCGAGATTGAAATTCCTCTGCCATCTACTCCATCGTCATATTCCATACAGTTATTAATTTAAGATGATAGCAAAAAAGAAATAAAGCATCATTAAATGATTTCGTAACGAAAGGTGGTCTTAACGTAATTGAAAACACGATAAATTTATTAATAGAAACCATAATGTCCCAGAAAAAGGAAAAACATCCCGCTCGCAATAAACGCTAGCAGTTAAGAGAGAGCTATGTGCAAGCGCCGTGCTAAAGATAGGGATTCATGATATACGGTGTGAAATGAAGTAACCTAGCGCTGTCGGAATAAAACCCGAGTTTCGTCGTGGAAAGCACCGTTGTGTGAGAGACCTTTCGACAGACTTCCCAAAAACTCCCTCACGTTTCCCGGGGATTTTAATGCACCCGAGAGATGGAGCGCCGAGCGCGCGGATTCAAGGAGTGGGCCGATGATCTTTCTTTAACTGTACTCTCCTCTGGGTGGAATGGACCTGAAGATCAGGTCAGCAACGGAACCCAAACGCACGTGTTTACCAAACGGTCGTGCGTTCGCCGCCGGCGGAGTAACGGAGGACATTGCGAATCCAAACCGGACAACTTGGAGGAAAATTACCGCGTATAATCTAATGCGTGTATATGGAACGCTTCATCTGCAATAAACACGCAGCGTATGGGAACCTACATATTATTACCGGATTTTTAATTGTGTGTCTCCTTTGTTAATTTATTGCGAACTTAATACACAACGCATATGAACAATTTTTACACCGAACTAGAGGTAATTCTGTATTCTTTTCACGGTCTTTGTTGCTGACGTACATGAAGAACTAGATTTGCCGTGAACAAATATTTAAACCAAGGTACACAAAAAACGGCACTTTCTGGGAGTCGCAGCTTTTTCGCGATGTATAAAATTCAATTCCAAGGAAACGGCGCAACTTACAAAAGCGCAATTTCAACCGGAGTTGTACGAAAGGAGTCTCAGTTCGAAGAGCTTTTTAGAACTTCGGAATATGTATTACATTGTTGTTAATCGGCATAAAAGTTTAAATCTATCTAGTCCTAGAGTTTTGGTCTTAGGAAAAATTGATTGCACAGTCGTATTCCCAATTTCATTGGTATAGTACCTAGAGCGGTATTTGAGGTATTTACCTAGTACGGTATTTGACCGAAAGGTACAGCGAAAGGCAAAGCGTTTTATTAAGAATTGTGACAACTAATCAGCAAAATTTGCCAAGATACTTCAGGACGTAGGCGGGGAATCTTTAGAAGATGGAAAATTTTAACTAAGGCTTAACCATCTCCTTGACGCATCCCAGATATCTCGTAGAAGAGTGATTTAAAATCTAGTCGCACCAGGGATAACTCGTATTTAAGATTTTCTGCTTTTTAGATATATTTTACATTAAAAAAGATATCTCAGTTAAGCTTTCGAGCGTTTTGAGATTGTCTAGCATGCTTTTTTATTTGCGTTCCATTTGTCTTTGTTTTACCCAACATGTGGATGTACCGTAAACATGTTAATATTTAAGGAAATAAAAATTGAAATAAAACATTAAATAGCTATCCAAGAAGAAAAAGACTCTCTCTCATACATAAGTATAAACATACAAATTAACGGAAATGATTTTTTTCGACTCCAACTAACACAAAAATTTGTCAGGGAAGGAGTTAATTTATAGAAATAAGGCCGATTTAATGACGTTTGTACGTTCTTGTAAGACGTTTCGCAGTTTATGAGCCATATGTTATATAGGTTGTGACATGCGAGAAAAATCAAGGAAATATATACTAATTTCAAGACATTATTTTAATTCCGCGGCAGTAAGCATTAGGGAAATAGGCTTATGGAGCATGCGCACCATGTAAACAGTATCACACGCAGAAAGGCGGCGTGCAGGCTACTTCTGTAGATGTGTGTGGGGCTATAGTTCCCTCCTTTTTCCTTTGAATTTTTTGGATAAATAAAACTGAGGAGGAAGACCAGATAGGTGAGAAAAGAAAGAATGCTAAAGAATTTAATTGAACTGAATGCAAGGAAAAAGAGGGAATGAATAAACGACAGATGACGTTGGACGTTATAAAGGTTAAAGTTGGTCGTAAAGATGTAAAGGCGGGGAAGTTGAAGTGTTTTTGGAGCACGAGAGGTTATCAAGAGGAAGGCTAACGCATGTATGAAGTGTACTGTCAGCAGGTGCAATGAAGTAATAGGAGTGAGATAATATCTCGCTTAAGTCGTGCCTCGTCTAGAATATCTAGTACAGGCGTCGGCAACCTTTTTCAGCTGCGGGCCAAAATCACGTTGCAAGTGACTGTTAGGAAGATGTTTCGGATCAGTTGTACGTACAATGAAATCCCGCTTATCCGTGGGTAGATTATCGGTGCATGATTTTGTATAATTCTCCGAAATTTGTATTTTCACGTTCTAAAGAAAGCAAGTATTGCGTGATACCTTTTCTTGTAGAAGCAGAAATAAGACTGCAATGAAATTATCGCTGCTAAAAATACCAGAGAAAACTCTTCGTGAGTCAATAAAACGATTGAAAGTAACGTAATATGAGCGAAAATGATGATAAATTCTTCATTTATATATTTAACGAACGTTGTTTTGCTTCTCGAAAGGCCAATTCTTATCGCTTAGGGAGATGTTTAAGAGTTCGTTCGTTATTTACAACCCTATATGAAATAATTATGAACGTCATAAGAAATTGAAGGAAATGTTTTGGATTATCCCTGTTTTATGATGATTCGTTCATTCGTCGCACTCACGCGGTTTCACCTGCGTCGTGTGATTCCATTTTCGTAATGACAATCTCCTCAATTTTGGAACTCGAGTGGGTCAATTGAAATTATCTAATGGGTCACTTGGTGACCCGCAGGTCATACGTTGCCGACTTCTGATCTAGTTAATGAAATCAGTCGTATTATGAGACGTCAGAATGCTCTCTAACGTAGGTTTAGGTCTCGTGGAAAACAGCTTGCCAGAAGTTACATAGGTTAGCTTCAGGTAATAGCGTGTATGAGTAGTATGGATACATGAATATCGGATTCATTCGTCTCTAACTTCCTGTTTACTTAGATTAAAATAGAATACGCGTCAAATGAATAGCACACTAAGTAAGAAACCTGCAACTGAGAACTCACGGAGGTGAGGTTGTGAAGTGCAATTTATCGTTGCAAAGAGAAAGTAACGAAATAAGCAACAACAAATGAAAGTTGCATAAACTGGTTAAAGTTGGGGATGTTGTTAGAACCGCGTTTTACCTTAATCTACTGAAAATTTGACGATAAAATAATAAGGGGTAAAGATTATACGAGATGTCGATACATCGTATTAAGTTGCATGACGGTATGTGTAGTCCTAATACTTTAAATGGTGTATTTTTTCTTTAAGGGGGGAAGAAAGAGTTTTAAATCATACGAGATAACTTTCTGCGTCGGTAACGGTCGCATTTTATTTACATATCAAATTTTATATACCCATTTTATTTAACTATAATCTACAATGTCCACCAAAAAGCTATACACTCTTAAGGAAAAGAAAATTTTGCCCAACTATTTCAATATAAACTGAGACTTCATGAAATGAATACAAGTAACCCTTGTCCATTGCAGTGCTAGTAATAGTAAGTGGTATCGCGGTAAAAACCATCGTAACTCTTCTTACCGTACTGATAAATTTCCTGATAACTAGCCACCACTTTGAGCACCTCTTGTAAATTTTGGGTATAAAAGTAAACCTTTACTGGTCTCATGATACCTCAATAAACTTAATATTAATATATTCAAGTTTTTCTTTGCTGAAGAGAGCATACTATTTTAGGCGGACTCTCAAATAAAAACCTAAGAATAACACTGTTTCAAACTAAAATCGCTGCAGAAAACAAGTAATAAACGTATTAAGAACGTGTGAGGCTATTCTGAATGCTCAAAGGTTCTTGGAATTAAGAGCGTTGACCTACCAAAGTCGGATAATTAAGTAATCGCAAGTTGACATTGCATTACAAGAGAAATACTTCCCAAAATATCGCCTGACTAAGACATTTCATGGCATTGACCGAGACGGAAGGAAGTTGAATTAAACGGAGTCCTTTGCGGCTATTAGCTTACGCAAGGCATACGTTAAAACCAGGCGTAATTTCAGCGTTACTTATGAGGAAAATGCCGCTGTCAACAATTGACGATGCAATCCCATGTTGCGACGAGATTTCGACCCATTTCATTGAAGATGAATAGGGTCTTTATTGGGGAGACTTCACACGAGCCGAAGGAAAAAAAGAGTCGATGAATGATAAGAACATAAGAGACATAAGTGTTCTTAGCGGAATTAGAACAGATCGTATCGAGATGTGAATTAGACCCAGCTGCCTGTGAGCATATAGTAAGGTTGCGAGAAGTCCCATTGTACGAGACAGTTATTCATCTCACCGCCTAATACCGTAATCACGGGAATACGAGTATCACAGGTGCCTCGCAAATATTTGCTAAATAACAGTGATGAGGTCAGTCAGGTGGAAGAGAAGACCTAACCTCGCCAATGAATTACCAGATAATCGTAATATTTTTTCCCTTATTTCGATGGAGAATTTAGTTGTTTTGCCATGACCGTACCGAAGTTTGAATATTTAAGTAATGTTATTTTTAATATGTCATTTCAATTAGAAAACAATGTTTATCTTAGAATATGCCTGTTACTTTTGTAGCGACTTACTTGTAGCCGTGTGAAATGTTTAGAGCACTGAGCGAGATGTTATACAATATCTAACACTTAAAGAACACTTTAGCTTATTTTATAAGATTCTCTACATTTCGAACATTTTCTGAATAGACTATTCGTATTTCTAAAAGAAGTCACTCTCTCTTCACGAGATAAAATACATGAAACCTTATAAAATTCACAAAATAAAATTCACATACATTGGGGATTTTATGTGGAAATACTCCATGTTTGACGAAAAAGAGAGGAAAAGAGATCACCTGATGATGGTGATCATTTGCTGAAACCTGGTCGTATCTGTATTTAAATCCTGTCGAAAATTTTCAGTCTCTTTTCCTTCAAAGCATGAAACCTCCTTACGACCAAGCATCCAAAGCTCCGTTCAAAATAGCAGCAAGCTGTAAATTCTTTTTGTAATAATCTTGTTAGATTGTTTCATCTTCTCACCTTTAACACCTCTTTATTATATTTGGAGGATATAAATAGAATAGATGGTGCAATGTTCCGTCGATGCACCCTCAAATCCAGCTAAATCTAAAAATTTTCTTAAAGCCATCTTTTTCGGTCTTAAATGAGGGATGCCCCGGGCAGTCGCCAGCCTCCCCTAGATGTAGGTGACGCGTAAAAAGTTATCTTTATTTATACAATATCGGTGGCGGTGGCTCAGGGCGGATCGTCCCGCTGCACCCGAGCGCGAGTGTCGACACCGCGGCATACTTCCTCTGATTAGGAAATACCGAAAAACCGCTGGACATGGTAGTGGGCGGGGTGCCCAGCGAAGAAAGCGAAAGTTTCCCCCTTCTCTTCCTCGTTTTATTCACACCCAATTTGGTTTCCTGCGGATGTTTATTCCTTCTGAAGGTGTTTTCCCCTCTATCCCATTCTCGACCGGAACCCCATTCTAGAATATTTTACCGAGACTCTTCCCCTATCTATATTTGGCATGTTGCAGCCGTGTTGAAGGAAGGGAGCTAAAATGACAGAAGTAGACATATATATTGGTTTTAATAAGGAATGATGATTGTTTGTAACAATTAGGGATTGCGAAGCTTAGGAATATTTTGGAATTCGAATTCGATTTGAGATCTAATTTTCTAATCGCCGTCTAATTTATATAAAATATGATTTTTTTTTAATTTACTAAATCCGATTAAATTTAAGTTCAAACAATTTATTCTGATTGAATCAGTTTCGAACCCTGCATTAAATGATTTCGAAATCACGTTATAAAACGGTATCAAGAGTCAGACCACTTGACTAGAATAAGTTGTTTCAAAGAAAGAACCCTGAGTATATTCCACCAAAGGTTTATTTCCACGACCTGTTTCGTCTTCAAGATGTTATCTTCTGGTCTGCCTGATCTGGTATAACACCAGATGATGTCATCAGAAGATGTCATCAGAAGATGTCATACCAGAAGAATCATACCAGAAGATCACACCAGAAGGTCATCTCGATGACGAAAACTGTCGTGGAAATAAACCTTTGGTGGAATATACTCAGGGTTCTTTCTTTGAAACAACTTATTCTAGTCAAGTGGTCAGTATACAGTATTCTTTCTATGGAAATGTGTGCGAAATTCCAAGAAGTCACGCTTGATAACATTAATTTTAAATGTTTCTTTTTCTGTAAATATATCGATGGAAAATGTATTTTTATTGAAAATCATGCTCAAGTATGACCAAATTTCTACTGAAAGTTGGAGTTAATTAGTTAAATTAGGGAAGTGTAATATTCAAACCCGAAGAAATTATACACAACGACTTCAGTTTGAACCCTACTACTATTAGGTGTTTGGATGTGTAGTGGCACCTCAACTTACGCACTTAATTCGTTCCAGTTCGAAGTTCGTATCTTAGAACCAAATTTTCCATTAAAAATCTTTCCTGTTTTTTTTCGGTTCGTATCTAGATGTCAAATGGAGTAAGGAGAAATTACGTACGTTAAGCGCTTCATAAATCATGCTAGCACTGTAATTCCTTTGTTTTAAGAAATAATTTCCTCTTCTCGTTAGCTCCTCATAAAATCCGAAACCATCCACCGGTTATTAAGATTTCAAGGAACGGAATTTTTCGCGTTCCATTTAAAAATTCCCCGTTCTTCCTTACAAGTGCTTTCACTTCACTTTCACTTCCATATTTAATAACTCACAATAAAATACTCGCTCGGGAACTTTCGTCCATCCATACTAATTCGCACATATATTAATTCTTGATCGTATATGTGATCCTCTCCAGTGAATGGGATCCTTTTTAGAATAGGACAGATACTTTTAAATTTGTAACTAAGTTCTCCGGACCTTCTTCTACTTGCACCAATTGTTGCACTTGCATTGACGAATTGAAGGGACGTAATTTTGACCAATAAAGAGTATTTTATTACTCAACTCATTTTTCCAACAGGGATTCAAAATGATGTTTCTAAATATTTTTTTCGTTGAGTAAATCTACATTTATGTGTCTATCCGATACGAGTACTATATTCAATCTTATCTTTCTTTTCCCCGTTAAGAATCAAGGGGCACTTCAGTTAATAATTTCCTAAAAGACATTCTGGAAGGAAATTTTCCGGAAAAAAAGAATAAGGGACGTAAAGTCTCATTTTTAACTAGCAATCAACGAAATGGATTGAATGCGACGAAACGAAAAAAAAATGGCTGAGATCGGGAAGTTGTGGCTGTAGCGACAAGGGAAGTGATGATGATGACTAACTTTCCTTGTCACCTTCCTTTCCAAGCTATAGAAATAGGATACTCCATCCAAAATTTCACCTAAAAACCTAATAGACGCTGAAAAACGTTTTGAGAAACTGACCACAGACTCAGATTAGCGAAAACTTCCAACGGAAGATAGAATCTCCAAAAGACTTCAGTAGATAAATGTGATGACATTTTACAGATTTAAAAAGAGGCACTAATAACAAATATTTTACGCTTCATGCATTCGTTCCGCCATGTTTTAGCCCATATTTAAACGTCCCGTGAATTTCCAATAACCCCGTACCTTTTCTTTGCGTTGCGTTTAATTACTTTCGAAAATATTGTATACGTTATTCCTACAATCTAATTTTGCTATATGATAAATGCAATACGCTAAGGAGATGTCTGACACTAAAATGTTAGCGCTTTCGCATCATTTAGCTTTTAATTCGTAAGTAAAACTGAACATACTTTATTGTAATTCCTTGTTTCCATATTACCAGATATCCCTCACAATGCTTCTCAACCGCTGATACATAGGAAGTCTGGTTCTCGACGAAATTGTGATTACTGACGTTAAAAAGATCAAATACTATTCAACTACAATTAGGGTAATTGGTACGAGCAAAAAACAATGTATCGGAGATAAAATTTCACAAGGTACTGCGCGTGAATTATTCAGTCGCTTACGGTATCTTTCAAAGGTTGGCGAACACTGATCTTTGGTTTTTCGTCGATTTCTAGTGAACGATCGATCGTTTCAATTATTTCTACGAGGGAAATTCCACGGAATTCAGGGAATGGTCACGGGTCAAATGGCCATAAAATTACATTTAACATCATCGTGATCATTATAGACTTATAATTATAGGGCTGGTGAATCGTTAAAGAATTTCAGGATGAAAATCTTCACACTCATTAGGTAAACGCGCGCATTTACGAGAATGCGGCGATGACTTGACGGAGATACACGTATGCACTCATCGCCGACTGGTTTCCGAGGTGGGGTAAGGTGCGTAAACAAATTCCTATATTAGGTGTGTCCCAATAGCGAATGGGGAATTTTCGGTTTCCTAGTAACTTCAATCGTCGGTGAAAGGGCAGAAAGATTTGGGAAAAGTTACGGTAATCCCATAGCCAGTGGCCGCCTGCAGACATTAAGTGAGCCAACCTCATCGGGACGCATTAGTCAACGGGAGTCAATACTTGAGCATCAGAGTGTTACGAACGCTTCCGAAAATAAGTTGGACTGTTACTGTTTACGATTGTTAACTGCTATTAATGAGAATGTACCAAATAAGGTATTCAAAACGGCAAGGCTGACCACACCTCGTTTTACAGGAAAAATTTTAGTCTTAGAAAATTGATTCCCATCGCTTAAATCAAAATTTATTTTGCAGTTTCAGCCGTCGAAAAAATTTATTGTTATGATAACCATACAAAAAATACAGAATATTAGAATTAAAGTGTAAAAGTTAACTTCGAACCACTCAACTCGCTAAATTAGTTTACACATCACGCAATTAGTCACACTAAATTAGTTCGACTGAATACTAACACTGAGACAAGTTACAAATCAAATATTATCGAAGTAAATTAATTTTTTGTTGTAGTTTCGTCAACGTTTCCTTAAACTCTGTTGCAGCGTCAAATATGTAAGCTTCCAAATGAAATTCAACTTAAAATGTTACTACACCACTCAAAACTTTATTGACCACTTCCAGGCAGGAACAAGGGGTCTCTGGTTAATCTCCCGATAAGAGACCTTCATTAACAAAATGGGCCAGAAATCTTTCACACGGAGCACATTGAAGTGACATTTTTTCAAAAGTATTTCAGGGGTATGGTCGTCAGAGGTTAGGGTCGCCAACTCTCCCGTATTTACCGGGAGACTCCCTGAATTGGATAATAATTTTTAAATTGTCCACCTTCTGAATTAAGGCGTATTCACCCCGCTTTTACTATACTCATCTTGCAGTTCTTAAATTAATTCACCAACTTTCGCAACTTTCCGTGAGATATTTACTTTCATTGTTTCGTGTCAACAATCCTGCGTAATCTATTTAATATTCCATATCTGTCTCGAGAAATTTGAAAAGATCTAGAAAGTTTCTTGAATAATGACGCTATCAGCTCATTTTACAATTCTGTAGTGGAAATCTCGTTAACACGTTCACTGCGGATCACTCCACCGTTGGAGTGATAAATGTATTAGAAATTGAGGTATCCGCAGCGTACATGTTAAATCGCCATAAAACACTTCTCTGCATAGTTAAACTGTGATCAAATTGCACATTCATGCTGTTCGTTAACGAAGAATGCATATTCTAAAGTAGTTTATGCCACGCTTAAAATACCCCCCGGAATCCCCCGGAAAATACTCTTGGAACGAACAACTTCCGGAATCGTCTCTTCGGGAGTTGGCCACCCTGGATAAGGCATATGAGGCATTCATCAGAAATTAAGTACAACATTGGAGTCGCATTGAATTCTATCGTAGAATAACTATAATTTTTTTGCAATATTATTAGCTAAAAGAAGCCATTCTCTAAAACTATTCTTGAAAGCGAATCTACACAGAAAAGTCTAAAGGTTACACCCATTTGACGAATTAATAGCGCCAAAGGGCACCGCTGAAGCCGGTACTGCCCGCGGCAGAAAGTATTAGCACCTTGATAAACGGCAGAGTGAGATGAACGCAGGGTGTAACACCGTCAAGGAGAAACGTCCCTTTAAAAGGCGGCCTAGACTCGCGCGATAAAATGTTTATACCGATTGGCATCCAGGAGCTCCACGTAGTGCATACTTGGGCTGGGGAAAACACCGGAAGTAGTTCTCCGGCGAGAGCATTTCACTCCCCTTGCGCCGGGAATATTTTTTTTACTTTCGAACGACTCTCTCGGGATCTCTTCGGAGGAAAACCTTTCCAATATTTTATCGGTCTATTTTGTGCGCATTGTGCAACCTTAGCGCAGCGTTGTGCAAATTGCGAGAGTTAATAGTTGAAAACTGTACGAAGAAACCGCGACCAAAGATTTCCGTGATGTTGCCTGTCTCGAGCTGGGCAGTGACCGCTCACACGTAACATTGTATAATTGTGAAAGAAGTCGAGCGGCTTAATTTTTTTCAGTTCGTCTTCCGAGGTGTTCGAGAGTTGTTTTGTTATTTCTTTCTGCCATTAGTACTGCGGGAAGCAAATATCACATAAATTCTATCATCGATGGCCGGACTTCCTGGTAAGACGTGATGAACTAAGAGAAAAATCCTTTGAAATTTTTACATAAGGTATTATTTAACGACTGGTTTCGACTGAAATGCCTTCGTTCATATATTAGACTTATTCGACTAATATTCAACAAACAATAAGATTGGCGACTAAGCTATGATAACAAGTGGTCAAAATTATTTCCTTTTAAAGTTCGAGAAACTAATATAAACAATGACTCCTTGTTTCCAATAGCGTATGGTCATAATAAGGCGTGGTTGTGTTTCTTCCACAAGTTACCATCGCTACGATAATGGGCTTCGCAAGTTATGGCCTTCTGAATGGTCATGAGCTCTCAACTAAAGTTCATTTTATTCTGCAGGGTGCTACGTTCAAACCTCCTTGATTTCAGTTTCTCGTGGAATAAAGTATGAATGATAGGGCATTGAAATCACTGAGGATGTAAGAACAGATAAATTTTTTCTCACTAACTGCTCTAGGCACACCCCATTGGTAACACGAACAATATCTAACATGCACTTCTCGCAGTGTTCTCTACAACACGACCCCTGTTACTGTGGAAATCACATTACGGATGCGATCGGATCACATCACACCCGTCTGTATTTTCGTTGCAATCACAGGTTTAGTTTCCACGTATAAAACCTCTGTTGATGTACGTTGTTGTACAGTCTCCATTTCGCATTAACCGTGGCACTGCATAGTATAACTTTAACAAGTGGCCTTTATTTGGTGTCAGCGTTATTTCATAATTCATTGTACTTCATTCGCTTTGATTAATTAAAATTCGGGAGGTCAAAATGGAACATCGGCATATTCCCGAAGACTTAACATTAAACAGAAAAATGGGGAATCGTAATATACTTTTTAAAATAGTCTTGATGAACCGGCAACTTAAATTCGTATTTTCTCCTCCCCATAAATTGACCTCATTTGTGCCTTATCTGCAGGAAATAACAATGGATGCCGTTAATTCCAAGTTTCCTTTAAACGCTGATTATGGCCTGTGAACTTTGACAGCAAACATCAATTTTAATATTCTACAGAAACTCAATATGAGAAGGCGTTACCTCGTGGAAGGCCATTACAATGAAAGAACCTTTCGTACACTCCCACAGAATTTAAGGCGACGTGTTTCGCTGGCGAACTAGCAACATTAGGCAAATCTTTAGTTAAAATATTCAAATAGTCGTGGGTATATAGGGGGAACCAAGAAGGGGGGAAGATGTTGCTAGTTCGCCAGTGAAACATGTCGCCTTAAATAAATTCTGCGGGAGTGTACGAATGGTTCATTTATTCTACAAAAACCATTTAGCTATGTTTTCCATATTCGTGAATAATCTGAATAAAATCGTAACGGATGCCGGTAGATGAAGTTTTCTTTATACGCTTCATGTAAATGTTTCACTCCAATTCTGTAATAACCGTAAATCCGTTACTACTAAAAGAGAAAATATTTGTTACATTTTTCCGCAGCTTATCCCACGATCAACGACGCCCATTGCGCATGGTTTCCGCTAAACAGCGCCTCCTTCTGCGGGTTTTGGACCGCTATTCCACCTCACATCTTTAGCTAGCTGCCATTTTTCTAATATCGGGAATTCCTCCAGAGCGCCCTTCACCGCTGCCTTTCACTCGTGGAATTCCGAGCAACAGATGTTGTGAAAGTGGAAAAAGGCGAGATATGGGAGCGATCCCTGACGGTGAAAGTGAGCAGAGCAAATCGGATCAAGGACCTTGTTTTTAAGAGACGCTTGCAGTCTCCCGACCTTGGCGAGATTTCCTTCGGAACCTTGATGGGGGGTCCTTGGGCTGTTGACGGAAATTTGCGACGAGTCATTCCTGAGAATCGATCACGTATCGGGTGCGAACCGCTGCCTTCAGAGGAGCGGCCTTTCTTCAGCCCGCCCAATCCGTTGCATATAGCCGCCGCGATTCCTCAATCATTCCTGTTTCTTGCAGTTCAATTTAAGCTTGCCTTCAAAAAGGTAGGGGTAGTTCAGATATCCAGAAACCGATGGCGCGAAACAGTAGTTTATCTCTGCGGAGTACGAAAAAGCATAACCGGGACCTAGAGAGAATAGGAATCCTCCTTCGAAGGGAGACGGAGGTGTGGGCGATCGCCCGTTGATGACTTGGCAAAACAAGCCTTATATATTTAGGTTTAGATTTTTTAACCCGCGAGGCGCCAGAGGCGTATGGCAGAGGGTGTATTAACACCTTAACTAATCTACCGTATTGGATTTTCTGGGGCTATGAGGAAAGAACCCTAAATAACTATGCTTTAGTGATAACTTCTTTGTAAAGCTTTGTTGGTGCCTCTCGAAAACAGCGCTTGTTTTCCACTAGAATTATACATGACGAGTAGCTCCGTTGAAATAAAAGTGGGAATATTTTGATCGTTTTTCTACCCCCAGTATACACTCATTAACGCAGGTGTGGCAGTTTAATAGTCAATTGCAGAGAATTAACGTACTGATGTTGTTACATTAAAATGATTAGATAAGGAAACTGAGTTACTCAACTTATTGGAAGATTTCACCTCTGACAGGTGAAAGTATGCTCCTCTTATTTCATAGCTAAACTTATTGAAATAATTACAAGCGTAATGTCTGTCGCACATTCAATCATGTAAAATAAATCGTTTTGAAAGAAAATGTACCCGTTGAAACATCTTTTATACAACTAAGAGGGCCACATTATCGCTCATAAGGAGTCTGCAGAGAAAAAAAATCCTCCATGAGTATTAGAAAATAACGCCGGTAGAGAGCTCTGAAAAAACAGGAACGATAGTGTGTCCCGGAAAGTATCTTTGGGACACTGGAAGGGGTGATGAAAATCTGGGACAGGTCCCATAAAACGATGACATCTGGACACCCTACTTAAGATGACACCTAGGTAACACATGGTGCATTTCATAGTGGAGCATTTCTCTCTGCTTTGAGGGCAACTTAAAAGAACACTGCAGAACTACAACAGATGAACAACGTTATTCGAAGCAATTGGCGCAGTAGCCTCACGTTGGGTTTTCGATCTACCGAAAAGGTACCAGACAAGTATTACGCAATACGTCAAAAGGATAAAATTTGTCACGCTTCGTCACACTTATTAAACTTCTTAACTTGAAAGTTTCGCTGTGGAGAAACATAAAATATATCAGATACAATGTATCGAAATCATACTCTCAGATTCTCTACTGATTGAGAAGTTATTTGTTGGTGTTAAGAGCGATATAGAACTAAAAAAAAACGAAACGAAAGTCTTTATTCCAAATATAAAGTTAATACATGAATGAAATTGTCAGACGGACCGATGACGCAAAAGAAAATGTCCACGGGTCAAAAGAAATGCTATAGAACCTGTTTGAGAAATGGGTTTTGTCTAAAAATTAGTTAAATTTTATATTAAACTCAATAGGCTTGATAAATCCCTTAGGGTATTTAGGAGTATCCATTCGTTGGCAAAATAGGTATAAAAATAAGCAGTCAGCCTAAAAACATACTTTGTTTTATTCATTGTAAATTTAGGAACTTCATTTGATCTGTCTTTCATTTGTCACTTTCCGAGAGCAAATTTTTCATTAAATTTCACATTTAGATGCACCTCATTATTTCTAGATAGTTTGTCGACAATTGCGGTTCATATCGAAAGCACTGTTAGCTTTTATCGATGAGTGATTTCTTTTTAAATTTTAATTTCGAGTTGGGTTGGTTGAGCCTTGGAGTTAAAGCGTGCCAAGGAAGGCAAAACGTTGAGAAGCACCGGCGCACCAAACTCTGAGGCATCGCTTTCCAGGAATACCCGCATTACACGAACGAGAGGAGGGAAAACCCAACGAAACAGTTACCTTACCTTGATTAGTCCGTAGCCTCAAATTTATCAATGGTCCTCCAATTTTCCAAGAAATTTGGGAGTGAAAATTACCACCACGGTAGCTGAGTAAGATACAAATAAGGAAGTTTTTCCCAACCGTTAGAGAGAACCACTGCTACCGATAACCTTCGCACGATTATCGTTGTTTTCTTGTCACTCAAACAGATCCTTGGTGGCGTCATACCAAACTCACTTTTCCAACTCTTTTACTGTTGTATCCTCTTATTCTTGCACGTTTCTTATAATATCGATTCAAAAACATGGCCGTCCTTTACCAACAGTCCCTCGGTCTTAATTGTTGCCTTCTTTGAATGACATTTCAACTACCTCAAGGTCGATCATTATTAAGTAAAGCCTCTTATTCTTCAACTATGATTTATTACGTTATTTTTCTGATCAATTGCAACGTTGTTGATTGACAACATAAATAATTCACTAATAACGGTTTAATGCGTCATATGTATTTTCGAAGGCATTTAAGACCTTTTCACATTCTTTAACTATGAGGAAACCAACCTTTTCTCAGGACCGTGAGTATAAAAGGCGCGTAGTGCTTTTTTGTATTATATTATTTGAGAAAGAAAGTTAAACTCAATTTATTCGACAAAAGTTATTAATCTATTAAACAAAATGTAGTATTTTAATTAGTGAAAATGACTCTGTAGCTTCCTAGTATTTTAGCAGTTAAATCTATTGCAGATAATTACTGATATATACGATAAAGGATAGTTTGAAGGTAAAATACACTAACAAGAAATATATAACAATGAAAAAGTGAGGAGAAAAGAATAAGTTTGCTGCTTTAAACCGTTAACATTATAAAGAAAACTGTGTTAATAAAGAAAACTGATAGTGGATGTGAACATTTGTTATCACGGAGAAATGAATTCACTTTAGGGGAAACTCCCGATAAGGGTACAGAGAAACTTTAATGCCTATCAGTTCGGTATTATTTTAACGGAGATAGTTTCGGCTTGGTGGTAAATCATAACGAAATATGATTGGAAAAACTTTAATAAACACTATACCACACAATTGTGTGGTATAGTATTTATTAAAGTTTTTCCAATCATATTTCGGTATTATTTTGTTAAAATCAAATACAAACGGTAAAACGGTAAAAAGAAGTTTTCAAATAGGATTTTACTTTTCACAGTTATCATTGATTTTATAGTAAATATTTTGACATATCTTCCGTGGATATTGTAGGGAATGTTGGAAAATGCGTTGAAAACATAGTTGCCAGCTATTTACTTTCTGCAAGTAAAGCTTCCAATGGGAAAGTATCCGAGATATGCTGGATTTCTCTTCTGCACTAATCCAAAATCCTGGGTGATCGAAAACATCATTCCAGGGGAAATATTAACATAATTCCTTCAAATAAACAGGAAGGTGACCGCCTTTGTTCGGCGACGACTTCTGCTGGCGAGTGAAGGCTGTGAGACTTTCGGTTCTCGAGTTCTCCGTATCGACCTTGTGTCAGGAGGTAGAATTGATTACTTTTCGGACGATCTTACTCCTTTCGTACATTATATAGTGCAAAGTCACGTGTTTGCACCTTGAAAAGCGTTATTAATTCTTGTGCTTCTTCGAGACTAAACTATGGTAGCGGAAAATTTTAACAATCGGAAACATTGATAATGAATTTTTTGATGATGTAATATATTTCAGGGCCTGCCTAACTTAATTTTGTTTCGCTACTGCTGAGAGCATTGTTTGAAGGTCATTTATTAATCATTTCCACTGCAGGTGGATTGTTCCCGAAAATGAAGCAACGAAAGCAATTCCTCCTCTTTGGAGAGACAGGCAGTTAAATAAACTCGATTTCAAAATCCACTACTTCGGCCTCAACTTTGTGGTAGCTATTCATGATGAAAAGAATAAGAAACACTTTTACACGTTACCACAGGGTAAATTTAATGAAACGACCTAGGTTTCGACGCGTCGCGTCATCGTCAGGTATCAATCCTGACGATGACGCGACACTTCGAAACCTAGGTCGTTTCATTAAATTTATCCTGTGGTAACGTGTAAAAGTGTTCCTTATTCTTTTCAAACTCGATTTCGTTTAATGTGCAGAATGTTCAGATTGACTCCACCATCAGTGGTATCATCTATTCCCTAACCAGAAAAATCCGATTAGCCGGGACTCGATCCCGGGACCTTGGGGTTGGATGTTTTATATTTTCATAAAAGGGATTTCTATCATCTATTCTAGTTATTATTACTATCAAAATCATTACAAATGTCATCATTCGGCGGCATCGTGACTGAAGGAAACAGCGCTTTGAAGTCGCTGCGGTCCAACCGGCGAGCTTAAGAAAGATTTTCTTTTACGACTTGTGGATTTATAATGATGATCAGCTGTTCACACAGTCAGGATTTATGATTGTTTTCGCTTCGATGGTTGAAGGTTCGGAGAAGGAAACCGTGGGACTTGTCCATCTCTTTTGCGCCGCGGAGGAAAGACTGAGGGAACGTGAGAGTGTTCGGTGTCATTCGTAAGCCAATGGTGTCAGGGTCTCCGCGAAGAATGTGATCAGTGAAGTATCAAAAGACCGTCCTAATGGTGACTTTGGAGGAAGTGATATCAATGCTTTGACAATGATTAACTTCCCATCTCAAACTCCTAACAGATTATTCGGCAGAAACTCGAGTAAAACCAAAACGCAGACGGTTCGGTAGCAACTCTCTGCGATTGAAGGGCGAAGAGGGATGCAATTTCGCAACTTCCGATGCGATTTGATGAGCAATTCTCCATCTCTCCCTTTTCCGAAATTCTTTTGTAATTGCGGGTTAGGGATTTCCATACATAAATGCTGGGTCCCATTCCGTGGGAAGGTTGAGGTGATTAAGCGGTCACCACGTCCTCAACTTAATTTTCCTTTGTCTTCACTTTCACGTCCTCCGTCCTCGTACCTAGGCCGACGTCCTCGTAGGACAGCCCTTGACTGCACGAGAAGGGGACGCGATTTTCATTTCATAACCCGAGTGCAGCGAAAGACGACACATGACAATCGCGTGGCTATTTCTGCAACGGTGGCCGATGGACGCCGACAGCCATTTAAGTCTCTGAAGAGGGACAATGACGAGATACTGTCTGATGTATAAGGGGTCCTCCGGTTCGAGGACGCTGAAGAGCAATGTGAACGGAGAAAGTGGTTTATTGTACGTGCAATTCGCCGCTAAAAGACTCTCTTAAAGTTTGCTTTCGGAAGCTTAAAATGGTAAACAATGGGTCCCCGATTACGTAACATCCTGTTCTCCGGCCTCCGAGGCTTTCCCGCCGAGATTCTTATTATAATATTCAATTAAATTAAACTAAACAGTAACGGGAAAATTTGGAAGGCTTCTTTCATGCTATGCCCAACTGTATCTGAGTAATTATGTGTGTGAACTGCGGATTTGGGTGTATAAATAAAACTTTCAGCAGATACTGCCACAATAATTGTTAACTCAAACAGAATGTGTGCGAATGGTCCGAAACAGGAAAAGGCCATCAAGAAATTGCTAGTTGACAATAGAGAATCTTCTGCCTATACATATGTACCCTGCAGGAAACCTTTCGTAGTGGGGATGTAGGTGCATGCACCATGACTCTACTTCCCTAATCGATTACTTTCGCGTATCACGCCGGCGAAGTGGTTAGCGTGTTAGCCTAGCAACGCCGGGGTTAGGGTATGGCTGTGTGATCGTGACTTGTGAAAGGTTAATTGTAAGAGTGGTATCTTAAGACTAAAATTTGCCTAATAAAATCATTTTTCTTATTAATATTATTTTTCTTGTTATTATTATTGCCATTATTATTGGTATTGTTTCATCATTATTATTGGTATTGTTATCATCATTATTATTGGTATTGTTATCATCATTATTATTGGTATTGTTATCATCATTATTATTGGTATTGTTATCATCATCATTATTACACAATCTGATTTATATCATGCCTTTCCAAAATTTTCCCAAACAGATTACATCGAACGTTGTCATCTATACGGATCCTCTCGTTAGTTTCGAAGGTTATTTGGCGCCATAACCATAAAGAAATGAAACGGAAATATAAGGAAACAGTAATTGGACATAACACATCCATCAAAGTGAGGAACTCCCGAGTTTCAAGCCCCCCTATTTCAACTTCGCACAACATTGAATATCGCACGAGGCTTACGTAACTTACCGCGGGAAACTCGTTTAATTAGCGCGGGACATAATTCCGGTAAAATAAGACACAATTTATCCTTCGACAAACTAATGAGCGTTCATTTTACAAACGAAAAGCGGTCCAGATTTTTTCCATATTTCAGCTTCCGAAAACTATTTCTGAACGTCTTTCTTACTTCTATGATTTTGATTACTATGTAGTTCAGGATTATTTTGAATTACAGAATATGTAGCGAGTCAAAGAAACATTCTATGAAAGTCCTTGGCGAAATGCCGTGGGTTATTAGGCTGGAACGCAGTCTTGCATGGCTGTGCCAATTTTATAGCCAACAGAGAGAAAAGTAATCATTCGTCAATTTAATCGTTTTCAGGCTTCATTGCTTTGTATTTCATTAGCTAGAGACAGACTTTTTTTTAACGAAAACGTCGGAATTGTGCGTTAGCACCGCCAGTTGTCGATCTTACGACATTCACAGAAAGTCTTAGGATTAGCCCTTACCATTACGTATTACCATGATGAAATTAAGCTGAGCTCAGGAAATATCGTATGGAATTACAGTACTTAACAGGGGTAAATCAGTTGTGTATCTTCCCATGTATTTTAAGTGTGAGAGCTATCTCTGAAAGATATAAGGTGGTACTTGCATGATTGGATAAAACTCTATCCATAGAGTTTTTTTGCATTCAAGAAACTAAATTTCCAAGTACATTTTTAGTAAGAAAAAGAAAGAAGCTAAGAAAGCAGCAAAGACGATACACAGTAAGGAACAGCGAAGATTAATGGCGAGATTTAGTGGCACAGTAGTAAATTTCTAGTTGGCGCCAAGACATTCTGAAACATTATTTCTACTGTCAGGCAAATTTTAATCTTTCCAGCCATTACTCGGACAAATGCATTTGGGCACAAATGAACAAAGATGATTTTTTTTTATATTAGAAAAATCAGCAAATTATTTCATTTCCTGCTAGTAAGTAATCATAAATCCCAGTAATTTCTCCTAATAATCCTCGTTAAAATGTAACCAGTCTCGTTGCAAAATTTAAATGCAGAATGACGAATAAAATTTTTATTCCTTAAAGCATATAGAATTCCAGGTCCAGTAATGTTATGTAAATTTTTTCCCCATATATTAACGAATTCTGTTTCTAGTCCTCGATATTTGGAGCTAAAATCTCGCAACCTTTAGCATATCCTGAACCATAGTCCACGATCAGATTTTCAATTGCGTTATGAATATGCCCTAGTATTCGGGCGAAAAATGATTGCGTTGAAATGCCATAAAAGATAATTTGGTACTCATTATGGAATTTTTCGAGGATTCCGAACAGCAAAATTGACTTTTTACGAGAAAATATGAAAAACCAATTACCACAATACAGGCTTTGTCATTATCATCGAGAGTTGCTGCTCCTTACAAACGTACAACCTGGCAATTTTATGCTTGACGGCATACTTCTGTAGCTAAACTTCGTTGGAAATACTCAACTGAACAGGGGTAACTTTGCGTATATTCCCAACGCGCAGTGTTGTCTTGAACCCGAATCAATGTCGTTCACGCAACGCTGGCTTTCGGGGAACTTCGGGGCAGTAGTCATGGCGTTCGGTCAATCAATTTCCCCCCTCTTTCCTCAACTTGGCTATTCATCGGGCGCCGCTTGAGAAAGTGACAAAAGGCGAAAGTGTTTTGAATGCTTGCCTTTGGCACTTCTCAGCCAATGTGGCGAAATTGGCAAAGGTTTCCAGGGAGCGAAATGGACTTGACTCTTTGTTGCGCTGCCAGACTTTGTGAACCACAACCCGGGACGTGTTTCATGAAACTGTTAATTCAGGAAGCTTAGGATCGAGACTGGTAAGCACCAAGGATTGGTTTTTCTCTGTAACTCTTCCTGGCGTCCTGTCCCCAGCTAATCGGTTCCCTCACAGATTTATATTGGTATCATACAAGCTACATAACTTACCTCTAGAAATTCAATCTAGGTCTTCCTCTGTAATTAGGACGTCTAGACTTGTATATCTCAACCTTTTCAACCAAGAGACAGCGGAGCTCCAGAGGAAATTAACTACTTTACGTGGTGCATCTAGAAAAATTCTGCGCTATGAAATTTTCTATTTACAAACATGCCAGCTAAAGTAACAAACAATGGTATAGCATACATAGAATATCGATTAGCGATATTTCATTAGATTGAAAATTACTCATGGATTTAAACCGTGGAGCACCTGACTGGTATCCGCAAAGCTCGAGTGCCGGTTGAGAAACAGTTTTAGACGCACCAGTTTTCCGGAATGTCGTTGATTTAATCCCATTTACCGTTGTTACTAGATTATTTCTTAGCCTTCAGAATTATTTTCAATGCCGATTAACCGTTTTAAGTTTTTCTCAACATTGAAGTGTTTATCGCTAATCGTGACTCGTGGAAATAAACATTGCATACTAAAATTTCAGTAGTCCTAACTACATACATGACAGCATAATGCATCTTTCCCGCTTACGTCACCAAATGTTTTGCCTCGACGCAATAATAGCTACGCACCACAGGTATCACCACCAGATGTGCCTCTCATACTTCCGATCTAATTTTTTTTCCTTCCACCATTCCTTCTAGTTCTGCCCCCAGGGAAATTTCGTGACTAAATGTGAGCTCAATTAATTTCCCCCTTGTTCTCGCCATTTTTTTCCGAATTCTCGTTCTTCGGACGACTTACGTGAAAGGAAATTCTATGCCATCGAAGGACACATTAGTCACTCAGTCTGTCCATTTTATTTCACTATTCATTCTGGTAACTCCACATTTCCATCGCCTTAATCTTCTATGCTTCCGTTAATTTTGCCTCGCAGCCGCACGTACATACATAACCCCACAAATAGGATTCTATTCACAGTTCCCACACAGCCAAGCTTCTTAAATCATGGCTGACTTATTATGAAACGAAGTTATAACGTAGGATGACTCTAAAATGTATGTAGATGAAATTGGTATGCGATCATAAACTATCATTGTATGACAAATGACACGTGAAATTGCTAGAATCTGCCATTCGTATTGGAGGCTTGATCCTGCCTTTCCGAATACATTTCCTCCCGGATCTTTCACATTCCCGGTGAGTACTCTAACCTACAGAGCCAAAAAATCCGACAAATATTGTTGGAAACTTTTTGTAAGCAAGTGTCCCGGGTTCGAGTCTCGATTCTGTCCTACTTTTTTCAAATAAGTTTCTCTTTTGGAATATTCCTAGGCGCTCCCCTTATCGTTCAAAATTAGCTATCATTCTTAGTTCTGAAAGTATTCTGACCATTATAGAGACCACAAACATGCGAAGTTCTCCGCATTTGTGAGAGTTCAATTTGACCATAAGTATTGTCATTAAATGTTTTTTCTGTATCCTCCATTTAGCTCTCGGAAGCATTGTGTAATTTCACTTTCTGCGTTAGCAAACTGTAGAAATATTTGGTATGCGTATTCAAGCCTTTTTTAGCGAGATTTTTCAATCACTAGAACCAACTGAATGCTTTCCAATATTTTCTGTTCATAACATAATCCTTAATTTGTTATTAATATCGTCGATAGTCCAACCAGTCTTTTTTCTCATTTTCATTCTGCTTTTCCTTCTGTGATCAATTTTATCTAGGAAAAACAGTAGAAATACACGCCTCAGTCAATGTATTTCTCATTTGGATTACTTTCATAAATTTTCTTTCCTAGTACTGAAAGTACTTCCTAATTTATTGGCGTTCAATTCACTCCTCAGATTCCTCCAAGTGGGCTGCGCGTTTGCCTTTGGTGTTTTGCCCGGGCTCAAATCCGTTGGGGCCCCATTTACAAGAAACAACCTTAGACGTCGAAGTACTTTTAACAATACCACTACCCACTTCCCCAAGCATCTTTCTCTACACTCGCATTGCGCGGGTTTCCGAATACTTTCCTTCGTTTACTCTGATTAAAACAAAGGATCGACTTTTCCAAACTAAACTAGATTCCGAATTTAGTAAGATATCAATTTCTACAGAAACACGTGTATGAAGGCTAGTTCCTGCGCATAATGAGTCGTCATTACATACCAGCTTGACCACGGAACTTCCTGAGGGCCTGATTCCACCCTTTCTTCACGTTTTTCTTAGGAAATGAATAATAGTTAGTAAATTTGGGACCTAGCTTCCTTTGAAAAAAATAGATTCCCGTGTTTATTTGTGTATTGGATTTCCATGAAGTTAATTCCTCACTCTTTTCATTTCGTGTCTACTTTAACGGCCATTGAAAATAGTCTAATTTATGACGGCATTGAGTAATAAGCTCTCCCCTTCTTCGGCAGGCAGTCTGGTCAGTGCAGAGGTATGCGATATGAATGTTAATCGAACGACGGGAAATATGATGTTACGAAAGAAACACCTTACTGTTGAGCTCCCGGTCGATTGTGGAGGATAAAGCGACCGTCCCAGAGTTGGCAAGTTCTCTTTTCCCGTGACTAAGCTGTTTATTAGTCGTACAATTGATAAAGGTAAACAGTTTCGAAATTCAATGAATTTTTGCTGCGAAGACTCACCCTTTCTATTTTCTGTTAAAGATGTATGAATAAAGATGTATGTAAGATGTCGCATTACGTGCAGATGTGAAGAACCTAGATACAGCACTTCCTCTATATGGATCAGCGGTCCCTAACATGCGGCACACGTACACCAAGGATTTCACGAAATCGTTTAATATTGAAGTAGTTTTTCCATTCAGACTCTTAATTGCTTCCCCTTTTTTCGCGACGTTACTTGTTTTAATGATAATTTATTAATCTAATACAAGCTACCCTATTTACATGTGCTATAATAAATAATAACGCAAAACACTGAAACAATAGGTATAATAAACGATATAACAAATATACAATCAGGAATAAAAGCAGTAAACAAAATTGCACGAAAATAATCACATAAGGAATACAAAATTAAGAATTGAATACTCTTTGTGGAATTCAGTGACTCACCAAAGATGTCAACAAAGTTGGCGAGTTCATTAGCAGACTTAATGACTCTTAGAATGAGTGAAAGCATGAGGACGTTTTCCTTGACTAGGGAACGGCCAATAATTTACATTTACATAAATACCCCGCAAACCGCCGTATGGCGTATGGCAGGGGGTGTTAATACACCAAAGTCCCTAATTGATGTATTAAGAGCTCTACGGGACGGTAAAGCAACACAAAGAACTCCAATCAAGGAGCAGGTATCAATTGGACCATTAATTACCATGTAAGTTCGGTATTTAATGGCATAACTCCTTTATTTCACAGAAAATTCAAAATGGCAGAAACGACTCAATTCAGACGATATTAGGGACTATAATGTTTCTCTTGCAGACGATTTTATGACTGACGTTTTCATGGGAATAGATAACGAGTGTTAGAGTAATTTTTTTTGCTACGCCCTTTCGTGTGTGATCCATAATGAGGGATTTTTGTCACCCGTCATATGCGAATATTTTCCCTAGTTTCTTTTTGCTGCCTAAAATATTTCTTGCACATAATTTTCGTTTAAATATCACCAGATGAGATTGTGGAAGAGTGCCTCGCCCGGGGTTAATAAGGAATAACAGCGCTTGAAATATGTAGTCGTCTTGAGACATCACCAAATGGTTGGTTAGTTTCATAATCGTGATAGTTTTCCCGTCACTAATTACTGCGTGGAAGACCAGGGAAATAAATGCTAGAAAGAGTCGACTCAAAAATTCATTTTTCTACGAAAGATACACGAAATTAATCGAATAGGAAAATAGTCACGGTACTTGCACCCTCTGCCACACGCCGAAAGGTGGTTTGCAGGGTACTTACGTAGAAATAGACAAATACCACATCCTTTCAAATATCATCGAATTACAAAAGACAAATTTTCAGTTTTTCTTTTTAAGTTAGAAGCTTTCGTACCATTTTCCATTTTTGAAGCTCTATTACTCTGTCAACAGATTCACTCAGTCACTGTCTGACGCAGACCCTGATAAAAAATTAAATATAGTTGCGGGAGGAATTTTATCACTCTGCGAATACGTACAATTCTTTGTCGAAAGAGGAGTTTCCTCAGTCGGCTACAACCCATAAATCATCAAATTCCCAGCAATTTCGATGGGACAGCAGCGGCCCGTTTGCATGAAAACAAACAATGACACATCACGCAACTTCGTTGCTGTTTACCTTCTTTTTTTACGACTCTGTTTTCTGCTCAAGATAGCAGCAATGGCTTTTTAGTCCGCGCAGCATTTTGCCTTTATTTACATTCCTGAAGGAGCTAAGCCGCCCTGTGGGTGCGGTGTCTCCTTGCTCCATGGGCGTGCATAAAGCACGTGATCAGGGATGCATTGGTTCTTCCCGGAAGTACAAGCGTAGATTTCGCAAGAATGCCTTCATTTTGTCACTAATTGTTGCGCCTGATTTCCCGGGCGAGGCTCCCGCATTGTTGTAGTGTGTCCATCCTCATCGGTTTGGTCCTAAATCACTCTCCGTTGCAAAATTGGACACGAAAAGGGTTCGGAATACTTTATTTACTGACGCATTCACGCCAGGTTGGCTATCAGCCACGTTAATGCTATTAGGATGGGTCGTGACCCTCCATTAATGGTTTTCCGCAGGGTTTGCCAATCGACATGCATTTCCGACTTTGTAAGCCATGAGGCTGAACTTTTTCAGTGTACATTTACAGTCTCTTGCCACGTATGTCTACACGTATAGACACGCCGTTCTAGCCTCCATACAGGTAGCGTTGGGGATCCACAAACCGTTCTTCACAGTTTCCTAGCCTCCTACCATTGCGTATGTCTTGCGTAAATATGAATTTTTTGAATCCACAGATTTGTTGAATGCGTCAAAAGGTATGATCTTTATCAAGTGGATTTTTATGAAGGCTCAGATGTAAAGACTAAGTTATATCTATTTTGATTTAAGTTGAGGAATGAGTGTAAATCTGAAATTCCATAACACTTTTCATAAGCGACTATGAAATACAGATGGGAATCGGTCGTCAACCTTCTATTTATCTTCCATATGTATCCCCTATTTGGTCATGTTTATAGTATTACGAATAATGCATAAAAGTTCTCCATTCTTATTAACATAAGATTGAAGTTACCTCTTTTTTGTGTACAATACTTCCCTACCTTTCAGAATGGCGTCATGGCTAGAGAAGTCATAAATTAAAACCATACGCATCTTTCCGCCGAATTCAAATCCTGTTGAGCTTTTTTTCTCATCTTACTTATGACGCTGAAAACACTGCTTTCGCGGACTCTTACCCCGTGGGCGAAGCTTGCTTGTAGACTCAGCATTTTCGAACCCACGTTCCCTAGTCTATCTCCCACTTTATAAAACCCCAAGGCCGATACGTTTTCCTATTGTCCGTTCCGTTCCAAAAGTGAAAGGACTCCTTTCGCTAAAAATCCGAATGTATTCGTGGATTTGCCACGCTACAGAAGGAAAAGACTATCCAGTGTCCATCACTATCATTTCTTTCTTAAGACTTTTTCTTAAGTTTTCCTACTGATGACAACCTGAAAATGCTACTGAACTTTCTTCAATTCGCACGATTAGTTATTTAATTACCGCAGTTATTATTAGTGATTTAGAGTAGCTTATTTCATTAAACCCATAAATAATTAACATCAAACAGATCATTAGTTTTCTCGCCTACTTTCTTGACTTAGCTTATTTCCTAATGCAAAATCTGATATAATTCCAACATCAAATATTAGATCGGTATCATTTTGTGCAACACTTCACTAGTGAACACACAACATCTAGCAGATATCCAAATAAGAATATTTTTGTGTGTATGTCGCCTAAAAGGAAATTTAAGCGCATTTTAAATTAAGTTCAAATTCAATAAACTATTTAAAAATTTTACCACCGAATGAATTTCAATAAATAATTGAATGTTAGTTTTGTTTGATTTGTGCTCTACGAGAACTACGTATCCTCTTACATACTCAAATAATGTGTAATAATTGTAACTATGATTAAAATTTTTTAAATAAAAAATTTTAATGTGATAACTTTTAAAATAAAAGTTATCACCCCCATTTCATTCGGTGTATCCCTACATTAGAAATATTTTCGTGATCACGTAGTGCCACAGAATTTTAGCCAAAAGAAACCAATCTTCTACTTCATAATTTGCTACTTATTAGCATCCGGATAAGACTTACCAATGTTCTATACGTCACCGCTAACATTTAGCAATGGTCATACTCGTAGGGTGAAATGGCGCTTTAAGGTTTCATACTCGCCCAGTGAAGTCGTCAGGCAATCATCACCTTATTGGAACAATCCTTCCCTCGATCTTGCCACTCCCTTATCTTCCTAGCTCGGAAATCACCGCTCAATTAACTGCTTCCTTTAGCCCCGAGTTTGAAAAGGGCACACTGAATCAAGAGTTCTCATTTCAAGGGTCGTTGCATTTTTCATAACCGCCATAACAGATAATCAGCCGTGGTGCCACGGATCACTAGATGTCCACTCTTTTCTTTCAGTGCATATCGCCGGAGACACGCGAGCGTCCCACAATCATTCCCATTGTTAGCGCGGCGATGATGCAACAAAGCGGGGCTGGTGCCGAAGTGGGCGACGCCGCGTAATCCCGCCACTGGCGGCGCTCATATCTCCTTCCCGCTTTCCGCGTCTTGCTAAATGTTTAATTTCTCACATAAAAGGGAGAAATCTCTCCCCACAAAGCCTCATTCTAGTAAAATTTCGTTCTCCCTAAAGACGAAATTAGGTAACCACACAATTTCTTCATTAATTTCTAATGTGACAGCGCGGTAAAAACTACTGAAGGGCTACATTTAACTGGACAGCGTAAGGGCAAGAAGAATCAGATTTTTAACTTTCACTCTATTAATTGATCGAAAGCATTGCTGACTTTTCGGCCTGCTTTATTGATCTGAATCCAGGGCATGATGATAGCATACACGGGCTAAGAAAAAGTCAAGGGTCGCTAAATTAGCAGTATTGTTAAAAGTGCTTCTATAGCTTAGGTAATTTCGCACGTAGACCCACACTAGGAATCGAACCCGGGACCACTTTCATTGAAATCGAACGCGTTGATCACTAAATTTAATGAGTCTGAGATACAACCTTAGTTATCCAAAACAAGTGACAGTTGTGGTAGGCCATCACGCAGGGAACGTTATATAAAATGATATAAGTGGAGCAGAAAATTTGTTCATAATAAGGGTAATTTATCAAAGGGTGATATGCAAGAAAGTAAACTGAAGAATCGAATGCACGGTAATCTTCATGAATTATAGCTGATTTTACGAAGAGGCCCTCAAAGTATACGTAACCGTGACACTTCATAATATAAAGCTGAGCAGATTATTCTCAGCGGTCATAAAGGGCGTTCTGGACAACTTGCAATGTCGAATGGTCTAACCATAACGAAGGTTGGAGCCAACCGTCAAGGTATTCGCGAATATGCGAAAAAAGGTAAACGGGAAAATGACCATGGGCGAAGAGCATTGGAGGGATCGAACACATGTTGACAAAGAGAACACACATGCAGATAAATCCTGAGAACAAGGTCTTTCAACCACTACCGAAACCACCCGCGCCCTCGCGTATGACACGCACATTAACGAGGAAAATGTCCTCCGAAATTCTCCGAATTAGTGGAGCGTTTTTATTGCGCCAGAATTTGTAGAAGTTAGTTAGACATCGACGTCATTGTGCTATAGAATGTCTCTTTCACCTCTTTCTGTACTCGATACAGTGAACCTTATTTGGTGCATGGCCGTTATGCCACAAGAACGAGCATAACACGAACTCGGATGGAGATAAAAACGAACTTTACGTGGATTTCCTAGCCTACTAACACACAGCGTTCTCGCTCAAGGGCATTCAAATTTTGCCTGAATTTAAAAAAATTAGATCGGCCCTTCAGTTTGGCCCGAGTAAGCCTTTTTCCGTCAGATCTCGTGCTTCGAACTGATATATTATAGAATCGACCAAAGCATTAAGTAGGAAACGGAAACAAATATCATCACAGCTTAGTTGACGAAGAAAAATCCACTATGCTGGGAAAACATCCTCAGATGTGATATTATTCAATAAGCTATCATTTTAAGTCAACTAAAACAGAATTCGCTTGCAAATGGCCTTAGCCATTGAGTTTGAGTATTTATTGAGAAGCGCTTGCTCATAAATCAGGATGTTTTGGAGTCACAGAAACTTCTTAATTCTCGTACGTATTGTCATCCTGAGAAAGAACTATATTTTCCGAGAGCACCATATTTAACATAATACATGTACTAGGTATTTTCTTTTAACTCCCTCCCACTATTCCTTTAAACCTGTCTTTAGCAGACTGTCGTTCCTTTCTATGTTCCTGATGACGAGTTTTCTCATCTAAATTTTACTCCTGTCTTTGCTTACTCTACGAAGGACTTCATTGACCACCCCTAGCGATTTTACGAGAAATTTAATAACCATTTTATCTAAACTCATTTAATTCTTCCAATCTCGTACATCTCTTCTGTAATTTTATTCAACCAATCTCTCATCGGTCTTCCAATTTCGGCATTTCTTACATTCGATCACACTTTGCAAATTTTTCCGCTGTTATCCCTCCTCCGACAGCCAAACAAGGACCGCAGTAAAGGGCAAAATGCAAGGTGAAGCACGAAATGCTGAAGGCAATATCGTTTCCGAGGTGCTCCATTCCCAACATGTGGGTCAAAGATTAGTATTTCCTAGGGCGATCAGAATTTCGTAATGGATTCACTTCCTCTAAAATCACCTATCCTCTCTAAGGTCGAGATTCTTTCGACCTTTATGGATCGCCTGAAATAGAGAACCCCGTCCAATAGTTTATCGAGTTATTGCATCTCATGCACTATTTGCTCACGAACACGTTCTCGTTCACGTGTTAAATGGATCTCGGTAAGACATACCTTTTCTCCTCGTTATGACCATTGGCAACTTTCCCAAAGATTTTTTAACTCTTTATCTCAATACTGTTGTGATCATATTTCGAATTCCATTCCAAAGCGTACCTCCGTCCATTTAGTTCCACTCTTTTGTCGTAAAGACTCATTCTTTGGTCTGACGACCATGCGAGTTTCAATGTTATCTCCTGTTAAATATATGCTTTCATAGTCGAAAGATCAAGTAGGCGAATATATCACGGTATTCATATTGCATATATTTCAACATTGTCATCGACTGTGTCCAAAAATTTGTATCTATTATCGATTGGGTAGGAATTACTCAGTCTAATATATGAAATAACTCTTTGAAAGAAAGAGATGCTGCGGAGAATTGCTGCAACGGATGACAGCAAGCAGTGCCTATGGAAGGAAGCGGCTCTAAAACCTTTCAACCTTCATATTTTAAACTAGTTTCTTAAGTCCCATGTCTTCTGGAAATAGTGATTTTGGAGACACACAGTATTTCCGGAACTTTGCTTGTTTGCTTGAGTAGCACTTTAAATTTTTTTTAACTACTCCATCTTATTATACACAAGATTACAGATATCATTGAAAACATTAAAGGCATTCGCAATATCCAAATATAGAGCAACACATGGTGAAAACAGTTGTATTTCCTCCGCGCTAATCTTTTCAATGTTCCCGTGATGATATTTCAACGAGTATTTTGGCAATTTGTAAGTGAAATGTCTATACTATTGACGTAGTTACGGGATATCATGACTAAAAATTAATTTCCTGGATTATCCGGTACACTATGAGGATACTTCTGCGTTACGCTCACGATAGTGGTCGGAAGTCTCGCAAGTTCCTTTAGTGACTCTGCATTTGTAACTGCCAATGATGTCATGCGTGCATCGAGAGTTCTTCGTGACACGAATTAAGTAAACGATCTCGTTTCTCACTTAAGGAACTCATTTCCGGGAGCGAGATCGATTTAGTCCTCAACCTCAGAATGCCATTTGTACTTCAACAAATGTACACTGTAAGCCGTCTTTCGGTGTGTGGCAGGCGATGCTAAATATTTTCAACATATTTTCATGTAGTGCTTGAGTCGCTTATTGTTTGCAAAAGTTTTTCGCAGTAAGTTTTCTAATTTACGGTGTCATTGATGGCCTGCACGATCCCACATTGTCCATCATCTTTTGGCTCGTGGGGCAGGATTCAATATGATAGCCTAACAACACTAAGGATCCGGGTTCGAATGTTTCTGAGGGCATGGTTCCATGAATTTTATTTAAATGATTACTTACAAAAGTGATCATATAAGACTTAAATTCGCCAATGATAACATTCTCCAGATATGGTCTTAGTAATGCATAGTAATATGCACGAGGAGAAACGGACATGAAAAAAGTCTGACGGAACCGGGACATTGCTATCCCACCAGTTCTGGTGGGATCGTTCAGTGGATAGAGCAACCAACCGGCAATTGTGAGACCCGGGTTCGAGTCCTGATTCCATCAGACTTTTTTCTTGCCCGTTTCTCCTTGGGAATTTTCCTATGTGTCCTATGTGCCTTATCGTGCCAAGTTACCAAAACCCTTTTCCTTGTGCATAGTAATATGGTTTGCGACAGTAGCTAATCCGGAAACTTGCCAAATGAAGGGAGCGATTTAAGATAATTTCACGGTAAATGATTCTACTATTAACTTTTAAATATCTATTAGTCGAGTGAATTCCCTTACAAGGACTCTCAGCGAAATGTTTCCACGATTAAAATCAATAAACCATACAAGATGATTATCATAAGTCAATTGGCGAAATGTTTGGTATGAATTCTCCAACTCCTTGCCCGCTCCCAGAGTGGAGAGGGATATGCCCTCTCATCTGCATCCTCCGATAGTCCTCGAAGTATTTCACCTCACCTTTTCACGATCTGCTTCATAAAAACGAGCTCCCGCCCACGCATATTTACACCAGAAAAAACCAGTGATAAACTCATCTTGAGAAATAATGAGATGTTAATAACCAATTCATCTATATCCAGCCACCTATCGATATTCACATAATGGGGTTGTCCTACATAGTTTTCCTAACGTTAATCATGCCCTATAAATGTCGAAGAAATCTTTCCTCGTTCCTTTTCCTCATGTACCGGATCTTACGTGTCCATTCCTTCCATCTCTCTCGAAGGAAAATGCTTGAAGACAAGGTCACCGTGAATCGTTTGACAATAAATTCCTCGTCTTTCATTTCCTTATTTCACAAACAATAATATATATATTCATAAAGTCATCTACGTAAGGAAGTACTGTTTACTCAAGTACATACATTTCGTATTTTTCATATCTAAAAATTGCCACTCCCATGTAGTATAGTCTCATATCCTTAGGAAAGCAAACTTTTCGAAAAATCTTAATTTAAGGATAAAAAGGCTTTCAAAATAACATATTGGTTTTTTTATGCCGACTAATGCTTGGCAAAGAGACTGGAGATTTCAACGCTCGGCTTCCATCGACCTTTTTCGTGATAGACTGATTTAATGACCAAACTTTTCCTGCTCCATTTTTTCCTTTTACTATTTTACTGGGACGGAAATTGCCATATTTTGCAGCGCTCTAACATAAAGGAAAATTGGCAAAAGAAAACTACTTCTAGCATCATACATTTCCTGGGCTTGCGTAAATAAACGCAGACATTCGTGAAAGCCATAATTGGCCTTCGCTATTACCTCGCTTACTTTACCATTAGAGACCATTATCCTGTTGATCCTTACTTGGCTCACTTTTTTGGGCTCGAGGAAGTACATTATTAACACCTTGTAATATATATATACACACACACGCAGAAACTATACTAGTTGTTGAGTAATCTATGGAAAAACAACCTACAGTAAAATTCGTGTTGGAGTGATTTTTGCGTTGATAATTCCAGACCTCCCGGAATCTCTCGGGTCTCATTATCTTGACTTTTGAGTTCATAAATAAGTCTCATGTTTGGGCAAGGGCGCAATTTGGGTGACCGGCAAAGGCGTTCTTTTCAGCAGAAACCTTCCGGAGTTATCGATCGAGAAGCAAATAATGTAAAGCTCTCGCATTCGGACACGAAAGCAACCGGCAAGCTCTGAATCGATGCCATCAGGAAAGCATAAGAGGAGAGACCGACGAGTTGACCCGACTGCGAGAATCGAATGAGAAATGGATTGAAGGCGGAAGGAACTCCGTTGTTGGGCGTTACTGAAGGAAAAGGCAAGCGGAGGACGTAATCGAAACGCTCTCTGGGTGACTCATCCATACGTTATTCATTTGTTTCTGAGGACGCGGGGGATTTCAACTCACGCAACAGGAGCGAATCCCACTTTCGAGGCGCCTCCCTTGCACCTCATTTGACGCGTGATCGGGAAATCGTTTACTCTTCCGGGAAATCACTATTCCGATGGCGTCGTGGACGTAAGAACCATTGTAAGACAGTCGGCGCTCTTCATCGGCATTATTCTGCGGGAGCAATTATCTCCGTAGCGTAATGAAAGGGAACGGACTCCCGCCTACCAATGAAGGTATCTCAAAGTAGATGAGCTCTCGGATATATGAAGCGTATTTGTCCGTAGACGCGATGAAAACTGAACAGAGCGATGTCATTCCATTGAGTCTGGCCTCTAGGATATTCGTCTTGCTCGTGGAATTCTGCGGATGGTATCATTCGCAGTAGTATGGAATCCAAATTTCTCCCTGACCTATAATGCGCGTAGTGTTTTACACATGTACCAATGATGTAGTCAGGGGATGATCCATGGGGTCCAGACCCCCCTGATTTCCGAGTAGAGCAAGGAATGGGAGGCGAGACATTTGCGATCTTGTAAACGAAAAGTACGTGGAATTTGCAAGTAAAAATAAATTCTGGATTACTCCCCCTTAAGCAACTTCTGGCTACGCCCATGATACATAGGAGTATTAGTTGTATATAGTCGTAAATTGTTATAAATTATCTAAACAGTGAACGACTTGTATACCGGACTTTTAAAAAGATCATTACCGCGTTACCTCCAATTTACTATTTTAAATTCAAGACAGTTTTAACAGAAGTTTTGACTGATGATAGTAGATTAAGAGATTTAAATTGGCAGCTCTGAGCACCTGCTTCGTTGCACCACAAAACGTTGAGGGTTTTTCGTCGCGACTCTTGAGGCAAGATAAATGGGTCACGGCCTTGCGCCTCACTTTCCTCCATAACAATCCATTCAGACTCCGTTCCCATGGATACGCCAATCTCACGCTTCCCTTGCTCCTCACTAGGTTTCATTCGGAACGCGGTACTTCATTTTCAATCTTTCACCTTTCTAAGGCGAGATCACGCTTTCTTTCTTTGGGCATAAAGGATGAAACAACCTTTTGACTGAGGCGTCCAGAAATACCCGCGGAGATTTGACCTTATATGCCTATCCGAAAATAACTGTATTAATGCCTTAGTTCTTTCCAGTTAACTGTTGAAAATATCACATCATGAAAAATCCATACGGTGTAAGTATCCGTATAGCCAAGTGTGCTGCGCGTTCGTCTACGGTTGAAGAGGTTCCGGGTTCGTTTCCCGATGCAAAAAAATTCCCGTAAATGCAAAATTACCTTTGTTGTCGAAGTTTTTTGAACAGAACTACTACCATAAGATATCAAAGCGGCGCAAGGAAAACCTGTTCTTTGTGATATTTGGTTTGCACTTCTCGTCGTGCTCTAAGCCAGTGATAAGAAACCGCTTTTCACCGGAAGGCCACATTTACCATTCGGTTGCATAAGATAGGTCACATTTTCAATCCATCTGGCTGCTGTTGAGCAGCGTGTTGCCTAGATTCAAACAGTTTATCATCGAAATTGTATATGACAAAATTCATTCGCTGACTGAACTAAAAGAGAATACATCCCGCTTAGTTTTTCTTTTGGCAGCATTAGCCAGACTGGAAAATAGATTTAAATACGGGAATTTCTTTCAGAAAGTGACCCAAAAGTCGCAGTGAACGACCAAAACGGCCACCTTTGGCCTGAAGGCCGCAGGTTCTCCACCTCTGCCCCATGCAAACTGGCTCTTTCAAAATAATCCTCTCTTTCGTTGGATCCGCTAATTTTGTGGACTGAAATAGGCTGCATGATCTATGTGAAATTGGTATCTTAGTTTGGTCTGGATATGCGGAAGCAGAACGATCTATATCCTGGAGAGAGAGGACTTGCGTATTGCGTGAAATAAAAGTGTATTAATAAAAAGAAATGTGGACGCCTGAAACAAAAGAAATATGAAAAAACGAGAAAGTATGTAAATAATATGGAAGGGTACCAGCGTGTTTACTCCGAAGGGAAAGGGAATGATTGACACGTTTGCGTGCGTTCGACGGTTCAGCATTATTCCATTTCGCTACGACGCGTTCTTTTGTTTATTAAATCCATAATTTCATTTTATGGGAAAAGGTTCATATCAAAGGAGTTGCGATTCTATCAGCTAAGACGGCCCTAACTAAGAAGTGATTTTCCGAGTTAAAAAGAAATTTTTTAGCCAATTATTTATTCTACGTTAGAATGGTGGAAGCAACGGCGATGAAACTTGTAAAATCCACGGAGGAAGGCGTAGTTTTGTGGAACTCCATCTTCAATAAAATAATCAATCAGGTTGATGATGGCGATCACTCGCTGAAACCGGTCGTCTGAAAATTAAATCTGTGGAAAAAGTACAATCCCGTCTACCTGTTATTTTATTGAAACTTGTTGTATTGCTTCAGCGTGTAATAAATACTAACTTGAGGATCTTTTGTTTTAGAAAAGTGGAGAATCCCTCCTCTCTTATTGTAAGAACTGTTGAAGAATTCGATCAATCAAGCTTTCGTTGCCGGCCGCTCGCTTGAGGGGGGGCTTCCGGCCGAGCGTGGTCGATTGTCTGGAAGGTGCGAATCCACCTGTTCAAAGATCGATCCGGCCCTCTTTCAACTCCTTCTTTCTTTGCCTCCTCCAGCAAGGACATGGAGCTTATTCATCATTCTGTGTATCGCACAATAAAAAGTCCAAAATGCTGTCCGATACCGGTTTCGCACCGTCATTAGCGTCTCCTTTAGAGGCATGTCCGCCCTTAGGCCTTTCATTTCAACATCTTCGGCGCCGATTAATGCTTCGTTGCGCTGTATTGGTAGCAATATGGCTGCTATAATATTTCATCTTTTTCACTCCACTCAAATGTAATATAGGCTTCGACTGTTGATTGAAAGGCGTAACAGCAGTTGCAACAATCGTTCTTACTCTGCACTAGCTGAAGTGCCCATTGATTCTCAACGAGAGAAATATGAAAATTCATGAGCTCGGATTCAACAATAGACGTCGTCAAGGGGACAGTTTGTTTACAACCTTAAAATTTTATAATATTTTTGTTTATTTGACCAACATTTTGTAGAGAAAACAACATTCGACGACCAAAATAAGAATCTACTTTAAATTTTCCTTCTCTTGGTACTTGTCTCGATTTCATGCGACTATTCTTTCATATTTAATTTTGCAAAAGAAAAAAAAACCCTGCAAGCGATAAAAGTGAACTAAAATGAATGAACTCGGATTCAACAATGGAACCGGTTGTTTACAACCACAAAATATCACAAATTGTTAGTCTATTCTATCAAAATTCTCACAATTTCTATTCGAAAGCAATGCTCCATGGCCAAAATAAGAATTTTCATTCATTCACTTTCCCTTCTTTTGGTGCATCGTACGGCTATTCTTTGTGATTTAACTTTGCCAATTAAATAAACCCTGCAAGCGATAAGTGAGCTTAACATGCATTTCTTATGGAAACAGTTTTACACGTCTGGAGTCGAACCGGGGACAATTAGGTGAATAAAAAGTAGCCTATTATCTGTCCGGGGAAGACATTTAACAATTTTCAAAGTTAGTAATTTGTACGACGTCTGATTCTCGAGTCTTACGCGAACATACACCCTCACACATACAAACTCTCTACTTTATATCAACAATACCAAGCTCATTATCATTGATTTATATAATATTAACATAAAAACTATATCGAAAGTCCTGTTTATTTCGCATGCTAAAATTTAATATTTAATGATTATATCTAGTAGTAAGAGTCGATAAAATTTTACTTTATTTACTATCCTTTTTAATAATTGCGCCCGGAGTAAGTTGCCTCACGAACTACCCGTTAGCCACCACTTCGAATCGGCTTTTTCGCTTTGACCTCAAAGCAACAAAGTCCTTGTGCTAAAAAATTGATAACGATGGATTCGATGAAAGAGTTCAGCACATAACTCTATATTTATCTCGAAGGCTCGCTTCCGAGAAAGGTTTATTCGAAAGGTATTTCCTCTTAGGCCCGATTGTATGTGAACTCAATGAAAAAACAAGGTATTTTCAAATTAACACGAAGTAACCACATCGTTCAATTCACAGTAACCTATTTCACTAATAAATTGATGCTAAACGGAACATTACTAAGCTTCGTTATAAAAAATTCATTGGTCACGTCCTCTAAAGCTAATCCTGAAAATTTCACTTAATTGTCAAGCGAAAAATGAATTATAGGCAAGTATTTGCGCAGTTATTTATTGGTATTATGTCTCTCGATTAAAATATAATAAAAAAATGCGAAAATTTTACGTTTAATTTGAAAACTTAAATGATAAATTGTTACTGAAGCCTAATCCTGCTCTCTGCTTCCATGGAGAAATCATACACGTAGAAAGATTACTCACTCTATTATGGTGCGTAAAATCGAGAAGCCAGTGAACGCAACCAAAATTTTCCCAATCTGGTTTAACTCAGAATAAAGTAATAGCACCCTGGAGATCATAATGTTACAAGGGTCTAGGAAAAAACGGAAGGTATCTTTTCAGACGGAATTTATAAATTTATCGCAAAAGTCGAAGTTTCAATGGGCCAGAAGTATGTGCTAACATATACGTCGAAATAAGGTCCCTCTTGACATGATAATCAACCATAGGATCTAGTGACTTCAATAAGCGAGTCGAGATCGCTATGATAAAATTGTCGTTTAAAAAGAAATACGTTATTATAGAAATAACATAGAAAGCTAGGTACAGAAGTGGGTTGAATAGATATATTTTAATGCCTAAACTTCCAAAAAAAAGATCTAATAAGAATAGAAATTTAAGCAGAAGAAAGTAATTAAAAACTAAGGGTAAACTACTAACGGAATTGGTTTAACTTATTCAAATTTCAAGCGAAGAAGGGAGGTTTGCCAAAAATATTACTGTTAATAATGTTTTGAAAGATTTTTTCGCATAAAATGTTACTACTGATTGTTATTACGTCATTTTTCGACCTAAGCCACTTCGGAAACTGACATTTTGGGTAACTTTATCACGCTTGATAGGATAGAATGGCCGTGGTGATAGCTATCGCCAGAATTGTGTCATTGCCATTGCAGGGCTTGGTTACTTAATGGAGAGTTTCAACCGCTTCCTTGATCGCGAGTAAATTATTTGCCCGCGTTTAGACATAGAGCAACTTCAGAAATACTAATAATAAGAAACTATTATTTCATAGCCTAATCGACAGCATATTTAATGTTCATTTAGAAGTTTCTACAGTTTGAGTTTCAAATAGTTTATTTCGGTGTAAATTGATATTTTCACCCTATTAATCTGTTTTCTTTCATCTCAAAGCCTACTTTATCTCCTTCTAAACGATTATTAAATGTAAAAAAATACTTTAAAATACGAAAATTTACATAAATTGCCAAAATAATGCCCCCGTAGGTAGTCCTATGTAACATGTGAAAATAGTTAAGGATTATTTTTTATTACTCTATAAATAGACACGAAAACATCAATTTCTGAAGAGGTTTTCTATATTTGTCTCCCTCTATTTTTCTATTATCTTATTTATGTTCAATTTTTTATTCTATTTGAATTATTTAAACATCATTAATTGGCAATGTTTCGAATATTTACCACATACGGTGAAATTCGTCATGGCTCTCCATTCCCTTTCATTTTTCCCATTCCGCTCGAAATTTTTCCTCAAAGCTTAAATTTTTAAATTTGATTGTATTTCATAAAGTTCACACCAGTTTCCGCGTCTCAGTCATTAATTTCATTGATAGTTGATGTAATTAAACGTTACGCAATCCATTGAGATAATAGCAATTTTCGAACTTTCGAGTTATTAATTTCTTAGCCCAATAAATTATTACCGTTTGTGTGTAGTTGGAGGTTTCCACTCAGTATTGTAGTTGTATTTCTATATTTAACTATCCCCTACCGTTTGATTGCTCGTTGCCATCTCAACGCTCAATTTGTTGTGTGTGCTGGTTCACTTGGAAAATAAACACTATAGGTAAATTTTTCTTAGGTAGCTTAGTTTCAATTCTGATTTTCGATTTATTAACCGTCTCTGAATTTAAATTTTGAGCTGTTCGTTGGTGTTCCTCGCTGTTCTTTTGTTAGTATTCTTTACTCAAATTCTTCACGGCAGGTTATCAATATTATTAAAAAAGCTTAATGCTAATATCATGATGCGACTATAAGAGTATTTTCCACTTAGTATAAAGAACCAAGGTAACCAGATTGAGAAATTTGCACGTAAGTAAAACATCTCAGGTTATAGCTGGGTCATGCTTTTTTTTTGTCCGGTACCAAACCGGACAAAAAAAGCATGACCATTTCGGATTTTCTTTAAACTCTATCATAATGTTCATAGTCACTATAGAAGCATGTAGCTCTACGGTATCCAACTGAATTTCGTTCGAGTGTTAGTATAGAGCAGGGGTGGGGAATCAGCGACCTTTTCTTCCTAAAAAATGCTTCTATTTGAATAATTTTGTTTCTTAAACTCATTTATTACGTAAATTGATAATAAAACAGAAAATCTTCATGTGTTTACTTAGTTATTAAACTCATTTTTCTTCGTTCAATTTCGATGTTAAACTGTCTGAAATTGGGCAATTTGACTCTTCAATGCTGCCTAGCGGGACGTAGAACCTTCCGATGAAAAATAGTTCCCTACCTATAGCGTTTTCCTCTTTATATAGAAATGTAGTTACTTTTTGGACCTCTTTACCATACGTTATTAGATTTAGATTCATATCCCGTGAGCCATCATTGGCGTTTGGCAGGGGGGACCGATTAGAGCAAAATGAACGCAAAATTGGGTCCAAACACACAAAGCACAAAATAAAATAATACTGAACTAAATGTTACATGATTTTCTTCTGTATAAAACCAACAATAACTTGGACAACACGGCTAGCATGTCTTCACAACCAGACTACAACGCCCTCTCTCTCTCGTTAAAGGTTGTCTAAAGAATATATGTGGTCTTGGTAATGACTCCTCCAAAGCAACATATATTCACTACAAGAATTAGAAATATCTTACTACTTTCCTCATAAAATGTTACGTTTCATCAATGGGTTTGCGTCATGAAAGATTCCAACAATATATTATGACATTCGTTTCCTCCAACGAAGTCATGCTTCTACACAGTGTAGTACTCAAGTGTATGTACTCACCTTCTTCTATTCCCGTACTCTGTAACACGAAACTCCACGCATTCCATTTTCCTGAGAATAGGATGTGCACAAGAAACTTCACTGCCAACAAAACTTCCACTCCAAATTTTGTCAGGCAGCTCTTGACTTTGTTTCACGACACAGTTTACAGTGGGCGATATTTTCACCAAAGAAGCTGTTAATCTTTAGAAAATCTTCCTCCATATATTTGTTAGCCCTCGTTAGAAATCTGACGCCCTTTAACTCATAATTTATGTCAGTGTAGAAGCAGCTAAACTTATTTAAGCTGTTGTCAATTGCGGCGCCGTAACAAAAGAATATCCAAATGATGTGCGCGCCCAATGTGAGTTCACTGCTTGCAAGTAATACGATTAATGAAACACGGCTAATTTTCAATTATGTAAATCGTGTAATTAAAACGACCCTGTAATATATAAGCTTTACATTAATTACAGATTTCTAACTAGAAGAGAATAAACAATATCATGAGATCTTACTTAATTTTATAAACCGCTTCCCATTGTTCCCAGTTTTTTCTGTTTCGAATTATGATCATTCCTATTCTTTCTAACCTTTCCAAACTTATTGACGCTACTCAGAAAAAGACATTGATGAATGCACGAAGCAATTGCAGAAATTGCTAAGTGAGCAAACAAATTATTAGTGATTCAAATTCTAAAGAATGACATAATAGATCTTGAATGAGTATTATTTGAGAGATTCCGCCATAAACTGTATTCATGTAATTTAAATGAGCAGTAATGAAAATGCATCTTAACTTTCATAGGAACTATAAAGGCCAAAAAGGTAATGCATGTGCGTAGGTGAAAATTTGATCTTCTCCATGAATCTAAATGCTCTATATAATCTCAAAACTCTATGAGAATTGGATATCCTTATTCCATAANCTAAAATATAATACAGTTATTAAGGGAGTATCATGCAATTTTTGACACATCTTTTAGTAAAAATAAACTTATATGTTTTTAAGATTACCATACACATATTTTTAAGCCATTCTGGTGTATAAGTCAAACCTAAAATTTTAAGATCCGAAATTTAGGGCTACATTTACATATATTTGTATATGGTTGATTGCAAGAGTGGTCTTGTAAGATTAAAATTCACCTGAAATAAAGCATATTCCCATTATATTTCTCAGAAGACAGGCACCAATAGTAAGGCTTCTGTTAAACCCAGAGCCTTGTTTTCTGGTGGAATTTGTTTTTCATACTCCTTATGTTGAATTAAGGAAGTTAGTAGACAATTTCAGCCAATAAAAGGCATTCTGTAATACTTCCCACTGCCACAGAGAATTATAAAATGCATTTACATAATCATCAGAGGAGGGAATAAAGTACAAGAACACTTTGAGGATCTTCATGCATAAATCTCATTTTTAGAATGGATTCTGTTGATTAAATCCTTTGGTGACATTAACATATATTTTATCATACTTTCATTATATGCCAGTAATAAAATATGCTGAGAGATCTATGAAAGTAGGTCACTATTAGAAGGAAAGAAATTAAGTTTAAGAATGTAGTTAGAAAGAAAGCTTAATCTGTTTACCTTTCAGAGGTAAAGGTGCATATTTAATATCCAATAAGTAACATGATACAGATTTTAGAGATGCATTTTAGACCTCAACTCATACTAAGTAAACAGGACATTAGTTGCCTTCTTGTATATGTTAAGCAATAAAATATAAACTCATTCACTGATTAGTAAATTTATCTCTAATTTTCTTACATGTTTTTAATGGTTTGGATGAATATTTATTTTCAGTGGTTACCATATTCTTTGCTGTGAAACTTGTCAAGGCTGAGTTACCAACATGGCTGGATTGGGTTTTGGTAGCATATGTGGCTTTCTATGTCTTCATGCATCTTGTGTTTTCAGTAAGTAACAAATTTCATAATGTAATAACTTTACCTACATATGATTGATAGTCTCTGAAAACATAAATTTATTGTCATTTCATATTAAAATTGTAAATGATAAAAATTATGCAAATGAAAAATCTGTAAAGAGATTCGAAAAACTTCAGTGAATAGATCAAGAAGCAATCAACAGCAGAAAAACACCCACAAATGTTGGTGTGGTAAATTGATCTTCTCCATGAATCTAAATGCTCTATATAATCTCAAAACTCTATGAGCATTGGATATCCTTATTCCATAATAATTTAAAAATATATTATTTTTTAAGGCAATAGCACATAAATTTTAATCTTTTGCTCTTTATCTTCCTCAGATTCACCGGACTTCGCACCATCACCATGGGAATGAATGCAGGATGGATGTTTCGGGTAATGGCTCCATGCTTCCTCTTACTCCTGTCATTCGTCTTGGAAAAGACATCCAATGTTGCTGGATACAGTATGGGTGCCCCTTCATCTTCCTGTGATTCCATGGTGCCTGGGCATTTGTCAACACCAAGGACTTCTCTTTCTCCTTACTCTCTACGCCTAACCTCAACTGGCAAAAAAGATCCCAATGGCAAAAGAGAAGTAGGAGTTCGGCTAGCTTCACCACATGATATTGCTTTCAAGGGTTTTTTGGTGCAAGCTTTGGCACATGGCACTGGAGAACCCATTGGCAAATTCATCATTGAAGACAATAACAAGGCAAAGCTTCTTTCATGCGGCAAAGGATTAGATGTAAGTATTGTCATTATAATTATTGTCATCACCACTATACTCTCACTAATGCTCAACCCACCATCAGATGTTATACATCATTAACTTCCCCATACACTCTCTTACAACTACTCTCTTACAACTCTTACAAGTCCTGTAAAACTCTTGACAACGGTATCTTTAAACTATAGCAAAAACACACTAAGCTAAGATTATTAAGCAATTTTACATGAATTGATAACTTAACCATATTACATGAAGGATACCTGAACATACATGTATATTTAAGTTTATGAAGTGTTGTTTTTCAGGGCTCCTTTTCCAGGGTCTTGTATATGAAGCACACAGTCTCATCAGCCAACTTCTTGATTCTCTAGCTTATCCTTCTATGTAACATAAAGTGTTTGTCAAGCATTCCACATTTTAAATAACTTTTGCATGGGTTTGAAAGAGGTTCTAATGCTTCTACATTTAAAACTATTAAAGTCTTTAACTGTTCCACTAACATGGATTTACTCCTTTACTTTGGATTTTTATTCAATCTGTTTACATTTATGTGAACTCTTAGTGAAAAATTTATCCCAATTTACTCCAGCCTCTGGTACTTCATAAGAAGGAAACTTGATACAAAATTTGAAGAATGAAGCTAATTCATAAATACCTAGTCTTAATTTTACCATGACACTAACTGACAGGTAACTTATAAATGCTAACATGGTGTAGATAAATTCATCCTCCAACGTTCATTTCAAATATTCAAGAATTATGCTGCTATTTTTTATTTTAAATTTTCTCTAGAATTTCGAAAGTAATTTAAAGCAATTAGTATACAATTAATCCTAAATTTTTACTTGAGTGATACAGTTAGTGGTTTTCCTAATTCTTTCATTTTATATCATTAAGGTATTTTTAAAACTACTAAATGTTGCCCTCTTTTGTTTCAGAATTCTGTGACACATCCAAATGGCAAAGGCAAAAGATTTGTGAACCTCGTTTGGGAAGCTCCAGATGATTATGATGGAATAGTGGTGTTCAAGTGAGTACTACCTAAATACTATTTAACCATTATCAGATCATTATCCAAGTCTATTCTGGCCTCATTAAGGTCTAACCTCAAACCATCAAGATGTCTCTAAAACTTAAGTGATGGGAATGATGTTGAAATCTACATCTGAGAAAACCATAGTTCTTATTCACCACATAATGCAAGTGAAATTCATTCATTTGTTAATGAATAAACTCACTTATTTTAAATGCATAAACTGTTAATGAAACACTGTAGTTGAGGACAATGTTCATGCACAGTTGATCTCAAAATTTATTTTCATCAGGGTAATGAATCCTTTAATGTTAAGCCGTTTATGATGAGAGCAATGTTCATCAGTTGATCATTAACAGTTAATGTAATATCTTTCATTTGGATTTCATAACCTATTATAATTCTGTATAATCTTCTTTTTGTCCTTTTGCTGTAGCTAAAATGGTTTGGCACAGGGTTTTTCCAGTCTTTTCAATGTTTTCCTGCAGTGGATGTTTTTTCCAATGTTTAATTTTCTGTTTTCATACCCATAATTTCTTGTCAATTATTCTCTCCTTATTTCAGCTTTCATTAATGTTACAATGATTAATCTCATAATTTAATACAACTGACATCTAATTTGTGGAGAAGATAATATCTCAATCCCTATCATAATTAAGTAAAAAGTTCTGTTACTATGACCAACATCCTATACTATTTCTAATTTTGAGCTCTTATTTGAGATAAAGGCAATTACTGAACTAGGATGTACCTTTTCTTAGCTCTACCTTTAGTGATTAGACCATTTCTTACATTTTAAATGATTTGAAATTTGATCACTTCCAGTTCCACTTTCGTCCAGGATAAAGAGACATATTGGGTAGGAGTTACTTCTGATCCACTGAAAATTACCAAACGCTCTACTGGTAATGACACCTATGATTCAGGAGTATCTACCCTGAGACCACCTCCAACTCGTCCACCTACAAGGGTCAGACCTACGCAACCATCAAGCGATTCCTTTACCACCAAGGTATGGTAACCCAGGAATGTTCAGTATATAGTTGTATTAATATTAATTTTTTTCTCGTTTCATGAGCAACACCATACTCATGTTTGCTTCTTATATAGTTTTGCAGTTAAGAGTTGATTTGGAGAAGTTTTGAGAGGATGAGGAAATTTTTTTACATTTCTCTTGATTTGCTCTTGCTCTGATCAATCTCAATGTATACTTGTTTTCGTTGAATTCGGTGCCCTTCATGTGTTGGAGTACAGACTGTGAATAATGTTACAATGATTTAATCGTATTGTATCACACTGTAATGCAGATGTGGGAATTAGATTCATCGAAAACATACAATAGAATTCATACCAGTTCAGGTAGAAGAAACATGCACTGATTGAAAGACACAGGTTTTAAGTATATAATCCCTGACTGGACTAATGTAATACCATTAAGCTGAACTATAACAATACAAAAAATATTACTAACAGCTTGGGATAAGGTGTAAAACATTCAGAAGTGGTATATATTATTTAAGAACCATTTCAAATCAGGGAAATTCTTTCAAATTGAAAAAAGAATCTTTGAGGAATTATCATTTGTGTGATAACCATTTTGATGGTTGTTTTTAATTTTAATAATCAAATGTAACACCCTGCAGATGTATCAAATGAATCATATGTGTATTTCTCATGGAGGGCGTCTTGAAATGCCTGCTGTTGAACCGAGGACCATTAGGAAGGTAGATTAAGCTACCATTAGTAGGTAGCTAAATAAAGTGGAAAATGTTGAGAGGAGTAGAACACTTCAGGATTCACATTTGTAAATGATCAGACCACATTAACCCAGACATAAATGTGATAAAAACCTATGAAATTTTAATAAATAGCTTTTTATTTTAATCAGTGTCGTCATTTCATTATGTAAAGAATCAGAAAAATCAATTTGTTTTTGGCATATTTTTAAGCCTTATGACTCTTTATTTGAAAAGGCATATTTGTTCATAATTAATCTTAGTCTCTTCCAATTTGCTGTGAAATTGTTGCAAGGGAAATAGCTAGGCTTTTTCTGGTGTAATAATAATGCCACGTAAAATCCTTAGACCAATCATAGCTTAGTGTGCTAATATTATTTGAGTGATCATTAATGCAACCTGTTTTGCTTGGTTTTTAAAGCCTCCAGCACTTGGGACATCATTTGAAAGCAAAAAATATGAAGACATCTATGAGGGATGTGCTACAACTCAGTTATGCTTTGGAATGCCAAGGAACTGTATTTCAGACAAGAACTGCAACACCCTGGTCACTATAGCAGTTGCTGGAAATCAGTACGAGTTTGAGATGTTGGCTTTGCCAGGTTTGTATTTCTGCAACCTCTATCCCAGAATAAGTGCTTTAACCCTTTCAATGTGCGAATGTGTTTCAAGAAAAGCTCCCTAAATGTGTCAAATATTTGCAGAAAATTGAAATCTATAGTATAAATGTGAGTCTTTATTCATGATGATCAAAAAGTAAGGCAAATGCCTCACCTCTATTATTGTAGAAAAGGTCTTTGAGGCTGTAGGAAAAATGCAAATGTTGCATTAAGTGGATTTGTAAATCTGTTTAGACATATCTATATGTTGCGGCAAAAGGGTTACACAATGAAATATGACCATAAATTTGAGAGGAACACTGATAATATTACACAACTAAGAAACGTTTTCATGAATCAGAAGTAATTTTGATCTCCATATTTTGAAAATCAACTTCCACTTCCAAATTAGGCTGATTGTATTGAATCCAATAGGCTGATTGTCACCAATAATAGCCAGTTTACAGACTTAGAGATTAAAAAGTTATAGATTTTCCATGTAAAAGTCCAACAAAAGAATTTTGCTGTTATTGACTATTTAATTTAAATAACTAAATAATTTGTCTCCAAGGTTCAGGAAAGGTAATATGTAACATAAATTTTTATCATGTTAGGTAAACTAATTCAAAAGTTACTAATTTAAACTATGAAAGCGGAATGGAGTGAACAGCAACACAAAAAAACATTACTCTTGTTCTCTGCTAAACAATTGTGGTCATTAATTCACTTATTGGAAGAGTTCGTTTGAATGTGAAGACATAAAGGTTGGATATAATATTAAGGTGGAGTCTTTATAACAAAGTGAATAAGGTGCCGAACTCTGACTATTGAAATATGAGACACTATTTTTTCCTCATTTATACAAATGAATAATAATACATAAAACTGTATTTACAGTTGAGGGAGAACCAAAGTATGTGGCAGTAGGACTTTCCAGCGATGACAAAATGGGTGAAGATTCAGTCGTTGAATGTGCCCTAGAACCTTCAGGGACAGTAAACCTGTACACCTCATACAATGAGGGACGTAGTAATACAAGAAATCCCTCTGTAAGTATATAAAAACTCTGGAATAAACTAATTTACAGGGTCTGTTTGAGAATTTTTGTGATTATCTGCTACATCAGATGTTTTAACTGTATTACCCTGCTGCCAGGAGTTACCTTTTATATCCTTTTTAAAGAGCTGAAGTTCATTTTTCTTTTCCCAGAAAAATGGAGTATCCCTGGTATCCAGCTCTTATGAAGACCAGGTTATCCGCTGTAAATTTACTAGGGAAGTCAATACAGTTTCAGGAGGAAGGGAATATGATCTTGTAAATGATAAATTTTGTATTCTCCTTGCTGCTGGCAATACACTGAAAGGTAAGTTTGATTTTTATTATTTTGATGTACAAAATCACAAATAAAAGAACATGCATTCAAAATTAAAATTTTAAACCGGAAAATAAAAAACTATTGATAAGAACTATGCTCTGTTTAGTTATTTTGAATTGAATTTGTATTAAAATTATAATACAGATTAATATTATCAAAAGTCAATAGAAATTTATAAAAGTTACAATTACTTGGGAGTGGTTATACAATATAAGTAGAGCCTCTGGAATAAAGGCTGGACAAGGAATTTTTGTTTGCAATTGGAGACAAGGGCAAGGTTGGCTTTCAGATTTTTTTAAAGTTTTTACCACCCGACTTGAACAGCTTCAAAAAGAAAATCTCAAACTATAATAAGATTGTGTGATTAAAAAACTGCATTTTATGCCATAGGNTTTATTGTCATTTCATATTAAAATTGTAAATGATAAAAATTATGCAAATGAAAAATCTGTAAAGAGATTCGAAAAACTTCAGTGAATAGATCAAGAAGCAATCAACAGCAGAAAAACACCCACAAATGTTGGTGTGGTAAATCTATCTGTAGTTGTACATAAATATATTATGAAAGGGAAGAGATATAAGATTCCTTAAATAGATTTTGCATCCCTAAAGATAAAATTGTCTTTTTTCCTCCAAAACGCAGACTGCATCATGTATCAGTGAGAGGGAAAACACCAAGAGAGTAAATACTTTTGCTATGAAGGATCTAAGCTCTAGTCGTAGCCCCTTGGAAATGCCAGACAGGAACATGGATGCACCTGTAAGTAATATAACTGTTACATTAATAAAATATTCAATTTTATGGAAATAATCACAGTAATTAATGAGACCTAAGACTTCATTCAAATTTGTCTAGATTATTTAAGAGATCAGAATCTAATCAATTGGTCCTTTAACATTTCAAGATGTCTCCTTATTCTTATTTTAGAAAACAGTGTTGGTTATCATTTTGGACGACGTGATTTCACTGCTAGCCCACAACACCTGTCTGATGTGAGAGAAATAAAAGGAGCTTCAAAATTGCTCTTGAGACTTCATGGTGCATTCATGGTTGCTGCTTGGTTGCTCTGTGCATCGACTGGAATATTGCTAGCTCGTTATTTCAAAAGAACTTGGACTGGCAGCCAAACGTGCGGCAAAGACCAATGGTTTGCTGTATGTATTATTTCTGCATTGGTTATCCCTTCTACATTAATCATAAAATCTTTATTACTTGATTGGTATATGTTTCGAAATAGTGTTCTGGGATTTTACACCTACAAAATATCCCAAAAAAGTTTTACGCCTAGCCGCTCTAGGCTTTTCTAAATGTGCTAAAGATGCAATAATATTATGCTATTTATAGTTAAAGGCAAATGAATCAACATCCAATGCTCTTGCAACTTTCAAATTGCTCAAGAATTAGCTCACTTCAAAATTGAAATTTTTAGTTTTCAGCCTCGGCCTTTATTTCTTTTGAATCCTCTTTTCTCTAGTTAAAAATGTTTTCAACACAGGCCAACTACAAAATTTACCTTCAAAAAATGTTATATCATTTGAGTTTCAAATTAGTTAGTCACTATATTAGTGAGCTAGATCTGATTAATTGTCAGTTAAATGATGGAATCTGTTTTCAGTGGCATAGAATGATAATGTTGCTGGCCTGGGCTTTGACAGTAGCTGGGTTTGTGATAATCTTTGTTGAACTTGGAGAGTGGTCAACCACTGCAGACCTGCATGCAGTCCTGGGAACAATCACTACTGCCCTTGCTACCATTCAACCAATTATGGCTGCCTTTAGACCAGCTCCAACTGGAAAGAGGAGACCTATGTTTAATTGGGCTCACTGGTTTGTGGGCAATGCTGCTCACATTCTAGCAGGTCAGCTTCAGCATTAAGATTTTAATACTATGACCTGTGCACATACTTGAACTAAGTGTCCTTTTCTTCACACAATGGAATGAACTCATTTGGAAATGGAACATTAACAGATGGATAAAAAGATTAGCAGCTTAGGGGCCTTCCCAACCAAGAGATCTTCCTCTATAATAGTTTGATTTTTTATTAGACATTTAAAATTTGAAAAATTAACAAACACCCTTGGCTTAACAGAAATTACTTAAATTCTAAAATATAATACAGTTATTAAGGGAGTATCATGCAATTTTTGACACATCTTTTAGTAAAAATAAACTTATATGTTTTTAAGATTACCATACACATATTTTTAAGCCATTCTGGTGTATAAGTCAAACCTAAAATTTTAAGATCCGAAATTTAGGGCTACATTTACATATATTTGTATATGGTTGATTGCAAGAGTGGTCTTGTAAGATTAAAATTCACCTGAAATAAAGCATATTCCCATTATATTTCTCAGAAGACAGGCACCAATAGTAAGGCTTCTGTTAAACCCAGAGCCTTGTTTTCTGGTGGAATTTGTTTTTCATACTCCTTATGTTGAATTAAGGAAGTTAGTAGACAATTTCAGCCAATAAAAGGCATTCTGTAATACTTCCCACTGCCACAGAGAATTATAAAATGCATTTACATAATCATCAGAGGAGGGAATAAAGTACAAGAACACTTTGAGGATCTTCATGCATAAATCTCATTTTTAGAATGGATTCTGTTGATTAAATCCTTTGGTGACATTAACATATATTTTATCATACTTTCATTATATGCCAGTAATAAAATATGCTGAGAGATCTATGAAAGTAGGTCACTATTAGAAGGAAAGAAATTAAGTTTAAGAATGTAGTTAGAAAGAAAGCTTAATCTGTTTACCTTTCAGAGGTAAAGGTGCATATTTAATATCCAATAAGTAACATGATACAGATTTTAGAGATGCATTTTAGACCTCAACTCATACTAAGTAAACAGGACATTAGTTGCCTTCTTGTATATGTTAAGCAATAAAATATAAACTCATTCACTGATTAGTAAATTTATCTCTAATTTTCTTACATGTTTTTAATGGTTTGGATGAATATTTATTTTCAGTGGTTACCATATTCTTTGCTGTGAAACTTGTCAAGGCTGAGTTACCAACATGGCTGGATTGGGTTTTGGTAGCATATGTGGCTTTCTATGTCTTCATGCATCTTGTGTTTTCAGTAAGTAACAAATTTCATAATGTAATAACTTTACCTACATATGATTGATAGTCTCTGAAAACATAAATTTATTGTCATTTCATATTAAAATTGTAAATGATAAAAATTATGCAAATGAAAAATCTGTTAAGAGATTCGAAAAACTTCAGTGAATAGATCAAGAAGCAATCAACAGCAGAAAAACACCCACAAATGTTGGTGTGGTAAATCTATCTGTAGTTGTACATAAATATATTATGAAAGGGAAGAGATATAAGATTCCTTAAATAGATTTTGCATCCCTAAAGATAAAATTGTCTTTTTTCCTCCAAAATGCAGACTGCATCATGTATCAGTGAGAGGGAAAACACCAAGAGAGTAAATACTTTTGCTATGAAGGATCTAAGCTCTAGTCGTAGCCCCTTGGAAATGCCAGACAGGAACATGGATGCACCTGTAAGTAATATAACTGTTACATTAATAAAATGTTCAATTTTATGGAAAGGTAGAGTTCTTGGAAAATTTTTAATTAACAACATAATTATTTTTGATAACTCTAATTGACACAGAATACTCTTAATTTTAAGATTTAATCAAAATCTAGATGTCATAAACTAAATGATAAAAAATTCAGTACTAATCTACAACAGAAGGATCTAATTTAATACAATTAGTTTCCTAATTTTCTAAATCATTCAATGGAATAGTTCAAGAGCATTTTGTTAAAATGAAATTAGTAATTTACGAGAAATTTATTTTTACTTATGAATTCTGAATAGCCTTTACTTCTCACAAATTACCTGGTATATTTAGAAAAGACATTAACCCATATATTCTGGATGTAACTACATTTCTCTGAAAAATAACCATTTTCATCAGATTGTAACAGCTTTACAATTCTTCTCTTTCTAGTACTCCTGTTTACGCAAACTACTACTTGCGCTGTACATCGTGGGAATCTTGGCTCTTACCATAGCCATCATCGTAATTGTGGTGCTGGCTCCAATAGCAGAGAATTGGGATCATGTTACAAAAGTATTCACATAGTTTCAAAAATTTGAGACATTTTGAAAGATCTGTTAAACTATGATGAAATGACAGGAAAGACAAGAGGATAGCATTTTTCTGTGGATCTGTGTTGTGCTAAATGGAGAAGTGAAATTTGTGAAGAAGTATTTGGACAAAGAAAGCAAGATAGTGGTTTTAAAAGATGTGAGTGAGAATGTTTACCCCAAAATGGTGGCGACTTCATTGTAACTGTGTTATCACTTTGAAGTGAATCAGTGTTACAAGACTGGTGTAATTTTTTTACTTAGATATATACGAGTACAACAGAAACAATTTTAGCATAAAGTTTTCATTATTACTACAGAAGTACCTATACTCACGGAAAAACATTCAGCATGTACATTTCATTTGTATTTTTGTTAAAGGCTTGATTCATTCAATCTCTTTGTAATTTTGGTTGATTAACTAATACTTTTCATTAAACTTTTTCTAATAACCATTTAAGGGACATGATTTGGTCAGGAGTGATGCCTTTGCTACCTCTTCCAAATACTAACCAAAAATATGTTTTGGAAATGAAGTTGATTATACTTCTGACACAACATTGAAGCTAAATCTTGCTGTTCCAACACTAGAAATGTTTTATCTATTTAAATTGTCATAAATATTAAGAAATGCACATTACAACATTTTATGCTTGTAATATATCAACCGTAACTGTGCAATAATCTGTATAGAAAAATAATTTGGCCTTTCATGGTGTAAGGCTGTAAATTGACCATGTGTGTTATAGCACTGATGAAACAACTGTTCATTGTAAGATTATTCATACCTGCGTTATTGACTGTTTTTAAATCATTTTATTCAGTAGACTTTTTTTACAAAAACACTTATTTATTGTCAGACACTTTACAATAATCGCACAGTCGATTTTAAACTCTACAAGATGTCTGTTCAACAGTATATTTTCTTAGCTCATTTTTCTGTTGTCTTAATTTGTTATATTGAATGTAATTTTTTAAATAAAGAATAAAACGATTATATTCAATACAAATGCTATGCTCTTAATTACTCCACCGAAGCAAAAAATGCTGAAAATCCTGGAATAGTCGCATTAAATTACCTAAAAATATCACCAAAGTTTCTATACTCGTATATTAAACAAAAATGAAAGTATTTCCCTCACCACATGGATTGAGAACATTGACTTGTAATTGGCATGGCTGAATGCACCAACTATGCTAGGAACCAAAATAATTTTGTTATTAAGGTGTTGAACAAGTTCTCCTTTCTGGTGTTAAATATAGGTAAATGTATTGTTAAAAATTTTAGTAGATTGAGAGTCAATTCTTACATCTATATAGAAATTTTAGATTAAGTACAGCATGCCGATATTCACGTGATGGCAGATTCAAAAATTGCACTAACATCATATAATTCCTTATCTAGACCTAATTTAAAATAAACTAATCTAAAAAACTTTTTCTGTACTCTGTTGTTAATATATCTATACGATAAGGATTCCATAATTAAATTAAGTTAAAGTTAAATGACATTATTTACAATAATGTCATTTAACAATGGAGATAGCTTATTTTTAACAAGCCTTTCAAGAATCTTTGCCATGCATAATTGATTATTCATTGGCCTATAGTTCTCAATGNTTATTATTTTTAATCTCACGTGAGAGCCCTGAGGTACCCCAAAGAACATGTTAGGATCTAATTCTAGAGGTGAAAGATTCAATTTTGACAACCTGAGTATGGCCAGTAACATAGTTCTTGAACCAATAAAACATTACACATATTCCAATTGTTTTCAGTTTATTCAGCAGAATTTGATGGTTAACTCTGTTAAATGCTTTTATCAAGCCAGTAAATATTGTGTCCACCTGATACCCTTTATCCACATTCTCTTAGATAAATTAGTTAAAGATAAGGAGATTATTTCCTGAAGACTTGCCAGTCCTGAATCCATGTTGCCCATTTACAATAATGTCATTTAACAATGGAGATAGCTTATTTTTAACAAGCCTTTCAAGAATCTTTGCCATGCATAATTGATTATTCATTGACCTATAGTTCTCAATGTGACATTTGTCATTGTTTTTAAAAATTGGAATCCCATACCTGTGCTATAGTATATTTGGGAAGACACCTGTAGAGAATGATTTGTTAAAAAGGATATGCAATGGGTATGACAAAAGGAATTTAAACAATTATGGAAATAATGGGAGGATATGCAATGGGTATGACAAAAGGAATTTAAACAATTATGGAAATAATGGGAGGAAATAAAATATGATAAGTTATTAAAATAAATTGACTTACAGTAGTTTAATTCTGGTACAATAGTAATGTGCTGTTTAGCATATAATTCAGAAAAATAGTCAGCAAACAGTTAGTAGCAGTACCTAGTAGATCTCTGAAGTGCATGGAATTGGGCATACCTGTATCCTTCCTTACTGATTTCACATGATTCCAGTAGTGTTGCATTGTGAGATATACTACTTGTTATATTATTAAAATATGTATTTAATTAATCCTTGCTAATGATTTGCATTGAGTTCTTCACTTAGAGAATTCCAAGTAATCAGTTAATGCACCAGAAGTTATGTAGCAATGACGAAAACGCTGCTTTTTCTTAATAGTGATTTCAACTCACCAAACATCCAGCTGTGGTACTTTGAACAATTCAGAAATGAGACATTTATCTGACAGTAATTATCAAAAAAGAAATTTTCTTAATTAACCTTAAGAAAAATTTTACTTGAAGTAGAAGATTACACTGCCTGAAAATAATTAATCGATTCTAAAGTAAATAAAATTTTCTAGAAAGTTTTAAGAAGCCAGAATACTTTTCTAAAAGGAATTGGTTCTTAGGTGAACTATCTAAGGCATCTAAGGTCATGGTTGCTAAGAAACTGAACTTATTTCATCGATAAAATAACGCGCCAAAAGAAGTGAGATGACTCGCCCTTCATTAAATCCAACTTTTATTTATGGTGTAAAATCTAATATCCGAGGAAATGTCCATTACCTTTCAAATAATGAAATATTATATCCTGTTGGTGCTGTCTTAAGCATACACAGTGTTGCCGACGGTCAACAAAAGTACTTGAAGCTAGAAGACAAGTTGCGGCCAATAAGTACTATCTGCCTAACAGAAAACAGGTAATTGTTTCAGATTTTATCGACGGAGAAATCAGAAATAGCGGAATTCACTCCGTTTTTGATCACTTCTTAACTAGTAATTACGCCCTGTATTCCCAAATCACACGGTTTGTCGTCAATGATAGCTCATTTTTCGTAACTAGCTCAAATATACGAGAAAAGGTTCCGAGCCATCGCTTTAGTGCTGCTTGATTACGTATGACGGTTACGTCAAGAATGTTCACCCCTTGCCCAAATTTCCAATAACGGCAAATGCAACGCAAAAAATCTTAAAATTAACCATTAGTTATAGTCATCTCTAGCTTAGCCTCGTGAGCTAAGATCTAAGTAAATTTCCCTCGGGAACTCTAGTCGCGAATAGAATGTATGCACATACTATAAATCCCCTTCGGGGGATATCCTAGCGTACATACAAACTGCAAATATCTGCTAATATCCAGAAAACATCATCAAACATTTTTATTCTCTTAATTACACGGCCGGATTCATTTAGAATCCTTTTAGACGGGATTAAATGATCTGAGATGAAGATAAAATTTCTGTGAAATTCAATGGTAAATAATAATTATAATGAAATGTCTGTATTAATAAAGTAATTTTTTCTCACCTCAGGAAGTTTCTAGCTGCAGCTGAAAAAGGCGACCCACCAGTTGTTTCGTTGTATGATTTAAGCACGTTAAAGCAAACCAAAAAGTGGATTCTATCTCGTACGGATTCCCCTTTAGCTGAAGAATTTGTTTCTATTTCCTTCTCTCGGGATGGAAAATTACTGGCCGGAATAACTGGAGAACCAGATTGGCATCTTCTCTGCTTTAACTGGGATAAAAACAGATTAGAAAGTTCGGCAAAGGCGCAGAATCCAGTTGCTCCTGGCCCTATCTTACAGGCATTTAATTATTTTATACTTTATATATATATTTTAAACTGGGTAATATTCAATCTATTTAATTATTGGTACACAATGTCCATAAAATTCTACTGTAAGGAGGAAGAGTTTAAATCTTCCTATAAAAGATAGTTTAGAATTGCAAGAGCTAGAAAATTGTCTACCCTCTCCAAAATTTTTTGATTTCATCAGTACAATTAGTAGGATAATTTCAATGTGTTGCTAATTAATGGTATTTCAGCATCCTCTGTAGAGAAATATGATATTTTTAATGAATGTTGCAGATGCACTTAGGGCTGAATTAACCATTATGTTTACCAAAAAACTAGCCAGAATGTTTTGTTTTGGTTACCAATAAAGCAATAATATACACAGAGTAAGAGATTTCATCCATATAATTGGTACGTTAAACAGTTGAAAGCTTTTTCTAGGCTAAAGTCAAAATTTAGTTGTTTGTAGCTCAGGATTTTTATAGTAAAAATTTTCTTCCATCCATATATTGGGTAGCATAACATACAGAGGCTCAGACATAACATACCTCAGAAACTGCTCAGATTGCATCACTGTATACCCATTAAATGTCCAGACTGAATACAACAAATATTAACAGAGATATGTGAAACCTTGTTGGAGTTTGTAGACAGAAGTTACCTTTCAGGCAAGTTTTTCACCCGAGGACAACACAATTGTTTGCATAGCTGGTCCCCGATGCCTTCGTTTCCTGCAGCATATCGAGACCTCATGGAATCAATTTGGATTTGCAAGGAGTGAAATTGTGCCTGTCACTTCATTTTGCTGGCTACCTCAAGGGAAGGTTCTTGCTGGTACCCGAGATGGGCGCCTGATGCTGTTTGAAGATGGAGAACTTAAGGCCATGTACCATGCTGAGGAAATAGACACCATTAACACACGAACCAAAGTTTTGTAAGTCTTTTTCATATCTGTTTCATTAATCTTCAAAATTATCATTGGGGCATTCATAAGGAGAATGAAGCTTCTTTTCTTCCTTAAAATTCCTCCAAAATTCTGATTGCAGATGCCTCCTTTTATGCTATAAAATCTAAAACATTCACTTGACTTTACTGGGATGAACATCAATGAATCATTATTCACCAAACGACATGATTTTAAGAGTCATTTATCAAAACAATTCATGTTGGAATGAGTCTTTTAGTCTAACTTGAGATAAAATATTTCTTATCATTTGAGAAGTATTAATAAGGTATTATTTAAATGACCCGATAAAAAGCTGCTGAACATTACTTGCCAAGTCTTCCAAAGTTTATTTCATAAAATAAAATCTTAAAAACCTGTTCCTCATAAACAGATGAGATTTCTATCTGTCAGTAGATTTATGTTCTCTAAAATCCCCTTCTTAATGTCCTTATCTATTGGTAATATTAAGCCAATTCACACAAGATTACTCAATCCTGTCCTTAAAATTTCGTCCTTAAGTTTGCCAAACTCTTTCCTAAATATATCTGATACAATAGTTATAACCATATATGTAGAGGTATTAAAATCTGCTCATTCTAATGAGAATATAATTTAGATCTTAGATCATGAAATTCTTCATTCTTATTTCATTTCAAAGTTTGTGAATATATTCTTTCATACATATGTATAATATGGGGAATCGTACTACTTCTGTATGTGATTGCATACTCCATAGGGAAAATAACCTGTTGTATTAAATAATTGAATCCCCTCACTGCCTTTATCGTTACTTCTTGATACCTAACCCCAATCTTAACATCATTCAACAATATCTCTCTTTGTCTCCTCTATTGCTATCTTAACCAATACCCTGGTGGTACCTGGCTCGCCCTTTTCAATAGCCTTCGTTTTATTCCTTTAGTCAAAAATCTTTCCTTTCCTTCCATTTTCAGCTCTTCATTTCTTTTACAACCCATCTTAATTTTTCCAGTCTTTGCATAAAAATTTTCTCAGTTACAAACTGCAAAAATTTCATTAGCAAAGCTTTAAACTTCAAATGCAAAGCTTTAGACTTTGGCCTATAGTAGCTGGTAAAATATTCCTAATTATGTTTACCTTAAGATTAAAGGACCACACTGTTATATGATTGGGCTAAAACTTTTTGGTCAGAGTATAGAAGATTTCTTTTAAATGTCTGTTAGTCTTGAGATCCTGGTTTGACTTACTATCAATTCTAACTTTCAAAAGAACTGCTGATGGAGTAGGTCAGAGCACGGTTGAACAATACATTGGAGGAACCCCTGGGGCTTTGGCTGATGCTAATGCTGCAGCTTTAAAACCATATGCCACAATGCCTGGACCAATGGAAATAAGTCCCATCATAAGTTTCTCCAAAGGCTTTGCTTTTGGTTATGGATTTGGATTTATCTATGTCTTTTGGCAAGAATCGGAAAATAAATATCAAAAGAGGCATGTCTTTAAGGTAAGATGAGGATGAAGCTGAAATGTTTTAAAAACTAGAAATATTTTACGCTATCATAATAGAATCTTTAGGATTGATTAAGTTATAACTTCTGTATTGCCAAATATAAAGAAATATCAAAACATTCATTATTGAACTCTATAACTTTCATGACAAAAAATTATTTTTAAAGATGATATTTTGTGTCTATGGAAAAACTATTAATTTAGTATTTGCATGTTTAACNGAAAATATAGATTAATTTATTTTCGTCATTCATATCTAGTCTTTCATTTAATTCTAGGTTTGCATTTATTGGTGGGATTCTCTGACAAACTTCGATTCATGAATTTGCTGATTGATGATCTTGAAGAAAAGCGAGAAATTTCAATTAGAAGATGCCAAGAATGTGTTTTCTCCTACAGTGGTCACCTGTTTGCTGCTGCTAATGGCACCATCATACAAATTTATTCAACCTTAACCTTTGAAATGCTGTACTCTTTTACTGGACACAAGAAAATGGTAAATCACCATCTTATGACTTTTTTTTTATTATTGTTCCTGTTTTACATCGTAATGCTAATTAATTTACCCAACTGTTATACTGTTATGCAGAGCCATAGTGACAACCTTGCCAAGAATTTTGTGTAGCCCTAGCAGAGTGGCCTTTTGCATCCCAAGATTTTTCATTTTAAAAAGTTTGAAGTTTTGAGAAGTTGCATCACAACAGAAAAATGAATTTAAAGAATTAATAGTACTTGGTTATTAAATATAGTATGACATCTGACATTACAACATTTCTAAAAAACATTTTTAGCTCACTTGCCACTTACACAGTAAAAGAGTTCCGTCTTTTAAATTGGGTCCTCTCATTGATGTCCTGCATACTAAGCATCCACAGTTAAGCTCCCTACAATTCAGTTTACCAATATTATATGAGTAAACAGAGTACTCAGTTTATCCACTTATTACCAACTTTAGTTTTACTGTTCCCTTAGAGGTTTTGGGAGGCTTTGCTTGGATCTCTTTATGGACAGTGCACATTGAAATATGTATTATTTCTTGAGATAGTATGTCATTCTGTGCATAACATGGCAAACCCAACCAAACTTACATGTACATGTGGCACCATTTTTTCAAAACCCAGTTAAAGTCCTTTGCTAGGAATATGCTGTTCTATGGAGAATATCAAAAAAAGTCTGTTACATTAAATACAATTTCTTCTTCTTCTTCCTCTGGCGCTACAGTCCTCCATGGACCTTGGCCTCCTTCACAACTCTTCTCCAGGCATTTCTATCTGTAGCGACGGTCCCCCAGTTCCTGACTCCATTTTGTGAAAGACTTACAAAAATTTTACCCAGAAAATAAACTTTAAAAATATTCCAGAAATAACAAATACTCCAAAAATAGTTCAAAACCATCCAAAATGTTATGGAAAACTGCTGAGTCACTCTCAACTTAGAAGGAACTCTGGCCACAGTATGAGTATCTGCTGTTTTGATGTCCCAGAGCCTTTGTAAATTCTGAATAGGTAAATTGTGTGGGATCAACTGAGTTCTCTTTGTTTTATTTGAATTTTTAAAACAAATCTTTACTACCTACTATAAGGATTGATGCAATTTTTCCTCTTCTGGTAGATTCTTTTCAAAGTTTGCTTTTTCCATTTCATAGTGTACTTACAGGAATATTAGCTAAATTTTATGGAAAGGGCCAGAGCCGTCTTTAGGATCCTCGTGGCCATGGCAAGGGGGTTGCTGCAGTGTCCCACTTGAATGAACAAATATCTCATTTAATTTTCTAAAATACAGGAAATGTATTTTAAAACTACTTTCTAAAGTTTAGACAGATTTATCATAAAGTAATGAGACCATTGGAATTTAAAGGTTCATTTTTTAGCTATAATGCACACAAACTTGTTGATAATTTGTTATTCATCAGTCTTATCAACTTCCTCATGTTTGAATTACAAAGTCCATTAGCCTGTCAGCTTCTACTCAAAAAAGTTCAATCTTGAGTAAATTCTTTTAATTTTTAATTTGAAAAAGATCGCTCAGCTGATGCCAATGATACAGGCATTGTTAGAATTACTTTAGAAAAAGTATTTCCATGTGTGGGTATACCTCTTATTTCCTAAATTTGAATAGATTTTCTAATAACGATTGTCAAAGGCTCTAACACCCATAGGCATGGGTACTGTAGGGACTTCCACCCCAGGATACCTATTCAGACCACTCAAAGGGCACATTTTTGGAAATGGAAAGGCTGAAAATTATTCTCTGGAGGCAAATGAATGTCTTCCCAGATAATTAATTAAACATTCATGTAATTTATTTTTAATCATCAAGGAAAATTGTGCATAGAAATGTGGGTTCTTTCCAGCTGTTAGAGGCTCTGATTTAAGATAAATACATGTAATATGTATCAGCATAAACATGCATCACAGACAGCAAAAAATGTATGAAATGATTTTCCACAATCAAATAGTGGCAAATTATCTATTGCTTGACGGAATTGAAATAATTTAGAGCTAGAATACTTCTAGGATTACCATATATCCCATTTTGACCTGGACTGTCCCAGTTGCATGGTCCTACTCATTGTCAGTTTTTCTACTATCTTGGTTTGATGAAAAAACTCTGAGAAAAAATATTTTGTAATATATGGATATTTTGATAGCAATCATTTTAATGCGAAATTTCATACAGTAGCGATGCTGCAAAAACTTAATATACTTGGAGTGTCTTAAAAGCATATGAGATCAACTCACATTAAGTTTGAAGGTGATGTCCTGGTTATATCCCCAACAGACTTTGATTATTACCAGTTTATTACCACCAGAATTTTGTAATCTTAATTATTTCTAACTTCTCTTCCAAAAATAAGGATATCAGCTTTACTTTTGAAGGACTAAGATTATGCTGTTAAAAATGTACCACTTTTTGTATTATTGTCACTATTATTCTTCTACTGTTTGCAGTACTTACAATAAAATATATTTTTTATAATTTTTACATTTTATGTCCTTGAAAAATTATATAAATTAGATAAAAAATTGGTGAAAATAATTTTGAACAAGATAAATTGGTAGGCTCCTGGATAGCCGAGTAAGCAACACATATTTAACTTCAATGAAAGGGGTCCTGAGTTTGATTTCCAGCAGGAAACGTACAAAATGACCTCAGCAGTCAAAATATTTTTAACAATACTATTACAATAAATTTGTGAAAATAGAGATTAATTTATTTTCATCATTCATATCTAGTCTTTCATTTAATTCTAGGTTTGCATTTATTGGTGGGATTCTCTGACAAACTTCGATTCATGAATTTGCTGATTGATGATCTTGAAGAAAAGCGAGAAATTTCAATTAGAAGATGCCAAGAATGTGTTTTCTCCTACAGTGGTCACCTGTTTGCTGCTGCTAATGGCACCATCATACAAATTTATTCAACCTTAACCTTTGAAATGCTGTACTCTTTTACTGGACACAAGAAAATGGTAAATCACCATCTTATGACTTTTTTTTTATTATTGTTCCTGTTTTACATCGTAATGCTAATTAATTTACCCAACTGTTATACTGTTATGCAGAGCCATAGTGACAACCTTGCCAAGAATTTTGTGTAGCCCTAGCAGAGTGGCCTTTTGCATCCCAAGATTTTTCATTTTAAAAAGTTTGAAGTTTTGAGAAGTTGCATCACAACAGAAAAATGAATTTAAAGAATTAATAGTACTTGGTTATTAAATATAGTATGACATCTGACATTACAACATTTCTAAAAAACATTTTTAGCTCACTTGCCACTTACACAGTAAAAGAGTTCCGTCTTTTAAATTGGGTCCTCTCATTGATGTCCTGCATACTAAGCATCCACAGTTAAGCTCCCTACAATTCAGTTTACCAATATTATATGAGTAAACAGAGTACTCAGTTTATCCACTTATTACCAACTTTAGTTTTACTGTTCCCTTAGAGGTTTTGGGAGGCTTTGCTTGGATCTCTTTATGGACAGTGCACATTGAAAAATGTATTATTTCTTGAGATAGTATGTCATTCTGTGCATAACATGGCAAACCCAACCAAACTTACATGTACATGTGGCACCATTTTTTCAAAACCCAGTTAAAGTCCTTTGCTAGGAATATGCTGTTCTATGGAGAATATCAAAAAAAGTCTGTTACATTAAATACAATTTCTTCTTCTTCTTCCTCTGGCGCTACAGTCCTCCATGGACCTTGGCCTCCTTCACAACTCTTCTCCAGGCATTTCTATCTGTAGCGACGGTCCCCCAGTTCCTGACTCCCATTTTCCTCAGATCTTCTATCACCCCATCTTTTACAAGGCCTGCCTCTTGCTCTTCCCTCTGTGGGTCTCCAGTCATCGATTTTCTTAACGGATCTTGAGGGTTCCATGCGGTGTAGATGTCCAAGCCACCTGATCCTCTGGGCTTTAATGAATCGAACAATGTTCTCTCCTTGAATAAGATCATTTATTTCTTCATTTGTCCAAATCCTCCACAGTCCGTTTTCATTTTGTATTGGGCCATTGATTTTTCTCATCATTTTCCTTTCAAACACATTGAGCATATCTTCCTGTTTCTTCGTAATGGACCATACTTCACACCCGTAGGTTACAATGGGTCTTATGACTGATCAATATATTTTCATCTTGCTGTCTATACAGTACATCCTATTAAAATTATATTTACATTCAACATTGTTTTCCAGCATTTATTCATGTCTATATCACTTAATTATAGATTAAATAAGTGTAGAGTAAAAGGTACCTAAAAGCAACAGAATTTAAGATTCTCAGCCATGCACAATTTGAAATAACAACTCTCAATTTTTATTGAGTTGAATAAATGTTACCCAGTAGGTTAAAAGTGACTGTATCTGTAACAATATATTGTTGTTGCCTTGGAATATAAGTTGACAATCAGCTACATATCTCACCCAAATGTGAGTTTATC
>KZ308366.1:855632-886591 GCA_000376725.2 Ladona fulva | reverse complement strand
GAACTTTTTATAAACAAAATTATCATTTAAAAATTGTTCCAAGGAACAATGTCCAGTAGTTGTTTATTATATACATATATATTCATCAAGTTATCATCTTGGTTCTGAAAGATTTGGGATTCATGAACCTTAACAGAGATATTTATTTATATATCTATTAATTATAAAGGCTGATGTAACCATGACCAAACCATTTTATGAAAGTGGTTGTTATGGCAGTAAATGTAATATTACTGAATCTCCATTCAACACATTCCAGCAAGTGGCTGGCAGAATCTCTTACCTTTTGTAAACAAATTCTGTATAGTTTAATAATGACTTTTTCTTTGCTTTTCGTGGAGAAGTTTATGAGTTAATATTAATTTTATGTTCAAATTTTATGATATAAATAATACACATGTTATTTTATATACTTAGTTAGTCATCCATTTTCCTCTAGATCATTCAATATGTAGAGTGGAAGAATATAAAATTCAATGTTGTTATCCTGTCTCACTCAAGTAAAATGATGTTTGCTGGAGATGATAGTGGAACTGTTGTGGTTCCCCAGTTTCCTCTCTCTGATGTTGGGAAGTGGGATAAATTTGACATGCACAATACTGCAATTAAACAGGTAGGTTATAGTTAAGGTAATTTATATGTTTATATGTGTTTTGAGATAATCTCACTTTATCCTGGATTCAGTTTAGTTCCGTTATAATTTATAGCTAATCTTTGAATATTATTCCCATTTCTCTATTTTTTCAAACATTAAAGCAAAATGATAAATGATAACTAGCTGAGGGCCTCAAAAAAATTGTTCTTATGAACTCTCATTTGCGCTTATTTTTTTAAGGAATTACATTTGTAGAGCAATATGTTTATGGAATACATTACATTATTTATATTACTTTATAATGTAAATTCTATCCATGATTATTTTTAATTTATGGAAATACTATGCATCGTAATTCAAAACTTATTTATTCTTACTTTAGTGTAGCGATTGAGGTTTTAATGGGATATTTAATTGCATATTTTATGATTATTCTGATCTTAGCACCTATGGCCTCCAATAGTGTAAATCCATCCATAACAGTACATTCAATAATAATTTGTGCATCTATTCCCCCTAAATATTTATTGTTTAACTGGCTAATTGAAATTTGTATAATTATATTGATATTTAAGAAATGCCTTTGGCAAAAGTTAAAACTTTCCAAATCTTCTTTAATGAATCATGTTTTATTAACTGCTATTGTTAATTATTAACTATTCCACTTTCTTGCAAAATGTGTTTTTCAGATGAAAATTTCCTATGATGATCAGTACTTAATAACAGCATCAGTGGATGGCTCCATTTGCATATGGAAAGTTGAGGGATGTGATGACATTGCTATCAAACCTGGCTATGAAATCACACAGTCAAATGAGATTCTTATCAGCAAAGAAGATCTACAGAAAAAGGTAGCATAATATACCAAACATCAGCAATAGATGTATTTCTTGGCAAGGGATTTCTAGAAGGCACTGCAAGGAAAGTCATGTGGCTAGGAATATTTCCCAAGGAGACCTCAGGAGAACACCTCCTTGGGAAATAAGTATTTCTATGCAGTGATAAGAATACCTGATTATTCCATGTTGAGATGATTTAGAAATAAAAACCTTTCATGAGCTATCTTATTAGTCAATGTGTGTAATATCAAAAAATGTTAANGCCCCGTTAATAAACTCTATTCTATTCTATTCACAGTACAGCTGAGACTAAGTTTTTTATAGCGGCAATTTTACTCCTATGGAAATTCTTACCTTTCATGTACTTAATGATTAAGTTGTGGCTACAAAACCTTAACTTGCAAAAGGAATATTTTAAACATACCCTCAACCCTAGAGCTCTTTTGGGAATTGGATATAGGGATGCTTACTTGCTAGTTAAGATACAAGCATCATCTACCAAACAGATTACACTCTTTCAGAAAATACCTACTCTGAAAATTTATAAACAACCTTAGAAAATTATGCAGATATATCTCATCCTACTGATGGAAAACTTCATTTTTGGCTTTTTGGGATATGATCTGACTAACTATAATTTACTTTTAATCTTTATCATATTGGCCAAATTTTCATGGAGTAGCAATTCTTTCCAGGATATCTGTTGGAGATAATGTATTGAAAAATAAGGTTTGCAACAAAACAAAATCTAGCTAAAATACCTGATGTTGCTCAGGGATGGAATAAAAATGATTTCTTAAGTATAGTTTTGATCTAATTCAAATATATTATACCCAGTATTCAAACTAAAAGATAACTGAGGACACTTTTGCTACATAGTTGTGTTAGTGTGCAGCTAGAAGATAGATGCCCTGTATTAAGCAAAAACTTGGCATTATTATAATGAACATTGTATATTTTACTTTATGTTTGTATAGCATAGTATTGAAATAATAGAAAAACAGTAATAAGTTACCATCAGACTTGGGGTCTATCTGTTGTGCATGTAATATAATAATAAATAATTCCGTAATCTCAACTTTAACACTGTTAATAACGTTTAATGTGTTCATAAAAAGTAGAGTGAAACACCATAACAAACAAAATTATCTTGAAAGTTCTCACCTACAACTCCAAAATGCTCTCCAATGTCACGACGGACATCAGAAACATCCCACATAAGAAGAAAAGATGTACAACATGATTGATTTGGACCCCATAGATCAATGTATGGTTTGTAGGAGAAGCTAAAATGATGGGCAACTGCAGCCAGAAACATCTCTATACAGATGAGGAAATCCTGCAACAAAGACACAAAATATATACAAATATATGTTCTTATATTTAGAATGTCCATTGAAATCAGAAAATGAATTATGACAGAGAAAACAGTGATAGCAGAATCAGTAAAAATGCCAAGTCTAAATGTATATAATTTTAACCTATGTATACTTATTTACTTTGTAACTTATTATCATCTTGTATTTCTATCATGCAATAGGGCTCTGCCCGTAAATAAATTATTATTATTTGCCTGTGCAGGTGTTTGGTGTCTTCCTTTATCTATCCTCTGGTATTCTCATCATTGTTCTCAACCTTCTCCATTCTTTAAACTGGACCATTTTTATTCTTCCTTTTACACTCCTCTGCACTTTCCCTTTAGATATTTCCTCCTTTGACTATTGATATTTTGATTTTTCTTCCTTTAATTAAATTGATGAGCATCTTTTATCTTCTTTAGCCTAATCATTCCTCACTTCATCCATCCTTTCTATGTTCAGCTCTCTGTTTCAGTATTGCATATTCAACATCTCAATGTCACATCCATGTCTTTTGATAAAAGTCAATATTTCACCACCATTCAAAACAAACTATTTACCAAATACTTTACCATTCCCTTCCTTAATTTTATATCTATGCTTCTGCTTGATAATCTTCTCTTCTGTGAAAACTCCTGCTTTGTCATTTTGTCATGTCAACATTTTCAGACTAACAGAAAAATGCTTCAGTTTCTGAAACTATCAATCTCTAGAATACATCACAATGTTCTCAGTTCACCATTTTCTGCTATCACATCTCATAAACAAAGAAGAGAATTAGAAGACAATAAATGTGAATCGGGGCTATATGCAAGGTAAACAAAGCATGAGGTGACTGGGTGTTAGGGGCATTTTCCTTTCCCATTGATAGACAACAAAGGGATGCCTTCGAAGAACTTTGCATTGGGGTGCTGAATTACCTGGAGAAGTGCCTGCTTATACGTAACTAATGGCTTCACATTTGTGACTAACAATTTGCTCATTTTGGAAGCATGACAGAATCCTATCAGTGCACCTTATTCTTCAAATTGCCACAAAGGAAGAAATCACAAAGGTTAAGTTGGAGAGGAACTATAGAAATATATTTCTGGGGCGCATACATTTCTTTGCAGAAAAATTAATTAGAAATTTTCTGTTTACTAACCACCTAAATTTAAAGACCATCAGTTCTTGTCCTATTTTGGCTCAACTCTATTGTGGGTTTCTTATCCCATAAGTACGATGTTTTAAATGTTTCAAGTCAGAAAAGGCTTATACTTTGTACCCTCGTAAAATGTTCTTTGCTCCTAAATTAAAATATATAAACCACTATTATTGACTAACAGACAATGGAGGCCAAGCATGCCAAAGAAATCAACCTCATGCATGAAAATGTAGCCAAAATGAAAGCTTCACATGAAAGTGGAGTGCAGCAAATGGAGGCAGAATACAATGACAAGCTAATTAAGGAATATGAAAAGTATGCTGAACTTGAAGAAAATATGAAGCAAACAAAGGAACAATATGAAATGTAAGACACTATAAGTTAATATTAAGTCTTATTTCAAAATAAAAATAGTTTAAAGGATAATGTATCATTTAAGTTGAAATTCTTTGCATATTTTAATCTTATCCATATATCCCTGAGAAATTCAGTAATATCAGCTTCATATTAAAGTATATTATTAAGCATATTAAGTACTTATAAGTATACTTATACTTAAAAAACAAATAAAGCTGAAATCAGAAATATCTGCAATGTAATTAAGAAAATATTCTTCATCTTTCATTATAAATCTTGAGTATCAGAATTTAATAATACCTTTGTATACACTATGAAAGCAAAATGTTTTTCTATTTATGGATGAGCAGCTTTCAATTAAATTTTGGCCAAAAAAGCAAGTAATAATGACCTTATTCCCTTAGAATAAAAACTCGCTTCCAAATGAATTTTCTAGTGAAAATCAAAAGGAGAATTCACTTTAATACTATCTGTTCACAGGAAGTTAATGCAGCTGAAAAAAGAGATGGAAACCGAAATTAACAATTTAAAAGAGATGCATCAAGAACAAATACAGCAGAAGATAAAAGAAATTAAAGAGGTAATAACTAAGTGAATGTTATAGCATATAAATTTACAAATTTTCATACATAACAGTCATCATAAGCATGATTGGTTAGTATTTAAGTGAAATATTTAACTTCAAACGTACATTTGTACATCGTTTCATTTTTATCCTATTTTTGTCCATTCTTTCAATGTCATTCATGCTTTTCTTCCATTCAAAATCTCACCTGTTTGCAGATTATTTAAACGTTTTTCATCTTTCCCCATGTTCAACTTTTAGTATCTTGGCTTAGTTAATAATCATGAAAGATTTATTTATATAAATCTATGTATATATTCTTAAGGAGGCCCAATAAAGGACAGATTTCTCTCCACATGAAATATTCATCTATCTTATACCTTATTTAAATTTTTTGCCTATCTTTGGTCAAATTTAAAGTGGCTAGCCATTAACCCTTACAAACCCTAACATACTTGTGGGCTAGAATCTCCATATGGACATGAAGGGGTTCTGTAATCTGCTAGCATATCTGGCACCAGGGCCAATACCTTATGTTACTTATATATATTATCAGTGTGCAGCCCCTAGCTGAAAGAGTAATATGTATCCCAAAACATTCCCATCCTCTGCCTTAGGTATTACAGTGCCAACTATATCAATTGGAATAGTTGCTGTTGTTCATTTTCATCCAAAAGAAAAATTACATAATTTTAATTGCAATCTACCAAAACCTTAACTTTGTAATGATAAAATTTTCTTTTCCTAAATGCGATAATAGCTGAACCAACGAGCACAAGACCAGTGTATGGAACATGAAGAAATAACTGCTCAAATTGAGGATGATGTGGATAGAGAAATAATTGAAATTAGGACACGATTTGAGAAAACACTTAGAGAAGAGCGAGATACCAATGTAAGTTTGAAAGGAGAAATGGGAGCTATGAAGAAGAAGTTAGTCAAGTAGGTTGAAGCAGAGTTTGCATTGTTTGATTCTTTGTATATTGATGTGTAACTGTGGAAAGTTTTTATTTATCCCTTTTAACTTGCCATGCAAGCTTCCTTCAATCAATGATGACGGCAATCCAAAATAATTCAATGATCACAAGAAATGCAGAAGTTTTATTATTCATAGTGATTAATTATTATTATATATAATTAACATTTTTAATAATATCATCACTGTTATTTTGGTATTGTGGCTATATTACCCTTAATCATTTTATGGAAATATCTAACATCCAATTAATCTTTTCGAGTTTGATAGCATCTCCTCTAAGATCTTCCATCCTGTGTCATTTCAGTCCACATTTATTTACAACATCGTCATCATCATGTCATTCCTCAAAGTGACAGCCTCCTCCATGAATTTTATTCACATGTATTTAGTTATTAATTTTCTCCAATGCAATGGCCTCTACCCTTGTCTCAACTTTAACTCTATTGTCACCCTGGATCTTTGCCATTAAAGATCATTCCTCTCTCTTTATTGGTTTTAAGTCCTAAGGAATTCCAAATATCCTTTATCTCCTGTGCTACCATTCTTCCGGTCACTGAGATATCATCTGCAAAAATTTCAAGAAATCCGTCATCTTTTCTCAGTCCTCTCGTTTACCTTCTTATGCATTTCATCCATCTCCAAATTATTTTACTTTACAGAAAGTTATCTGTAGATTTGTCTTCCCCAAACTATATAAGTTGGCACAAAATTTGACAATAGAATTCTAGAAATATCTTTCTTACACCAGTGGCTTTTATGTGGACTCTGAAGAAGGAATGAAGATAATCATTGTAAACTTTTGTTTCAGTTCTCAGAAAGAAATCGATGAATACAAACATCAAGTAGAAGCCTTACAGAGTGAGCAAGCTAAATATAAGCAAGTAATTCAAAGTCTAGAGAAAGACATTGCTGATCTTAAAAGAGAGATACAGGAAAGAGATGCAACAATCCAATATAAGGTATATCTTGGCAAGTAAATTATTACTTGTATAGTTATGCTTAAGATCACTCCTTTGGGCTCCCAAGCAAGTGGCTTTTCATTGGTAAGAGTATTTATTCTTCTTTAAGCCAGTAAATCCATGAAATGAAATCCTTATGGTAAAAATGCTCATAAATAATTACTTTACGTAATATTTTTTGTGGTATACCATAATATGCAAATGCTTATTTTATAGGCTTCACAATATTAACTTCACATACTGCTGTCATATCTCCTCTCCATTCAATTAGATACATTTTTCTATAGAGTTAACAATATCAAATCTTCCTTTAACGTTCAATTGAATTTAAACATATTAACCAACAAATAAGTACAATTATTTGAAAATAAGTCAGGTAAGTTACAGTCTGTCAATGGTATCAACACTGGTCATGAGCAGTTAAGCGAAAAAATTATATTAAAATTCTTTTAGTTATTGATTGTACTTTGAGTAACTACTCTTAAGCAATTATTTTAACCAATTTAATTATGCCATCAATTCACATGTTTCTTATCCTAATTAAAAAGTCAAAATTATTGGATAATATCACTCAAACTCACCTACTTTAGGAAAAAAGAATATATGAACTCCAAAAGAAGAATCAAGCATTGGAAAAGTACGAATTTGTATTGAATTTCAAATTAACAGAACTGAAAAATGAGAAGGAGCCAAGAGAAAGAGAAATTAAGGCAAACAAAGATCACATACAAGATGTAAGTGAAATCAGGCAAATTTGACTCTTGAATGTATTAATTTATGTTAGAGAAATGCAATTCTTGAGCTCAAAAGCTTTCTTTGTGAAATATCAATTAGCTTGTAATAGCACATTGTAAGATGAAAATATTTTATTATTTGGATTAAACTGAACAGACTGGAAGGAATTTAAGAATTCTTTCAGGTAATTGATTTTTATAGCTTTTCTTTTTGTGCATCATTCTTAAAACAGTAATGTCTGGAAATTAATATTTTTCATTTCTATCTATGTATAAGCTTTTGCATAATAATATCCAAGTCATTCATTAATCTCCAGGGTCTCCCATATAGACAAATGGGTTATACATTCACTTACGTGAAAGTGGTCCCTGGTTCAATTACTGGTGAGGGCCAATACATACGAATTGACCTCAGCTATCAAAGCACTTTTTAAAAAACTACTACTGCTAATCTTCTCAACATATGAAACAAATGATAAGCTATAACTTGGGTTGACTGGTGTTATTTTATGCAGATGGAGAAGGAACTGGGAAATTTGCAAGCTACAATTGAAATGTTAGAATTAAAAATCAAGTACATCAGTGAAAAGTTGTCAAGTAGTGAATCTGAACTGAAAAATCAAAGACTTCAAAACCATGCCGTAAGTACTCTAACTCATCGAATGCAATCTGATATCTACAATGCCTCAGGCCTAATCCAGAAACCGAAGGAACTCAAAGAATTTGTAAAGGTAAAAACTGTTTTCTGTAAAAGATCTAAGTTTTAAGTAAAGTGGAAATTAAGTTTTTCTAAGTTACAATTAACAGTCTTCAATTATAACTTGTTTACATTCCATCTAGATAGAAAGTACTGAAAATCCTTATGCTTATCATATAATACTTTCTATAAGAGTTATGATTTCTTTTATTCCCTCAATTAAATCGTATATTTATAATATATGTACCTTCTTTTGGATAGAAACTGCTGGAAGCACTGTTATAGTTGAATAATCATAAGTTTTAAGATAAGCAAGATATCTCCTCTAGAATGGAAATGAGATAATTTTAGTGGTTCCTGGCACCATATTTTTCATGTCTAACATTTGCATTCAATATAGTTTCTTTAGCTTGTACCTTAAATATAGCACTGTTGCATGATAAACTTTACTCTTTCATAACCATTGATCATGACTTAAAATCCTGAATTATACCACAAACCATGACAACTGAAAGTTAATTTTTCAGTCACTAAACAGCACATACAATGAAAATAAATTGTTAGCCAAGGCTGAAGAAGACAATATGGATGCATCAGCTGAATTCCAGCGTCAACGAGAACATCTTGAAAGAACTGTATCTGCTCTGAAAGTTCAACTGCAAAAAGAAAGCAGAAGAAGCAAGAAGGAACACTTACGCATCATGACAGTAAGACATACTGTTAGATAGCAATCTTTGATATATTTATAAAATAAACTAGCACAGATCAACCAATGTGTTTGCAAATTAGCAATAAATCTATACAAATACTTCAGTGTAAGGCTGCCAATGCTAAAATACATTTCACATTAATTTAAAACACTAAGAGTCACATACTGATCTGATGATTGAACAGTAACAGCATCCTCTTATCAAAACTTGCAATAGATAAAATACTACCATCTCACAATTTTAGTTTATAATAAATCTTTCAATTTTTTCGGTGAACCCTGTAGGGCTTTTGACCAGATACTTGGGAAAGAAAGAAAGAGACACGGCTGTTAGAATAATATTCAATGTAAAATAACTTCTTAAGCCGTCAGATGTAAAGATAATAAAAAGAAAACTTATCTTTGGTGTGGTTCTATGCTGCCTTTGGTATGGTCCAATGTTGCAGGGAAGCACACACGCATCAAGGGGTACTAGATACGTATTTCGTATACACTACTACGTCACACCACAAGAAATCCCACCATACACAATCCAGATTTAAATACCACGACAAACACACAATATTCAAACTACTGAAGATGACATAGTTCTCAAAATACGTGTCTAGTGCCCCTTGATACGCATGTGCTTCCCTGCAACGTTGGACCATACCAAAGGCAGCAGAGAACCACACCAAAGATAAGTTTTCTTTTTATTATTTTTACATATGACGGCTTGAGGAGTTATTTTACTTTGAATATCAGATACTTGGGGAAAAACCGATTAAGATTCTTAAGGTAACTAAGTGCTTAAGGCATAATCAAACATCCCATCTGTATGGATTGAAGTAAAGAAATATACATTCTTTATTTATACAGAAATTTACTTTTTAATACATTCTTTAATTTTCAGCAATTTAAAAAGTATGGCAATTATTAAGTTGTACTTGATTTATTTCTATCAACTTAACACTGTATGTAGCATGTTTATTTTGATCCCACAGTATGGAGATATAAGCTCTATTGAGTTTACAGAATATACCTTAAGTATTTTTAGAAAATTGATATTATACTGAGCCATTTGATGTCTCTGAATTTTCACTGAAACAGTAAAAATTAAGAAGTTTACATCCATTACATAATTCTAGCTTCAGTAACTCCTTTTTTTCTGTCTTATCCTGCTCCTATGCTGTTAGAAATTTCTGATTCCAACTGTCCTCTACAGGAAAATGTAACTTTGCTTTCTGAGATCAACTCTCTGAGAACAGAATTAAAATCAGCTAGAAAACACATACATGAAATGGAAGCAGTGATTGGATTTGGCGAAAAGAAAGGAAGTACTCGTGGAAACGTGGATGCCAGGATGAAACTGGAGGCAGCTATCCAAAGTCACAGTGAAATAGAAGAATCTTATGAGAAAAAGATGCAGGTAAGATCAAATAGTCGATCTTCTTTTTGAGGAATCAAGACTAAAAATCCTTCCTTACTACACTATTCACACAGTACATACGATTCTACTGATAAGCATTGTATTAATTTGGGAATTCACAATGCTCAGTCCCAAATATTCAGTTCTGAGTCATTAAACTAGGTTGTAATGCTACCAAGATGCTTCTTGACATGAGATGGGAGCTGTTGGAAAGAAATATAGGATGTTAAAAAAGGTTAATTCCTTAATGTGATTGTCTCAGGAAGCATCACCACCCAACCATATTTTTGCTATAAAGATATCCCAGATGTTATCTACCATAAAAAATGGAAATTGCAGTAATTCAAGAATTTTGTCCATAGTATATTTAAGATGTTTTTTTACCTGTTTATGAAAAAGTAATTAGCTAATTAGAAACTGGAGATTAGACATCCTATACATACAGCACTTACATAAAATAATTATTACCATCCATCAACAGGATTATGAAAGGACAATAGAGATGCTAAAAGATGAGATAGAACACCTAACAAGCAAGAAGCATCAACTTCAAGAATCAACAACCACATCAAAGGAAGATGTCACAGACAAATAATACTCAAGGTAAAAATGAAACATTTATTGAGGACATCACCTATAGAATTACACATGTAAAAAACAATTGTACCTTAAAGTAACAAAAAACAACAATAAAACCAGTCTATAATTCAACAAAGCCAATTAAGAGACCACTAGTGGAAATAAATTCTTCCTAACAAATAATTTTGGCTTAATTCTTCCACTCAAATGAATGCTTCAATTAATTGCAATTCCCACACCTCATGTTACGCCTTACCCCAAAACCATTTCCCTCAAAATCACTGCAAACCAAAACCTGAAATATAATTTTATTGACTGTCATATAACCTCAGACATTTCCAATTACTGGGTATCAAATGATTCATATTGAGCAAGAAAATATTTAAGATTCAGAAAGTCATCGTCATGGAACTGAGTTAAAAACCTTCCCAGACATTCCAATATGAAATTTTGATTTTAGACAAATATATTCTAAAAAATCACAGAATGAAAGGAATGATAGATTTCCTGCTCCTAGGGTAGTTAGAGAACTCCTTCTTATATGCTCGGTGCTTCCCAAGAGCCCACACAGTCATTTGATACATTCCAGCGAGAGCAAAAATGCCAGCTGGAAGAAAAGAGATAATGCAATAAGTATTTTTTTAGAATCAAGAATATGTAAATGATGCGATCAAAAGTATGTAAGTAAAAACTTTCTGCTTTTGGTATCTCAAGACATGCATCAGCTCCATAATTCTGTTCAGCTGTAATTACAAAATGAATTAAATAAGGAATCAATGTTACACATTTCATCAGCAAAAATACCTTCAGAGAGAACTTTTGGAGATACCATGAATTCAGAATAGAGTTACCTAAAAAAATTAGAAACTGCACAAAAATCATAGGTTTGAAATTAGTCACCAGTGAACAGTATATATTTCATGTTTACAAATATTCCATTATTAATTATTTGTTGTATGAAGTTTAGCAAGAACAGAAAACCATTGCTTCGGACAAAATAATGACCCCATGTTGAGAAACTCGGGGCTGAATTTTTAGTCACCACTCGAGCAGGTGTAGAATTGCCACTCCGATAAGCGAAGTTGCACTCAGTAGAGTGTTGCTGTATTTATCGTAAAGAACACCAATCGGCTAACTGAGAGCAACTATGATGACTTATAGAGATTAATGGTGACGTCTCCTACGTCACTATTGTACTCCACGTCATAAATATAATTAGAGATTTTATTAATTCACCATCCGGAAGATTGCATAATCTAATCACCTCCAATGTGACTACAATTTACTGTGCCACAATTTAGGGTATTTACTCCTATTTGCAGAACACAACCATTGTGAAAATATCTTCTGATAGGTTCACAACGGCCGAAAAAGATTTACTGAAAAATCTATTTGCAGAACACATGAAAATTTTGGTAAGTAAGAAAAGGATATTATATTAAATACTTGTCTTATGGTCTCAATAGCTCTTGCTGGTGTTTTTGGTCTCAACCTTGTCTTGGTCAGTACCTGCATAACCCTATGAGTGCCAGCCAATTTTGTAGGAACTGTGCTAAAATTGCCAAGGCTGATTTTGAGGTAGTTAACGAAAAAATTATGAATTACAAATATATGACATTTCATATTCAAAAACTCAAGGAAACCTTTGTTTTCATCTTTGATATATATTGCTTGCTGATTGTGTCAGCATTATAGCATCTAATAATGACACAGCTCGAGGAGCGCGATAGCGCTCCCGGCATTTTTTGCGAAAGACGGGAAGAGCTCGATCTCGCTCCCCGGCACTCTAAGGGATAATTCATCAGCTGAAATTATAACTCGAAATAAGGAATAAAATCGGCTTTCTTCTTTCCAAGATTTCCCCTGAAATACATGGAATTGCATCACATTTGAGCTAGTACAGAATGCAGTAAATCACTTAAAATGAGGAACTGTCGTATAAGACAAGATTCCGTTGCAGAAATCAGTTGGCTCCAATTTCTTTGCATTGTCTGTGCTTTTTTGAGAATGTTTGTGGAGATTTACTGGAATTGGACGTTAAAGTAAAATTTTTACCAAAATAAATATATTTTTATTATTACTCTCTTCATAAGTCAGGTGGCTCAGTAGAAACATATGATTGGAAGCAGTTGGAATGGATAAAATAAGTATTTAGAGAGATAATCATTAACTACTGAATAATAATGACTGTGGCCTGATAGATAAGCTGGGTTACCTCTATGTAATGAGTGATTTACATTAATTTGGATATGCAGAGAGGATGGATGGACTAAGAAAAACAAAGATTGTGTACAGTAAAATTTGAGTACTTACGGAAGATTACTGAAAAAAGATTAATATTCATGGTGATATCCTAAATAAATTAAGTTTTATGATTTAAAATATGAAAGGGAATGTGAGAAGATGACTGAATGTGCTTTGAGTGATTTACATATGAAAGGATATGAGAAAATAAGGAAGTATGGTGAAAAAAGACCCTTATATAAACCCTGAAATGGAAGTAATAAACATGTATTCATAGACAGCTAGTAATTATTTATTCATAATAGTAAATATAAGTTCTATACAAACCTGGCAAGCACTGTGTCATGATAGTAAAAGAGAGCCATGACCCAAATTCATACGTATAGTTAGGGCATGAAACATGGTTGAACAACCACGTGAATGGATTTCCAGTGGCCACAGGAATCTTCCGTACTGAGGTCCCAGCAGGCCTTAAATTTCTTAAGGCCAGATGAATGCTTAGGTTTCCAAACTCACAAAACTGAAGGGAAAAAAAGAAAATTGCTGAGCATAAACCCATGAGAGGGTTAATCGCATTACACTGTAAACCGCGGATGTGAAATCCTTTTTAATGAGTTAAATAAAGCATGCACCGACACTGTGATATCTTGCACGAGATATTACAGATAATTAACTTCTTCATGATGATATCCTCTTAACAAGAATAATAAGAACCACCGCCCGATGACTGCAATTAAAACTTACCAAAAATGCTGCCAATCCTCCATAAACTTGCATCTGACAGGGAGATGTATACAAAGGATGATTTATATGATATGCAACATATGCTGTAAAAAGCCAGTAGTAAGCTGAGTTCCGAAATAAGTTCATCAGAGGCATAGTTGCATGAGAGAAACGATGAACAAAGAGAGTTTCTAAAAGTCTTTTGGCGTAATGGAACGTCCAACAACCTGCAGCAATACTGTGAAAGTAAATTCAATAGATCGAACAAAAGTGACATGGCAATTTATACTTTTCTACCTTAATTAACTCTCAATGGTCTTACTGAGCAGTGAGATGCATTGGACGAGCTCCAGCACCATCTCCATAAAATAACCATGGGCGCTGATACATCCAAAGATAGACTACCAAAGGCCCTGCATATTCAACAAGAAATACTGTTTTCCAGCCTATCTGGGGCCCAAGGTCTTTCACGTAAACGCGACCTTTAACACCACTGGCTTGAATAGTGCTGTCATCCCTCAAACCCTTCCCTTTTGCTTCTAATCTTAACTCCAACCTTTGAGGCTTAAGAGACTTCTTCAAACTATGTATCTCTTTCTTAATTTCCTTCACGGTAGTTGCTGGGTTAACCTGTGGGTAGGCAAAGGTACCGCTCAAACAACAAGAGAAATTGATTTCACAGTAAATTAAACTTCTTACAACACTATTTACAAGAGTAGATTAATAGGAAATATCTCACAACCCTGATGTATTCGATAGAATAATAATTAAGACTGATACACTTACATTTTTCAAGGTGCCAATTGGCTTGGAATTGACTGTACTGAGGACTTCAATCTGAAATTATAATTCAGGTGATAGATGAGTTATAATGGATTAAATTTAAATTAAAAGACCGCCGTAAAGACGAAAACTTGCCTCCATCTCCGGCATACAACTGGTCCCGTAAACTGTGACAATAATTCTCTAAGCAAAGATTTGCTCTTTAGTGAAATATTCAAAAGCGTTCCCCACAGTAATAATGAAAGAAGGGAGTTCAACAACACTTCTTGTAATGAACTCTGGTGGTAAATATAAGTACTAATTTATTTAGCATCGAAGTCGAATAATCCTTTTAATTTTGCCATTATCCTTCAATACAGACCGAAAAACGCAGATATTTTATTTGGAGGAATTACAATTTAGATCTATCTTGAATTTGGAAAGGACAATCAACACTTCGAGAAATGTCAACTATCGATTCGCAACGCGATTGCAATTCTCCTTCTTCTACAATTTATTTGTCAGTGACTTAGGTAAAGACAGCTTCCTCAACCATCCGCAAGATGGCGTTCTAGGTACTTCTGCTCGTTTCTGGAATTGCGCCAGGTTCTAGAAACTTCCGGAATGTTTCAGAAGCGTAGGTTGAGTATAAATCCTAACTTCTGCCGTGTCCTTCGATTCAGTTGATGGAAGTTCTTGGTGAGAGTGTACTGTGAGGAGATTTGTTTTTTCTGTGAATCAGTGGAAATATTGTATTCTTCGAGTTAGAACAAGAGTAATTGTAAGTATTTTGAAGTTATTTAATCAAATAAGTCAGCAATTTCTAAAGATTCTATGCATTAAATGAAATTTTTCTAAATGTAGCTACTGCTCAAGAAAGATGCGTATTAAGTTTATGTTTGGCTATTATTAGCATCTTTAAACTGTGTTGTAGTAATTATTCGGTTGTTATTCTCATATTTTTCCGTTACGGAAATTAACTTGATTACGTGGAAGTTGCTAGTTCAAACGTATGTCTGAAGCCCCCTTCCATTTCCGTTACAGGTTTGAAGATGGGTAGGGACTATTACAAAACACTAAATATATCCAAGACCGCAACGGACGATGAAATTAAGAAAGCCTATCGAAAACTTGCCCTTAAGTATCATCCTGACAAAAACAAAAGTCCGGGCGCTGAGGAGAAGTTCAAAGAGGTTGCCGAGGCGTACGAAGTTTTGAGTGATAAGAAGAAAAGGGATATATATGACAAGTATGGAGAAGAAGGATTGAAGGGCGGAATACCCGGTAGCACTGGAGGAATGCCTGGGGGTGGTGGCACTGGTGGCTCATTTTCCTACTCGTACCATGGCGATCCACGGGCAACATTTGCACAGTTCTTTGGATCCGACAATCCCTTCTCAAATTTCTTCAGTAGTGGCACTGGACCCAACTTATTTTTCCAAGATGATGATATGGATGTGGACAGTCCTTTCTCTAATGTTGGTATGGGGGGTATGGGCCGAATGCCTTTCGGTCCAGGCGGGGCGTTCAGATCACATTCGTTCAACATACATCCTGGTGCTGGTGGTGGTGGCAGAGGAAAAGAAAGATTGTCTCAGGATCCAACAATAGAGCACGACCTGTATGTCACTCTTGAAGATGTGTATAGAGGCTGCACGAAGAAAATGAAGATATCTCGCCGGGTTATGCCCCCAGACGGTGGACCACCAACGAAAGAAGACAAAGTGCTTACAATCAACGTGAAACCTGGGTGGAAGGCGGGAACCAGAATTACATTTCAGAAGGAGGGTGATCAAGGCGTTTCGAAGATACCTGCTGATATCGTTTTCATAATAAGAGACAAGCCACATCCACTTTTCAAGAGGGAAGGAAGTGATATTCGCTACACTGCTAAGATATCATTAAAAGAGGTAAACGAAGTAACATTGTAATGAAAATTTCAAATTTATCTTGCTGCCTTTATTGTCCTCATTAATTTTTCATTATATTGTGTCGCTTTACCAGATTTGGTTGGCGAATTCACGGTCTTTGTGAGGATTGCCCTTGGCTTAAGCAGTAGTCGTCCTCAATACCTTTCAAGGCTTGAAGCGTTATTGTACCCTCGTTAGCAGCTAGCTTTCACTTTCAACATTCTCTCTCGTGAAATATTGCATTTATTTATTTTCAAGTGATGCATTGTTTCTGATGGTATTTAGTTAATTAATAGTTGTATTAATTTTTGTTGAATTTATCAAAGGCGGCGGCTTTGTTCGGTTGACAATCTTAATTATGACAGCCCTCTGTTTGCAGCATATTTAATTAAGTTTCTAAAGATTTAAATCTTCCACCATAGTATAATTCACTGCTTTTTGTCCGCTCTTGTTTGAGCCTTTGAATAATATTTTGGAAATGGAAGGCTGTCGGTATTGTAATTGTCATATCAGGACAAAACAATGCCGCTGAATCGTTGCAAGTGATAGTGCGGACTGGCCTTTTTATATTTTAAGACTTTGGACGTGGTATTTTAGTCAGAACGTCTAGGGTTTTAAAAATTTTCGTTAACAAGTTTCTTTCTTTTCCAAACAGGCGCTTTGTGGAACGATAGTAGAAGTTCCTACTCTAACCGGAGAGAAGTTGTCGTTGAACCTTACTCAGGAGGTCGTGAAACCAACTACGGTGAAGAGATTCCGTGGCAAGGGATTACCATTCCCCAAGGATGCATCACGGAAGGGTGACCTCTTAGTTGCCTTTGACATAAAATTCCCAGACTCTGTGTGCCAATCAGTCAAGGATATTCTGTATGACACCCTCCCGAATTGAGTAACGTAAGAAAATAGACGAGGTTTGGCAGGGGGGTCATCGATCTCAGTGATGGCACCTTCGCTGGGATATTTCACTTTTCCTTTCCCGCTCACTTCAGAGTTTTACTCTGAGTGGTGATGTTCCAGCTCCAGGACTGATGGAGTATTTTATTATTTATGTACGTTTTAGTACAATATGGGGATTGAGTGTTTTGTCCATGCAGTTTTTCAGGACAAGGCTTACTTTACGCTTGTAAATAAAAGATGATTGTATAGCATGGTGACACTTATTTGTATGTTCTTATGTAATCCTCGGTCACAATTGAAACATGTGGACGAGGTAACTGGACGTTTTCCGATGGTTGTTTTACACAGTGTGGCTAAAGAGGAAAAGGCCTTTTCACTTTTTAGTAGTTAAAGTGCTGTGTGTGGTTTTAATTGTGCTGTGTTTTGCTGCTATAATTTGTCTATATGTATATATAGTAGAACATGTTAAACTTTTGCTTATGGACTGTAATGACTTCTTTCCACTGCAGTTAATTCATTGCCATCTTAATCTAGCTGGTTCGTTCATTCTGTGTAATTATTGAAGACTATTCTTTATTTAATTTAAATAAATTTATTTGAAATTTTGTATCCAAGACTTATTGATCTTTAAATACTTTTCGATGATATCGAGGTAAATATTGCCTGAAACTTAGTGTAGCAGACCATGCAATCTCAGTGGGAACAAACGGCGTTTATTTCACACAGGTGTGATAAGTCATCGTAGTGGATCAAACGTGATTAGATTTTTCGCTCCTGTCCGCGTGTACTAGCTGTCTGCACGATTCACCAACTGCAGACTTTTAACTATTCTTTCGCTCTAGTCCGCGATCTATTTTCTCTTGAGAAATCGCGAATATCGTAAGTTAACTAAGCAAGGTCTGAAAAGAACTATCATTTTTCTTTGTTGGACGTGGTGTCCGGTATCCAACAGATGTGCCTGCGGTTACTCACCCGCTCCAAAATAGTCCCCCAGTGATCCACTTTCCCCCGTAGTGCGGCTTGTCGTAGCGCTTTATTTCTTTTTCGCATCGTATTCCTGAACGTCACTGTCTATGGAGTTCAAACCTTCACGGAAAATAGTGGTAATAATTCATTGCGCCGTATTTCGTTATTGTTGCGTAACCACTCTCTTTGGTTGTAATTCCATAAAATAGCTTTTATATGCCTGCGCTTGCCGGAGTCAAGGACCGCTGGCATCCAAAGTTTTTGACGGAGAAACCTCATATTTGCATGAAAAAACAATTGGCGGGTCTAATAAAAGGAAACCATTTTATTTTCGCAAAATTATTAGCTTACCTAAGCAGGCATGAATGGGCTAAGGCGTTTCCATTCGTACGGCGAAAAGGTGGTCATTAATTTTACGTTCGATGAATGAATAGTAATGACCTTAACCCGTGGGATGCCTACGTGTATAAAAGTTAAAGCCTTACGCGATATGCAGTTCGGAATAGCATGGTCGGGGACGGAGCGTCGAAAACCGCTTGTGCGAAAAAATTACTCGGTTGAGGTCCAAGAGGCAAGTGGAGCGATTCGGAAGTGCTTCAGCAGTGACCACTACTTCACGCGCTTCTACTCTTTCACCCGTCCACTCCGCCCACGACAGAATGGCGGACGCCTCCCAAAATAGGCAGCACGGACAGAAGCATCGGCCTAACAGGCTGGTGCCAGAGGGCGAGGGAGGAAGATTACGCGTGGGTGCCCAGGGGAAGGGAGGCACCAGACGTCATTGATATTATTTCTATTCAGTCAGTCGTCGACTTACAACCGCGTTCGGTCCCGACCGTACTAGTCGGGACATTTTCGTGAAATTGCGGATACCGGAACACCACGACCCGGACAGTGTGCAGAAATTCTTATCAGAAGAATTAACCATAAAATAGTATTCAGAAATAGTTTAGGGAGTTAAATTTTCGGTGAATCGTACACTTGATAATATTTGTCCAAATTAGAGGTTCCATCCTTTCCGGCAACTTTCTTGCCACGCTCTGGGTCCAGAGATACGCCTAGTTTCCTGCAATATATTTGGAAAAAAGAGAGCTTGTAACGTTTTGAGTGATGGATAATTGTTATTATAACCTGGCGTGGCTGTCGTAAAACCAAAGATTGTGTCCAATGTCGCCTGAGGGCGCGGCTTAAAGTACTTAACTGCGACGTTCAAAGAATAAATGGGATAAATCCAACCCAAAATTCGCAACCCCCGTTAAAAGTAGATATGGAACTTGAATGTAACTCATTTTAGGTAAATGTATTAAAATTGAATTATAAAACGCTTTACGCCGATCAGTGACATATAGTGTATCGATGCTAATGTTGATGAAAATTGCCAAATATAAGAAAGATATCCCCCTGCTGGTATAAAACGGCGTTTTAGGGTTTAAAAAATGCGTATTCTCACACTATTGTTTCGGAATCATGTCAGTGAAGATCGATGCGATTTGCTTAACGAAGTAGTTGATTGACGTTTCATACCACTTATGGAGGTGGGACATGGAAGTATCAAAATTTGAAGTTAAAATGGGGGTGGGGAGGAGCGTCGCTGAGCCCTGTCACTGCCATAGTGGTAATCGCCGAGGTGTTTTCCGACGAATTTGCGAAATTCGATAAAATGCGATTTGTCAACAGAATTTCGCAATGAAATCTGTCGCGTTCTTGAAGCGAGTGGAGGTGCTAATAGTTTTCAGAAGGTTAGTAGGAAGCGCCTTAACCTTGTTGAATGGATTCTCTTGGACGGGCATTCGGTATTTTGTCGCCAGATCTAACTTGGACTTGAAAAGGAGAACTAGTCTGATCTCAACTAAATAGATGTATGGAATAAGAAAACATACAGGGAACAAATACCGAATTTATAAATAAACTGTAGGTTACTGTTTAAATGGACAAAAATACTGTTTATTGACATTTACGTATCCTCGTTCGATCATCGCTGAAAAATTCAGCTTTCTTTTTCGATTTTTTTCGGAAAAGAAGTCTTATCCTTCGTCGCCTTCTGACATTTTCAAATTAATCTTTCTCTTAATTTCAACACCGGCAAAAGGCAATGCCTTATGTGACGAAAGCCTAAGACCTCTTTGCTGTATCATTGCGACTGGTTATTTCCTATTTTGGACTTACAACCCGTCCTCAATATTTTCCGAGACACTTGGTTTCTTTATAGATCCACGCTTCGCAGTCACCGTAAATAATGTATGAGAAAATTACCGCTCGGCTTAGCATCGCAAAATTGTCGGGAACGAGATTATTATTGTCACCCCGTTTGTGATTGCCTCTGTTGGGTAAACGTTCCCCTCTAGTTTCTGGAATCCTCTAGAGGAAGTCGAGAATGATATCGCCCTTCCTCAGTGGCATTTAATGTAATGGGTATTTCTAGCCCAAACAAACTCCGCTCAATTTCGTTTTTATATTTGCTGTTACCAAAATATTACCAAGGATTTTGAAAATAAGATCGGGACGAAGTGGGTCGATCTATTCGCTCATGATATTTCACTATCCAACGAGAATAAAATATAGGTCAGCGTATTTTGGGATTTCAAGGAGAGGTTTGTAGCGCGCTTTTCCCGACCCCAAACAAAAATTCAATTTCAATGTTCTCGCGGTTACAGTAAGTCCTGTTGGTATATCAGACTGACTGGATAGATATCTGCGATAAAAACTCTGACGCAGTAGTGGCAGCAAAATTAAAAGTACCTCACTCCGACGCCAGCTTCGTTTATGACGTAAAACGAAATTGCGAATTAGCGATGCTAGGCGCGGATTCCTCGCTAGCTCTAGGTGCGGACGCTGGAACGGATTCACTTCAGCTCTTTAAAATGTATGCAACCACAGTAATCAAACTGTTACCAGCTTGGCCGTAAAGTAAAGAAGGCTATTGTGTGAAAGAAGCACTCTTCGTAATTTCCAGTAATTACTACTCACATCGCTTTCAGGGATCTTCTAGAAAATTAATTGAAAGGCATAAAGAAACGTTTTATATTACAGGCAATTTGGTTTCTAAATACTTCTTGATCGCAACGAAAAAGTCGTATGTAATATCAAATGAATTAAAATTTTAGTTCAAAGGCAATATATTACTATAATTTGAATTAAATTACATAATTTGATGTTATTTACAATAATAATCGGTTAAAGAGACGTGGAAACTTTCGAGTAAAGAAAGCAAGGTTTAGTTGATAATTCATTCTCTTTACAACATATTCTTGGGTCGTTATCCCTCAACCTAAGCTCTTGAATTGTGGACCCTGTGGCTTCGATAGCGGTAAATAGCTTGGCTGGACTACGCCTAAGGACTGGTCTTTCTAATCACTGCACTCTTGTCAGGGGAATTCCGTCCATTGTCCTACGATCATATGGGGTGTCTGAGATTAAGGCTGGAAGATGAGTAACCTAAATAATCCTACACTGAAACTGGCTTATTTAAAAAGATGAAGTATAGAGGCGGACAATAAAACAAGAAATGATGTCCGGAATACAGGATTCGAATTATGAATATGGACAAAATACATCTTAAAATGAATCAGTAATACTTTGAACCGATTTTAATGGCCTAGATCACTATAGGTGCTGATTACACAACACTTCGCGATGAAATACCTTCTTCTCGGGGTATACCTTATTAAAACTGCAGTACGCTGAAGTAGTAGAAATATTCAATCCCTGAATTTAACTTCGTATCTCATGTTCATGAAATCCTTTCTGTTGAATGGAAAAATATTGTGTTTATTGATATTGGTCTGAAGTTTTATATGTCATTTGATATATACTTGATGTCAAATAAGAGATATGGTTTCTTAGGAAGTTCAAGGTACGAAAGTACAATCTGATAAAGTCATATAATTATATAAACATCGAGAGAAATAATTTCATGGAACTGCCGTAATTTCTCGTTTGTGAATATTTGATAAGCGGTAATGAATCTATTCCAAACTAATTGGAACCGCATTGTTACAATGGGATAGGGATTTGCGCAGAAGACCGACTCACGAACTATCAAGTGCTGTCCGTGCACCCATTCGTCCTTGAACGTCATTAATTCAGTTGTCGTTCACGCCCTCCTTCCAGATACGTGCTTTCAAATTTAAATACCACTGGGAAAAAAAACTCACCGACATCAAAAGAGAATTCGCGTCTCTAAATAAATCATATCGTCGATGTATTTAACGATTGTTAACAACTGTCTCGGGCTTCGTTTTTACTTTTTGTTATTGGATTTCATTGTTACTCTTCGTATATATATGTACCAAAATGCAACACGATATATACTGCCGGACCAAGTATCACATCCACTCGGTTTATTTACGAAGAAAGATTGCTTGACATTCATGAGATAAATAAAATGCAAGAAATTGTTCGTATGATAATGGAACGCATTGTATGAATCACGTAAAGTATTAATAGTAATTTATAACGAAGGAAATTTATAACACTGATCAAAGAGGAATTTTTTTACCATAATTATAAATGTTTCCTTGTTATAATTTTCATTGATGTGACAGGACTATTTTCTGTTATTGAATTTAATATCTTGTAAAAGCAGCTTATATCTCATATTTTCACGATTAAATGAAGTAATTTAAAAATTAATGGTATCCAGCGATACTTAAACATAGTTAAAATATTTTAATGAAGTAATTTGCGGTAAAATTTGACACGAACTTAGGAGTGGTACGGAGTATAGTTCATAATGGTGGTGAATCAGTTCATTATTGAGAATTTCGTATCATCACTATAGTCAGGCAATCATTCGGCATACAGATAGCTTGAGGACGAATTTTAATCGTTAATAGTGTGACAGATTGTGGGTGGTCAGCGCTTAATTATTTCTAATATCTAACTCGTTTGCATTTACAATTCTACGATTAAAACATGTTACGTTCCGTGATGTAGTTGATGCAGTAAATTCACAATATTTGTCGGAACGAATAAATTTTATTTTGCTGAGGCGTTCAGGAAGTGAACCGCACCCGCCTCGCAGAAGCGGTAAATATGACCCACATCGTTTACGGAATAATAATTTGTGCCATAATACATCTATTTTTGAAGATGAATTTCTAAGAGAGAATCTATGAACTTGTTGATGTAACATTCATATCGGAAACAACAAGACGTCGACTTCGGAGATGGCCCGAATATTAGGGAGTCCTTTCAAGATTGAGAAAAACAGGGTATGGGGTGAAACATAACTTGTACAAAGTGGTTCCGCATGCATTCTCGACCTTAATTAAATGGTTTGTGAATCTCGACGCAACTGTGAGTCGGTATAAAGCAACGGTGTGTTTTAGAAAATACTGAACTCCTACGGTTACTATGAAAATGCTCATCGAGTTAAATGCTGAAAATAATTTCATGTTTACCGCTAAAATATTTCTAAGACAGTGCCTTTTATCCACAGACGATTATGATTTGTGTTATCTTCTCCAGATAACGACATATCTGAACATGGAAGTTTTTCTTGACTTGAGAAAACTTCAGTTGCGAAATTCGTCATAGATATCCTAACAATATCAGTTAATTGCAATAACAATTATGAGACAATAAAGATCACACCATCAGAAAAATGACTTTCACGGACACTCTCTTTTCAAACGCAACTTTCTATTATAATTATCTTACTCTTTAAACAAGTAATATTATCAAGTTAACTTTTGTACACACGAAACTGTCAAGAGTAATATTTTTTTTACAAATATCATCTTAACCTGTCCGATGTATTTCGAAGTATAAACCTACAAAAATGTACAGATTAAATATTCCTACGAAGAAGAAATTACTCGAAACAGGAACAATTTTTATCCTACAATTCACGCTTGACCTAAATCGACTGCCTTAACTTATCCAACCTTTGGATAACTCTGATATTCGCGATACCTTAGAGAACTTGGGACGTCCCTTGCCGGCAGCAACTACCCCTATTGGAGAACCTTTGAACTACTACTGCCTATTCGGCATTGGGGCTTTATCTAAAATTTTATAGAAAATCACTTTTAAAATATTTTCACGATATTTTTCGGCAAAACTAAGAGAGAGAAATAAAATTTGTGAATAGGAATGGTAAAATCACTCGTGCAAAATTATATGCCAGAATCAGCGCCTCTTGCGCAATGATCGTTAACTTAAATGGATTTTTGGTGGATCTATCGTTCTCTTGCGACAGTTTGATGTCAACTGTTCACTTATGCGTCTTTGTATCAAACCCAGTATAATCTAGCTTCTATGTGAGCTATGGCAATCTAAAAGAGGGAGTTGGCAGTCTATGACTGCCTGCTATGCCTGTTACCGCCTGCTACTGTATTGATTGTTGTCATCATTGGATGACTGTAATCGTAGTATCCAATAAGATTTGCCCGTAGTATTCAATAAGATGGCCGCCTTGCCGTCTCCAAATCAAGTAAGAGACCTATGAATTCTTTCGAAAATTCTTTATTATTAAGTATTACCGTCATATATTTCACGTTTGTGTTGGCGATTAACTTGCACGCTCTTTCCGCTGTTGTCTAAGTCTTGCTACCTTTATTTCATGCAATCCAATAGCGTATTTATATGTGAAACTGCTCTCCAGTAACGGTCATACTCGTGTGGTGGTGGGCGGTTTCATTGATTTATTATGTAGGTTATGGAAGAAGCTTACCATTTACTAAATGATGCCTTTAGTTTTCTTTAGTGTAAGCGGCTTGATACACCCTGTCAGTATCGAGTGACATTCTTTTCTTGATTCCTTACTATTAATTCGGTCCTGCCCACTTTGTCGAGGTGTTATTCTACCGTAAACTATCCTTTGTTCTACTATTGACAGGACGTTGGGATTGTATTTGTTGAATGTTATAATCATTGAGCTAATTAAAGTACCATTTTCCTTTTAGGTGGCCGGGAGCCATATCGGAATATATGAAGCGTATTACAACATTGTAAGTTTTTACATATTCTCATAATGTTTTATGTATTTTATGTTGTCAGAATTCCTATCCCTTTCCCCCTCTAAAAGCGATTCTAGAGTGAATCGGACGGTACATTGGCTTAAGTAACTGACCGCGACAATATTTTGTAATGGCTTAAGTAATTTAGATTAATTAATTATTATGTAAAAACATTTGCAAAATACTGTAGTTAATTTAAAATGCTATCGCAGCCATCAACGTTGAAGATTTCGTCTGTACATTAACCAGTAATTGTGTGTTTTGATATCTTTGACAATGTTTCTTGTTTGTTTGCGGTTTTAACGACTTGCAGACGTAAGAAATTATGGTGTACGAGAATTAATGTCTTTGATAATTCTACAGGTGGATCCTGGAGGTCGACTGGGTAGTGTTGGGGCATCAGATGCTGCACGATTCCTCAAACGCTCAGGATTGCCTGATGGGGTTCTCGGTAGGGTGTGGGACCTTTCCGATCCTACAGGGAAAGGAGCCCTCGATCGCACAGGGTTCTTCGTGGCTCTCAAGCTTGTTTCCTTAGCACAGAATGGAAAGGAGGTGTCTATGGCTAGTATAATGGCGGATTCTCCTCCTCCTAAAATGGTGAGTCCATTAATCTTTGACGTGTTTAATTGTTGGAGTGAGATGAATTATATTTAAAAATGTGCTCTGCAGATTTAGGTTAGGCCAAAGGTTAAATATTTCTTGTCACCATAGCTTGTAATGGCCCAAAGCAAATGCACGGAAATGAAGTCATTATATGGAGATGTATTTCCTATCTTCTACAAATTAATATACTAATATCGATATTTTTCCTTCACCTTCAACTTTCTTTTCATGTATCTCAGAGCTTATTTTTGCTTATAGAATTTAGTTTACTATAATTGACACTCCATGGTTCATATGGGTGTATATTACATTGTTTTATGTCTTTGTTGCTTCTTAAATAAGCTTAATCTTCGGCAAGTTTAATGTATGAAATATCCTCTACCTTCTACTCTTTGCTACATTTTTAATGCATTTCTCGACCTATTTTGTTGGATTGACCTGAGCAATCAATTGTTTTATTCATTTATAGCTCCTCCCCATTTCCTCAGCACTTCCCTCTTTGTATCCATCTAAGTCTTCCTTCATGCTTTAACAGTCGTCTTGTGATTCATCTTTATCTCTTTTCCTGTCTTTCTTTCTTTTAGTATTTACACATACAGAATGATGTAGATATGATCGTTTAACAGAATATTTTTAAGATGACAGTTTACTTGCTCAATGTTGATTGGAAGTTAAGAGTGGTAATGTATGTATACGCATAAATATTACTAGCACAAGATTAAAACAAACTATGTCTTTATTCCATAAGAATTAAAATTGACACAGCCGCTTTCAACGTAATGTCATCATTGGGTGTGTTATAGATATAGATTGTTAAGTTGAAGCCGGTTGTGACAATTTTCATTTTTGTGGAATTAAGACATAGTTTGTTATCTTCTGTTTGAATGTTATTCCACAAAGTGAAGGCCGAAGTGATTGATTTTATAAATATTACTGTTTAAAGTGCATATGATTGTGTGTTTGAGGGAAACTGAGGTTCAAAGTTAGGAAAGCTAGATATGAGGTCTACCTCCCAGATTGAGAAAATCATTAATAGAGTTTCGAATTTAGTTGAATAGTATTACTGTTGGTGTGGAGAGAATGTGGGTCTGAGAATGTTTCCAAAATAAAGGCTGTCGTGACCAGTTGAATGTGTGAATGAATCAAGCAATTTTGTTTTGAGTTAAAAAGGGTGAGAGAATTGAAATAAGTGGGCGATGTTGTATAGTCATTTAGAATATTAAGAATGGGGAATAGAAGGAGAGATGGGAAAGTGTGTGAATGCAGGCTGAAAGGTGGTGGGTAGTATGTTTTCGGTGATTTATGTCAGGGTAACTTATAAAGTAGGAGCTTTGTCTTTGGTAGTGCAAGTTGGGTGTTTCACAAGCAAATGAGGAAGGTATTTGGAACTGGAATGGGTTACTTGAGAAGTATGAGTAGCAAAATCAGGAGTGAGAGAGACAGTAAAGGCTGGAAAAGGAATATGGACTGAGAAGTGAATCTTGTGTGAACGTAAATGGGACTAAAGGAGAGGAAGATAAGGAAAAAAGCCAGCTGTTTGTGCCACTTATGCAAGAGGAGAGTTGAGAATAAGAAGAATTAATCTAGTGAACAATAATTCGAAGTAGAGAGATGCATGGTGTTCAAAGAGTAAAAGAATATGTGAGATGAATTCTTGAAAAAAGGTTGTATGCAAGGTTTGCAGTTCCTTAACCCTAGTTAAGGAACTGCTGCTCTTTAGAGTTTTACTGTATTCAGTTTGGATGCATGTATTATTTTTATCGTGTAAAAGATATATTGTATCTTTACTATGCCTTTGAATTATTTGACTGGTTTCATGACACATGCCAAAAAATGTAAATGTTGAACTATCATTCTTAGTAAGTTTTTACCTAGATATAGGTAAAAACTTACTAAGCATGATAGTTCAACCTACCTGAATATAAGGTACTATTTATCTGGCTTCTCTGATATTCTTTTAGTTAAAGTTAGAGAAATTGAATATTGCAGTTGTTTATCTAACTATATGTTGGTTTTGTACATAAGAAAATTTTGAAGTATCTGTCTGTAGGTTATTTTAAAAATCGTTTCCTCTATAAATTACATATTTCCTTGATTTTTTTGGCATTTCCTCACAACAGTTTGTGTAATCTTATCTCCAACCCAAAGGAGATAAGATTAGGATGTTTCTTTATCACATTTGGCTGCCCTAAAATTGCTTCCTAAATATTTATCTGAGGAAGACCCCATTCTTTATGTTTTCTTCAGAAAGGAATTACATTATCTATATATGACCAAATTACTATATTAATAGTATCACATGAAATTTTGTTGAAAATTTATGATGAAAGGATTGTAGCTCTAAACTTTTTTAGATAACTCAGTATGCAAATGTATTAATACTTATAGCATTTGTGTAGCTTTGAACAGTATAGAAAGATAGGTTAAATTTATTCAATTATATTTAAATAAAAGTAGTGTACATGTGTAACACTGGTCAAATTTCGACCCTAAATTTTAGGTAAAGAAGTGTTTTATGCCAATAAATACAGTATTATGTCTTCTTCATCAGCTTCATAATCAGCCTTTTTCTATCCATTGGTAATGGAGACCCTCTTACATTCAGATATTCCCATATTTACCATCTTAATAAATGGAATTTCTCTGTACATTAATCTATCTTTGAGCATTTTATTGACAGCTCAGTGTCTTGAAGTATAAACTTAATCATGTTTGTTGTTCAGTTTAGGTAATTTCTTCTTATAGTTTTACCAAGTAATTGGCATTTCATTAATCTTACCTTTTTTATGACAGCTATTTCTCTGATCTTTTATACTTCTTGACACATCTTTCCTAATTCTGCTTGAAAAGAAGTACATGGGTCCTCTTGATGTGATTGTATAAATCTGTGTTTTTTAGTTTTTTGATGGGAAAATAGAACGTTTAAAAAATAACCTAATATCAATTCAAAATTTTTTCAAATGGAAATTTATTTTAGATGCTCACATAAGGGTGCTCTTTCATTTAAGTTTAAATATACTGAAAAGGAAGTCGTGTAATACTTTTTTTCAAGGGTTTTCTGTTTCTTGTGTTGAGCAAACAATATTCGATGAGTAAAATAAAATTTTTATGATTCCTTAATTCTCATTCATAATTCAAATAGCTTATTTATAAGTAAATTATAGTATATTGTCGCTTCTCATTCATCTGGTGGACCCAAGGCAGATATCCTTTATTATTATTAAGGCATATTGTGAAAGATGGTGGTATATTGGTTGAGAATTCCAATTATAGCTTGAATTAGCTATTAGTTTCATTTAAATGCGATAAATCATTGTTAATTTTCCCATAGCCTTGTATCATAATCTGCACTAATATGGTGTATGATTTTCAGGATGGCTCATTGAAGATAAATGTCAAATTCTTGTTCTGAAATATTGGAATTAACTTAATCTAATCTTTTGAAATGAAAAATTCCATTGTTGATTCCATATAAACTTAAAACTTAATTTAAGAAATGCAAATCAGTAAAAATTATTTACTTTTAAATGAATTTGGACTTACATTTATTTTGTAAAGGCATTCTCAAAGGATATTGAAGCTTGCCTTTTCCTACTTTTTGTATTGAACCGTAATTGAATTTTTTGGATTCAAATACTCCAATAATTTTCATCAAGTCAAGCCCAAATTTAATTCTTTATTGATTGATGTTCATTTCTACTACTCACAACATGTTGCCATTTCCTTTACTCCTTTTAACGACTCCATCTTTGTGTACAATCTAACAAATGTACATTATTTGTGTATTGTAATCCTGATATAGATTTTCGTTGGAAATTAGCTGTCCCATAGGTTATTACGTTTGACATTCTTTTTGTAAGCCTGTTGCAGAATATCTGATGGAAAATAAAATTCAGTTTTTGAGTTTTCATTAATTTTCCCTTAAAGATTCATCTGAAACTTCAAATTGTGTTTGGGAGACTGGTCACAGTTTTAAAAACAGACAGTGGAACACAGAAGTCACTCATGGAAAAAATAAATACTTCTTACCTTGTTAAGGAACTGCTGCTCTTTAGAGTTTTACTAAATACCTCGTGGAAAAAATATATATTTCTTACCTTGTTGATGATCTTTCTAATGTAAATTATTCATACTCCTCTTCGTCTCATGTCCTGCATTATACTCTTAGAAAGTGGGAGGATAGATCTCTTGCAAGAGCTCCGTATTTGTCTTTAGGGTGTGTGTATGAAACAATTGGACACTAAATAGTAAGGAAATATAATGGAGAATTTATGTGAAATGAAAATATGCAATGATGATTGTTAACCAATCAACTTTCCTAAAGATTTTTCTGTATGATTGAATCTTAAGTCAGAAACTGCCTGTCATCATGCTGATGTCACCATAAATCTGTATTTTAAGGATATGTTATAGTGATTCTTTTCTTTGTACTTTATCAAGATTGGTTGATCTTTTCCAGGGAGATATACCTGTAAATAATATACCAAATAATATAATTCCACCATCAATTGCTGGCACTGTTAACTCAGGGAGTGAGTGGAGCATCAAACCTGCAGAGAAATCAAAATATGATCAGCTGTTTGAGTCTTTGCGGCCTGTGAATGGATTGCTACCTGGAAACAAGGTATGGAAGTGGCATGATAGATATGTTTGATATTATTTTACTGGTTAACTTCCCTTAACTTATGAGTTTAACTGTTGAGAAAATTCTATCAACTGAGATGTGATAGAAATCCATCTCTAATGAACCAAAATTATTTCCCAACATGAGTGATTGATTAGTATCTGGTGATCATTTGCTGAAACCAGTTCTGTGATTATGCTATCAGTGTCAGGTCTCTATATTGTGGAGGAATAAGTTTGTTAACCTTGCCTTGGAATAAATCAAATGTTCAGTATTTCCAGAAATTCCTGGAATCCATTTTATTATTAAAATGAAAATTTCATAAAAGGGCGCGGATTTGAT
>KZ308366.1:768786-855189 GCA_000376725.2 Ladona fulva | reverse complement strand
TTAAAATGGATGTAATTGGGGTCTTCCTGTTTTCATTAAAGAAATCATTATCATAATCTTTTGATATAGTAAATGGAAAATTTGTTCGTAGTGAGGGCATCTGAGGGAATGGGGGAATCTGTTGCTAGGTTATTTATACTTGATTCCTTCTCTTTAAAATAATTATAAATAAATAAGTAAAAATAAACAGAGAGGCAATCACCTGAGGATATTCTGGAGTAATGCTTAAAAGATTTTTCTTAACTATGCACTATATTTTATCATCGTAACTTAGCTTCTGTGATTAGAAAAACTATAACCAAGGTTATTCCCATTGCAGGTGAAAGGTGTAATGCTTAATTCAAAATTACCAACGGACACTTTGGGTAAAATATGGGACCTAGCAGACATGGATAAAGATGGAATGCTGAATAGGCATGAATTCACAGTGGTGAGTGCATTAAACAAATTTAAGTTATTTCTTTGCTTTTCTCCATCTAATTTGAAAATGTCACTTGTCTCCAAAATCGAATGTTAATAGTGTGTTGAGTATAAAGGAAGTAGCGAATCAAAAGATTTTTTCCTATTTTTAAGTAGCCATAGAGTCACACAGGAGAAAGTTTTGGACATTGAAAAAATCTTGTCATTGTTACTGATAGTACTCTGATTTAGGAAGAATGGTCTACAAAGCACCCAAATTTCATGAGCATTTAATTAGAATGGTGATAATTATGGATTTTGTTCCATGTTAATGTTAATCAGCAATTAATAGTTGCACCAAACTAAAAGAGGTTTTACATAAGGAAATTACGTTATATTGTAAATACTTAGGCTTAAATTACATTAGACCATTGCATTGTAAATGCTTAGCTTCATCAACACCTCTAGCATCTTTTACATCAATACTTGAAAATTACAAAAAGTAGTTAAATAATTTATATATTGTCTGATATAATTGTCATCATTGAACCTTGATGACTGGCATGATGTAGAAGTAACCATTCAGTCATCTGTCAAGATTTTTCTTGATGTAGTTTCACCAATAAAATGAGGTGTCTTCAGTGTGTTCGAAAAATCTTGTAAACTTTCTATACCAAAGTTGCATTCTTTTAGAAGAATTTTAGAATTTACATTCTTGTAGAAGGCATCTAACATAAGTAAAGGAGCTTGCAGCAATAAAATGAGATGTCTGGAGAAGTTTCTTAATATTGTTTACAACATTACTATTAGCCTTGAATGTCATAACAATAGTTTAGAAAATACAGTGATGTATTTTAGTATTTGGTTTTTATTTCTGGTGAATCTCAAAATTATCACAGCAACCTTTATAGATGTAATACAGACATTAAAGTAATAAAGATTGGTATAGGGAGCAGAAAAAATATTATTTTATGATTCAGTCCCATGTCTCTAGTTCACAACTGTTGATGCTATTCTGTTCAGTTTAATACGCTCTGTATTCCATGACTTAAGTTTTCTGTGACTATTTTTCTGCACTGTTATTACAGGTTATGAAAGTAGTAAAATTGTGCTGCTAGAACAAAATATTACTCATGCCATGATTAAACTGAATGATTTACTATTTTTTGATAGGCAATGCACCTTGTCTACAAAGCTCTGGACAAACATAGCATACCAAATGTGTTACCTCCAGAGCTGGCTGCTCCAAAGAAGGCAGAAGTATTAGCTCATAATAATAATCACCTTGTGTTGGGTTTGGATGCTGCTAAACCTCCAGTTGTCAACCCGCCTGCCAAACCACCACCAATTGTGAATGCTGCAAATGCAATGGTATGTTATTTTCTTTTTGGCTGTTTTTGTTTGGAGGCTTATGCATTCAACAATTTATTTTAGAATGTCCAAACAAAAATTGTGGTTAACCCTTAGCTGTGTGCTTTTTGAGTTAAAAATTCCTTAATGATTATAACTTTTTGAATCAAGTCAAAACACCTACACTCTTCCAAATAATTTTTCAGTGATTTTTCAACCATCAATAGGAGATGAATTGCTTTTATGATTAAAGATTGTTTTATCTATGTTTATCTTTCTGTCCAGAACATGGTATTGTTTTTGCATATTTACATTTGTGGATTTATTCTATAGTTAATTTAAATTCCCATACATAGTGTTCCAATTTTTATATTAAAAAAGTGAATTTAATTTGTTAAAACTCATTATTTTTGCCATTTATGGAGGTATGCTATGTTAATGTGATAATGTAAACTAGTTCTAATTCCAAAACGCTTAAATCTTTAATGAAATTTTTATTCATCATAAATATTACAAGATAAGATTTAGTCAAAATTTTCATTCCGTGTTTGCTGTACCTTTATTTCTAACCTTTTGTGTTTAATGTTTATCTCTAAATGATCTTTTAAGTAGCATAATTTTTATGTATGAGGAATTTTTGGAAATTTGTTATTATGATTCTCTATCTTCAAGGTGCTGCATGAGAATAGCTGGTTCCAATGATTAATGTTTTAACACTTGTCATAATTCCAAATGGCTGTTTCAATAATTTCTCATTAATTTACTTAGTATCACATGGCAAAATTTGAGGGCTGTCTAATCAAGCTGTTTGATTTCTCTTTTTTTATGCTGTCGTTCTAAATTAACATAAGGTTTCACCTGCTGTTTGAATGACGATCTCTCAAAAATTACATTATTGTTTTCTCAACAAAATTAAAGATATTACAAGTGAAGCTAAAATACAAGTGGCTGTAATTGACTTTTTCTCTTCTTAAGGACTCCAGTGACACTTATTGTAGATTTATTAATGGCATCAGTTAAAATCAAACATTCAAAAGTGATAAGTTTTTAGAAGATAGATTTCTCTTACATTCATTTTTTTCAACTTTAAATCATTTAAAAAGTAAGGTTTTATAATACCTCTCAGTTAATGTGTCATACATTATTATTTAGACTGTTAGAATGTTTTAAAACATGATATCCAGTGAAATGCAGCCCTTTTAATTAAATTAAGCTAATTTTAAATTGCAGAGATGTAAGGTATTAATAAGTTAATTCATTTTTATTTTTGAAATTATCTGTTATAGTGCCTTTACCCTGAGAAGGTTGACAAAAAGTTTCCACAAATTATCTAAGAAAAGTATTTGTTGTCTTTTCCAATTCGATTGGCTGACCTAAGGTGAGATTGGCAGCAACATGCTGAGATTCACTTGAGGTGGTAGGATTTGAATTTTATATGTAAAAGACAAAACCCACTAGAGTGTATTTGGAAAATAAGCATGCCAGTGTAGCATAACATTGAATAGTCCATAGTAAGTCCTTGTTCATGAGAACTATGCAAGCTTAGTGAATTCTTACTAGGAAATCAGTTAAACTCATTTTAGAATTACTATTATGAGAATTCAACCCCATGTAAAATACTTTTATTTGCTTCAGGTAATCAACAAAATAGTTTTGGCCAATCTCTCATGAAATTATTAATTATTCAATGCATGTGTTTACCGAAGTGTGCAAATATATCTATTCTTCAGCCTAAATTTTTATAGGAATCAAAGTGGAATGTATTGGAATTATGTTTGGCTGAAAGTTATGCAGCACTTAAACATTACTATGAAGACGGGGACAGTGAAGTATAAATCTTAAAAGTAGAAAAATCGTAAAAAGCAGAAATTTGCTATTGACACAAGATAAATTTTGGATTTTTATTTAGCTAAAATCTAACTAAAGCTATCCTAAGTAGAATCCCTGCTGTTTTTATCAGTCTCTCATGAATAAATGTCAGCTTTTGAAAGACAAATTGAGAGAATGTCTTTTTCATAAAGTTTTAATAAAGCTAAGGGAATGGAAGGGACCCTACTGGTGTAATCTTGAAATTGATTTTGGTAGGTGAAAAGCATAGGGTGGTCAAACCACATTTTGATACAGGCAATAATAAAAGAACATTTTAGATATCATGGGAGCAACATTTAATTAAAAGACTTTAGAAAAGTTGGTGGTATATAATTGAATTATTTTTATAATTTCATTACTTTATTTTACCATTATAGTAATTTCAATTTTATTGCATATTATTTTTCACAAAATTAAAGGATGATTGTGACTAAATGAATGAGCTCGCAAGTTATCTTATCTTGCTGAAGACACTGATGCTCTGCATGTGTCTTATAAGTCTGAGCTAAGTTGCTAATGTAATTCCAATCATTTAAACTGTTTCCAGACTTTCCAATTGTTCTATTTGGTAAAGTAAAACTGTTTGAGTTCATTGCATTTGATATTTATTCTCTTTGTAATTCTTAGTTTAATCATTATCTATAAATAAAATATTGATGGCAGTTTTCATTTAATTCCAGTGATATTTACTGTTCTCCTCCTACTTTATTTGAAGGAATTTCTGAGAACCGGGGTTTTATCAGTCAATGTAAAAGAAAGATTCCATGAAAATAATTAGGAATTCAAGTTTCTTCGCACTTATGTATTAGTTGGCATAAGATATTAGATATGTTTTAATTATCAATTTTCATTATTTTGATAAAGCAATAGTTAACATTTCAATCATATTCATGTCCCTTAAAATTGTTAACTAATCCTACCTTTTTTATTGTTCCACGAAGCAGTTGTCTCTCTCTTTCTGTGTGAAGAACTGCTTCTGATCCTGTCTAAAATATTTGCTTCAATTTTTATCTGGTTTATTTAAATGTAACAGAGAAATTTGTGAGTAATAAGTTTTGATATTTCTTCTTATTTTAAAGTCCTGACAGGAGTTTTAATTCTCTACTAAGCAGATGATATAAAATAGACTTATGGGTATTACAATCAGTTTCACATCATAGTATCCTCTGCTTATAAGCTTCTGCACCTCTTTGAATGCTGCCAAACTGCACAAATTGCCAAACTACAGAGTGTAGCAATAACAGAGCTCAGATTTCAGTCCCCAATGCATCTTGCTTGAAAAGGAATGCTACAGCTTTATCATTTCCATTTATATTAGAAATTACTGACATTCTTGTACTGGCCATTGCTCCATGATGGTAACCTGGGGATAGTTTATGTACAATCTTTAAGTTTAGTGATGTCCTGTTAGTTAATATTAAGCCAACCTCAGTGGGTTTTGGAATGCTTAGGGGTCTGAAGAAATTCTTTCAGTCATTGCAGGTTTGGTTATTATCTGCTATATGTAATATATTCGATATATTAATTTCAATGAACAATAAATGTTCATTTACCTTTTGTGAGTTATAAAAAATTCTTCTAATTTATTCCCTCAATAGTTTTTGGGAATAAATTCCTCCAAGGTAATTGCATTTGTGTAAATGCATTTTGCCAAGGATCTTTTCATATTATATTTTTCACAGTATCATTTATGAATTGACAGTAGAATTGATTATCTGACTGGTGTACGTGTGCTTATGTTCCATGAATATCTTATATGGTATCCTAAAAGATATGGTAAGTCCAAGTATTTCAATAACTTCGTGAGAAAAATATTTGTGTTATGAGGTTTATCACTACAGCATAATCGAATTATTTGACATATAAAAAATGAGTAAAATTTTCACATTTAATCAGCCTCATAACTAAGTATATTTGAATATCCATTGATTTAGTTTTACAGCAGAAAATGTGAAATCACATGTATCAAAGGGTTCTGAAACGTTTGTGAAAAACAATAGTTGTAGCTCATAACTTGTGGTAATTTCATTAATTGGCTGGTGGAATTTGAGTATCATATGGCTTTAGATATCTCTGTAGTAAATTCAGACTAATCTGCGTAAGAATCACTGGACCCCTGGTGAATGGTAGAAAGTGAACACTCCTTCATTTGAAATAGATTTGTCAGATTTATTTCTTTCGAAAGATTGCAAATTGGAGATTGGAAGAGAAACTTGGATCTTGCCTCTAATCTTAACTACTATTTTCATTGTCTGAGAAAGCTCGATTGATAAATAAGTAAGTTGATGTTTGGTATGTTGATTTTTCTTGGTGGGTGGTACTTTTTGAGATAAATAGTTACAGTAAGTTTGACTTTTAGGAAATCCATAAAAAAATATAGAGACAATGACTGATACAGATCTTTATGAAATAGCTGGAATGCATTTATATCAGGGTTTGACATAAATCAGGCATCATCAGTTGTGGAAGTTGCAAGTGTGAGAGCAATAAAAAGAAGTAGTTAAAGAGGAAATGGGGAGTAATTGAGGACAAAGGAAGGGATACAAGCTAAATAGTGGTCAGTTATCTGCTGGGTGTTTTGCAGCAAAGTGCTAAGAATTAAGTGGAATTCAGTAACAGTAATAGTGTTTTAACTCTATTCTAGCAAGAGCTTATAGTAGGGACAATTTTTATCAGTTTGTAAAACTTAAACTTCTTACATTAAAAGAGCTTTTCTAGGTGAAATCTATCTTGTGTGAGCTTATTTTTCTTTGTCCTCTTTTGTAGGATTGGAGATGTTTTTAATGTCATCGCATCTCAATTTTTTCCTTAGAAAATTATCAGTTAGTTTTAACCATTATTTTCAGTACTGTTTCATCAAGTATAATTCATTATTCAAGTTGCAGTTTGAGGGAATACAGGCTATTGCATTGATTGCTTTAAAGAAAACAAGCAGCAATAATAACTATTTATCATGAGGCTAGGTCTATTTTTAATTTGTGTTTGATAAGCAGTTGATAACAGTTGGATCAGTTTAGCTCATTTGCATTTGAGTGTGGAAAAATAGCATATACTACAACTAACCACATCAACACAACAAATATTTTTATTTTAAATTTGTGTGAAACAGTTTTTGAGTATATTTAAACGTTTTTGGAAGAATTGGTAGCTACTTAAGGCGACACAGTTTATAATTCCAAAATTGTGAGTCATCAGATTTGTGAACTTTTTAGTTCTATTATAATGTTATTTTTATATTTATTGCCCGAATCATTATATGCCATTAAAAATTGTAATTTTGTTTAGAATGTTTTTATCTTATGTTCAAATACTTCAAGATGGATTTTACTCTTTTACTTAGGATTTGAAAATCACAGTAAGGAGGAAAATTTGGCATTTTTTCTAGCATTTTATTATTTTCAGTACTGCTGGAATGGAAGCAATGGAACTTATCAATACATAAATGAACATTTATGGTTTTAAGCTCTCAGGTTTATGAGGTATTCTTGTGTTTGTGTCATTCTTTATCTATCAGATATTCCTTTTTTGGCTCAGTGATGTCTGTTATGTATTAAATCTATGCTTACTGCATGGCACCCTTTCATCCTCGGCTATTTAAAGTTAGAAAATGAAAATTACGTTGCTGTTAACTTCTTAATTAGGCTAAATAAGTGCAAGTGATCAAATAATTTGTTTCAAAAGTCTGCTCAGTAAGAAATTTGTTATTTGCAGCCACCAACTCCACCTGTTGCTTCAGTTCTGCCTTTGGTAACTCCTGCAATGCCAAATTGGGTTGTTACAGCTGAAGAGAGAAGTAAATTTGATGTCTTGTTCAGACAGACTGATGTTGACAAGGATGGTTTTGTATCTGGAGCTGAGATTAGAGATGTGTTCCTGCGTTACAATGTTCCACAACAAGTTTTGGCCCATATATGGTATATTGTTTATATTAGCTCATTAAGCTGTAAAGAATGCTAGCCACGTTTAATTGTCCTATCACTATTTTTCACATCTGCTTCCTTGAGTTTTAAGGCAACTTCTTTGTGTGAAAGTTATTAACCTTTTCGCAGACTTTTGTAGGCATTAGGAAGATTTATGTAAGCTTAGTCAAATTCTCAAGATTATTATGATAGTTTATCTTTGATTATATTAAATATTACCCTTGAACATGATATTGTGTTCAGTTAATATGAGATCAAATAATTAAGCAGCAATTTATAGTTATTTTCAATTTATAAGCATTTTTTTATGGTGCTAAATAACATCTGCAGTATACCCTCTTGGAATGATATAACTTTTTCCAAAGATATTTAAGTTGTTGAAGTATAGTTTCTTTTTGAAAAACTTGTTACCAGATTTCTGGATTAGATTTGGTTTCATTACATGGAACACAGCTCATTTATAATTTTATTTTTCAGGAATTTGTGTGACACCAAGCAATTAGGAAAGTTGAACTCGGAACAGTTTGCACTTGCAATGTGGTTGATAGGACGCAAATTACAGGGAGTAGATCCTCCTGCTGCTCTCACCCCTGAGATGGTGCCTCCAACAATGAGACCAAAGCCTGCTTCTGTTAATTCCAATGCTGCTACAGGAAATGCTCTCGGAGTAAGTATTTCCCTTCTGTATTTCTCTGGGGAGTATTGGAATGAATTTTTATGCTTCACATCCAATTTATGAATGAAATATTTTTCATTTCGTTTTTGCTGTGGGATAGAGGAAAATGAGAGGCTGAGGTGTGAGTGATGCTGCATAATAGCATTTTGATCCCCACGTATTAAATGCTGTGAAAAATGTTATTCCTAAGATTGTGCATTGCACTTATGTGAAATTTTTCCACATAGTATTCAGACTTAGCAAGAAGCATAAAGTCAATTAATTCTATTGTCTAGTTAGCCTTGTTCCCCCTTCAAAGTAGCTAATGGTTAGAGGGATCAACTGAGGCCCTTGTGGGTGACCTAACAGAAAGATTATATTTAGAACTAGATTTCTACATGATGCGCACAAATGATGTTTCCTTTGCTGTATAAGATTTGATAGAGATAAATGGTTGCCAGTGATCAGTGGTTTGAGGATCAACCTGCCCTCGGGCTGAATGCTGTGTAGATAGAAATCTGTGTGGCCACTTTTGCTGCAGGTCTTCTTTCATACCAGTTCAATTACCTATCATACCTCAGATTGTGAAGGCATTTGCCTGAGAAAAACAAAAGTGAAAACTTCTAAATTGATGAGCATCATAAGAACTTTTCCATACCAGTCACATGCTTTGCTTTCAAATTGTCTAAAATGAAACAATGATTGTGTTGATCTCTTTATGTTGAAGGTCTGGATTAGATTCGTGCTTAATTAGGAGTTTTTCATTTATTTTTCTATATGGTCACCATCTACATCTTGTGCTTAGTTCTTCCTTTACTTCTCAACATTTTTCTTTCACAGTACAAGAATACTAATTAACTATATCTTACTTACTATTTACTAATTACATCTTGTGCTTAATTCTTCCTTTACTTCTCAACATTTTTCTTGCTCAGTACAAGAATACTAATTAACTAAGATTTGGAGATACTGCAACCTAGCAAATTTTTCAGTCAAAATTCTAGTTGGAAAAGAATTATTGAAACCTACTTGTTTGTTTTGAAAGATAATGCATCATTGCTTTGATTTGTGTTTATAATTCAGATTAAACATCTGTAGTGAATCCTATACAAAATACTTATATTAATTTTGTAAAGATATGCATAGATTATTTGGGATAAAATTAAAGTCTATTGTCTGATTTTGCTCAATTTTTATTTTGCTTGCATTTCATAACTTAGTAGTTGGCTATATTTTGTAAAGCCAAGAAACTATGTCAGCCCAATGAAAGGGATATTTAATCAAGAAGTGTGTACTTTCCATTTTTCTTGTTTGCTCCTTTTGTTGATCGGATAAAAACTCTGAGGAAAACATACACTAGAGATGCAAATATGAATGCCATTATCACAATTGCCAAAGACTGGTTGAAGTTGTAATGATTTCTATCTCTCACTCTAAGTTTCATTGTTGCCACCAGATGCCCATTTCTCCAGCAGCTGTTTGGAATATTTAATTTTAGTTACATTTACATGCATTTTTAAGAATGTAAAAAATCAACTCATTGTAAAATTTTGTAATTTTGCAATTGCAGTTTAATTGAAAAATATGAAATGTACAGAAAGAACAATGTTGAATCTCAGAAGGAAAGGATAGAATAGTATCCAAAGATAAAAGAATCCTACTGCAGCAAAAAAACCACAAAGTAAGGGTGAATAAACCGCTTCAACTTACTCATTTGATCATATTACTAGTTAGAATTTCAAGTAAATAAATTCGTGTCATTTAACTATTCTCAATGGTACCTATAAATATTCCTGTCCCTGTGGCGAAGGGAGTTGATATGTAGGCGATTCCTGATGTCTATGAAGATCCTCCCTTTGGTTTTATTATGAAGATTTTCAGCATTTAATTTTATATTGTCTATCTGCCAGTATGCCAATGGTTCCTCAACCTGTAAACTGCATTAAAAATATTTTTTGTCCTTTTAAGCTTTCTACTTGTTCTACACATTGCTTTCGTTAAAAGTTTTAATTTTTTTAGTTTTTATTTTGCATTCATTATAGGATACCTAATTATAATTGCAAGCCAAAATAAAAGTGGGAGTAGTAGAAGTATTCCTGAATAATGTTAAACCCTAACTGTGCAACTCAAATGTTGGATCTTGTCATACCTTGGGCAGCTGAAAGTTATATTTGATCCAGCAATTTCATAAAGAGTTATTCGCTCAACTGCTGAAGTCAGTAGTGGTATATCTTCAATTTTATCATATAAAACTTCTGTTTCCTCTGTTCCTCTAGTTTTATTTCCTGCCTCTTGGCATCCAATCTGTAAGTCACATTGTGATGTTATTCTTTAAGTTAGTTGTTCCTGGGTATAAAATACTGATTATTTATTAATCCTCTTCCTTTAGAATAGCAGCTAATGTTTTCTTGTTGAAAACCAAGATGAGATGATTATTGTGAAATTTTCTTTGATATCTATTGGTGTATCATCAACTAAGATAAGAGATAAGCAATCAAATAACCTACTGATTCTCATAGGTCAAAGCATTTGAGCTTGTTGAAAGGGAGTTGATGTATCAGCCTATGGCAGTTTCTAGGACTTAGGGTCAATGTATTGACCTGCCGGTAGAATGGGGGTTAAGTAAAATTTTGTTCCTATCCCTACATAAAGTCTCATATTGGTCATAATTTTAAACAAAAAATTGTTTTAGTGAAATATTTAATACCTTCTCAAAATCTATGGATCAAGGGCAGTGAAGTTTGAAAATTATCATTTTGTGATGGTAAAATGTAGTTGAAGACTGTCCCAAGTCTGATATTATTTTTCGCAAGTCACCCGTCTATCATAGTCATTTCTCTATGGATCTGTTTTCCAATGTAACATGAGGATGAGGAGAAATTAAAAATTAATTCAAAGTTATCGTTGGAATTAATAGTCTTGCCAAATAACTTGTGATTTGCCAATTTAAAAAATTATGATATTTATTTGTAATGATATTCATCTCAATTACATACAGCTATTAATTTCTAATGTATTTCAGATTAGTAACACATGAAAATTTAAATATTCTTCTATACAAATAAGACAGCTATTTTATTTTCTTAATTTTTAAATTCTTCAATGAGAATCAAATGGCATATCAGTTTATTTAAATGATGGTATTCTTTTAATGGCTGCAGTGTTTTTTCGTAACATTTGAATACGAACCTTGCAAAATCCTGACTCTATTTCATTTGGTCTTAGAGTTAAATTTGTATGCACGTAATTTGACAGCAACAGAGAACCGCATGGCAATCCTTTATCACCAAAGAGTTTTAGATAATTTTTTGGATGCAAAGCTGCAGAGCCTTGGTCTTCTGTTACTAGTTTTTCTCTTTCTTGAGAATTATTTACATTAACAACACTTTTTTCAACTGCATCTGTGTGAAGAGAAAGTTAGATACCCACCCATTCCTTCAAAGTCATTACTTGCATTAGTTGAGTTTGTTGAGTGTTAAGTTTTAATTACTGTAACTGGCTAGTGTTATTTATTATTGTAATAGGTTGCAGAAGGCTATTATTTAATATATTTCTTCCTTTTTGTAATTGCAGTTTTTCAGCCTCTTTCATAAAACTACAGAAAAAGGCAATGCTTATAATAATGTATTAAATTGTAAATAATATGATTCTGGATCAAGTCATTCATTGTCTTATTAAATTATTAAAAACTATTAAAGGTTAAATCAAAAGCATAGAATATGTAAGTGTATAAAAGTAGTATCATGATATGCAGTATAATATATCTTGGTGTTTAGACCCCCTGCCATACGCTGAAAGGTGGCTTACAGGGTATTTCTGTAGATGTAGATATCAGTAACAGTGATGAGATTGTAACCTGGTCTAAGTTTTTGTAAGAAGTGTACACTGTACTGGATTTCAACAGTGATATTGTTCTCCTATGCTATAGTGCCTGAGAGTGACAACATTTTGAATTTTGTCACATTATACACCTTAACCTTAATGCTTACACCAAGTGTTAAATAAAACTACGTTTTAAAAAACAATATAAAAAATCTTNAAACGAACTTGAAAAAATTCTGATGGTACAGGGATAATAATAATAAAACGTCTTTATTGTGGGGCGAGATTGAGACCAGGTAGTCTCTTCTTCCATCTAACCCTTAGGTTAGTCTCCAACCCTTAACAGGGATTGGAGCGTAGATCTCTGAATACCTATTTGGTTGATCTATTCATTGAGGTACCTGGTCAGAACATGTAAATGTGCTGTTTGGCAGACTTTGTAGGTAAGAGAGCATGAGTTTGTCTGACTAAGCAGCATTGCTCACTGCTACAACTTCACAGAGGAATCTGCTTCCTCATTTAAATTTAAAAATGAAAAATGAGTTTTTTACCATGAAAAAGTTGGAAAAAAATAATTTCTTATGGAGAAATCTCTATTTCATCCTGTATGGGATATGGAATAAATCCTGGCATGATTGGGAAGATTAATAGTATCCTATTATCTACAGAGTATCATTATTTAAGAATACACAAAATTTTGCTGCAAATAGACCTCTAGTTGTAGAGTTATAAGTAAACAAACTGACTCATTCAGGATAAATATGTCAATCAAGATTAACTGGTTAGTAAAATGATTAGCAATGGATATTTTTATTCTAAATATACCAGTATTTGTGTACTCACTGTCCTCTATGTCAGAGTATGTAATTTTGCATGCTCCGAATCGTTTTCGTTTACCCACTTTTTTGCATTTGCCTGCAGTGGGGTCTTGTGACCCTGCACAAGGACTCCAATCACCCCATTCTGTAGATGCAATGAGGGCTCCATCCCTTTCAATCCCCCTAGTGTGTGGCCCTTTTGGTGATGTCAAAGGTTTAACCTGAAACATTTAAAATGCTGTCATCTGAACCTCAACAAGAAATCATTGCACTTTTTTCCTCCTATTCACTGTACATCCTTCATGGCAACTCTGAGATGGAAATGTTAAAAAAATACATTTTCACAGGAAAGTTTTCTGTTTATATTTAGTTGTTTTTCTCAGGATTAAATACTATCATGGAATTTACCTAATATCTCCAAAGAAAATTATTTTAATGTGCAATAGTTATGCAACCAGTCATTATACAGTATTGTGTTAGCTCTTCAGAAAAATGGCCAGTAAATTAATGAACTTCATCCTTTTTGCAAAATTCAATCAATATTATTTATGAAATAATACTGGTTTACAGATATTGATGTATAGGTAGATGTCATGTTCATATGGGCTCCTGGATAGTCAAGTGGGTAGTATGTTTGCCTGTGGTGTAAGCAATACTGGGTTTGATTACCTTTGGAGCCCATATGTGCAAAATGACCTCAGCTGTCAAATCACTGCTTACAATACTACAAGGTGCATGTTTTCTAACTCATGATTTTTGAGATTAGCTACTCTTATGATTATCAGTGATTTATACTATTTTTATATATGGATCTTGTCAATAATCATCCTGAAAAGAACTAAGTTATTTTATAATGCCATTCTTATGCTTGAAAATTTCACCCTATAAAATTCATGATGTAATTGCTATGTACAGCGTTTTAATCGACCTTATTGGTTACCACCACTTCTCTATCTCTATCCCATTCTAAAATGTAAGTGATGTAATGAATGGATTGCAAACATTTTGAGGTGGAATTTTCACCTGAGAGAGTTTTGCTGTATGGCTATACTGTTATGATTTTTACCTGAAAATTTGACTGAAAAAGTCTGTTCTAGTGAAATTTTGTTTACCTGTTACATCTGCTTTCCATCAGGAAATTCCAACCAGTGAGGGTTAGGGTTCCTTGTGGTTTCACTTTGCAGGTATTGTTCTCAATACATATTTCAGCAACTGTATTGCCATCTTCAGGAGAGAAAGTTATCTTCACTCCTGAACATGGCTACATAGTTGCTGAAATACATGTCGAGAACAATTGTAGCAAAGCTATGGAGAACCTGCTGGTTAGAATTTCCTAACAGTTAGTTTTCTTGCAAACAATGATGTTTTGAGCCTTTCTCACGCATCTGCTTTGATAGAATTAGTTTTTAATTTAAATTGTGACTGTTTTGATGAAGAAATATCATGGCTATAAATATTTTTGAGAATCAGTGTTTAATGCATACCCCTACCAGAGGCTCATCTTCCCCTCCTACATGCAGGAAATGAACAGCTTTTATTGATCCAGAATGGAAACAGGCATATATTCCTCCATCTCCATCTTTTCCTCCTTTAGCTCTCAAAATTATCAGACTTGCATCATAAGGATCTTGAAAAACCCTTCCCTCAAAGTTGTGGTAGTCAATTTCTGGGGATGTGTGTGGTGATTCAAAGGATTGAAGCAAATGCCATGTAACAGTCCTCACAGACTCAGTTGGAGACAAACAAGCTTTGCATTCCATTCTTCACCATTCAGTCCCAAGCATAAAGTAAAGATTAATTTCAGAAACTTTTCTCTGAAAGCATTCATGTCAAATGAGGTCATAATCAAGATTCTTTTGATATTTACATAGGTATGAGTTCTTTGAAAGCAAGCAAATTTATGCCAAATTATTTTATTCTTATCTAAAATTATTGTATAGTCATATAGATATCTAGGAGCTGTAGAAAGGATATAACATAAATACTGCTGGGTTGAAATTAATTTTCAGTGTAATGTTTCATAGGTAAGCCACAAAGAATTGCTAGTTATTTACGTATGCCTCTTATGAGCCTAACTCTTAAAACAAACTGACCCTGTCTCAGGTCAATGTTGCTGTACTTTATTTATTTACCAATGAATTCCCTTTCTAAGATTAATGGAACTTGATTCAACTTATTTAAAATATAATGCATGTCTGAAGTCGAAGATTCAAGAATATACAGTATATCTATTATTTATTACATCTGATCTTTCTAAGCCAGAATGGGTTTATTCTAAATCTATAAAAATGTACTATATTATATATTTATAATATTGAAAGGATATTTTTTGCTGGAGGGTTTGATTTAATCTTTTAAATTATTAATGTATAATATAAATCCAAGTATGTCCTGTCTTCACCTCAGTGAATCACCCTCAAATATCATTGGTGTAAATATTTCAGTGGAAATCAAATTACTATAGACTTTTTCAAAATCTTCCTCCAAGCACCTGGGAATAAAATATCATCAAATTTCCTTGTTCAATTTGGATTATTGGTAAATGAAACATGAAAAACATTAATCTTACATAACACAATTTAGTAAATCAGCAATTTTTACCTGTAATAGTGTGCCCATAGCTGCTTAATCTTCATTTTAGTCTCTGCATTAGACCCAGGATATTTTGGTATATCTAAGGTTTCATGATATGCATTTTTATTTGGTATCTTCCACTGTCAGGATAAAAAGTTACAATGACAGATGAATAAATTAAGTTGAATGAGTTCATAGCCTATATCAAACTCAGTTACAGTAAAAATTGATGAATGAAATGCTTATCTTATATTTTACCTTCATCTTGGACAGATTGGAAATCTTATTCTTCCACTTTTTTAATTTGCTTTCACCATTACATAAACTCAATAAAATGAGTAGGATAGCAAGTGGAGACTGGCAGTTCATTATTGATTTATTTGAAACGTATGTTAGAAAGACTAAGTTTTATGATAATCTATAAAATTCTGGTCTTAGATTTCATATTGATTATGGTATTTTGGTTATTCAGGATAGCTAATTTATGAAGTATAATATTTTGCCTACTTCATAAATATTGTGGTAAGGAAGGATAATCCATAAACTAATTGGTTGCCAAGTGCAATTTAATTGTTGAAGCATCCAATTAAAATTCCTATTCTGTTAACATTTAGGAAGTGGTTAAAAAATAATTTATTTACGTTAATTGTATGAACATTTTTATGAAAAATGTATCCATGTTTTAACAAACAAATAAGTGGATACATTATGATATTGCATGCTAATTAATATTCATAGTATTTTGCATAAGTACAGATTTTCTGTTTTACTTTTGGTTTTATTATATTTTTCCATTGTCTGTTATCTTTATTTAAGCCATGCAGGTATACCAGAACTTATTATTTTTCCTATTATGATGTATAATATCATTCCATCCATACTCCTGTATTTCTGAGTAACAGTTTTTCACACATGTGGCACAGAGGTTGTGGTTTATCAATATCAAACCTTAGCCATTTCCACAATTACCAAAACTAATTATGTCTAAAAGTTTACTATCTCAGTTCATATAAATTCTATCTTAAATTTAATTTTCGATTTTTTATCTGACATTTTTTGGGACATCTTAAGTGCTTTTTTACAGTCCTCAGCATTTCACTCAGGTTAACCTCTAATAGGTTCTTCAGGTTACTAATTTATTTATTTGCTAGTCGTAAGTAGATGTAAAATATGATGAAACTCCAAAGTTTAGTTTTGTACAAATGAAGAGGTAGATAATAGCCATGGAAAGTTGGCTTGTATTGGAATTACAATACCCAATTTGGTGAGATGGCTAGTCCTGGTCAGCTAGCCTTCAGAATACCAGCACATACCATAATATGTGAGGTAATTACTTGGTTCAGTTGGGTCAGGTTGGTTTTGTTTTGTTTGAATTGAGGTGTGGTCTGTTGCCAGTTCCTGTCCTTCATGATTCTGTTGGTATTTAGGAAGATGTTCTGAATGCCTCCCCTACTTATGGGACTGATATTTCTAATTTTATTGATGATTAATGTCAATGTTAGTAATTTTGCTGAAATTTATCTTCAGGAAACAGCTGCTGTACCATATTCAAACCCAGAGCTTGAAATGATTGGGAAAGAGATAGAAGAGTTGGTGAAAGAGAAGCATCAATTGGAGACGGACATTGCACAGAAAGAAGCAGACATCAAGATAAAATCTGGGGAAATAAAGAGCCTTCAGGTAAATTTTATTTAAATAGGTCCTCCCATGGCCTTCAAAACTCTCTTCTGCTAATTTCTTCCTCATTTTACCAGTCCCCAGTCATTCTGAATGACTGATTGTTATGTAAATTTATTAAACAAAGTGTTTTTATATTTGTTGCCCTTGGTAGTAAAGTTGTCAAGGAGCTTTCCTGTCACTCTGACTGCTATAGCTCAATCAAGCTATGGCAATTAATTTTAAGACAATTTTCAGGGTATTGGGGCTTTAGGTTGATTCTGCCTGGAAAAATGTATTCTGGAGATAAATTTCAGGGTAATGATAAGCTGTAAAAGCCTATTGCACACCACACTACCCAGAGCCACGCCCAGCCTATCTGCCACCTGGGTGCAGTTAAATGCCAAAACTATACATTTCCTAATTTGCAGATAAAAATTGTTTTGAAAGACTGAAAAACCAGTGTATTATGACTTTATATCCCAGCTTATACTTGTTACAAAACCTCAGTTACAATTAATTATGCAGAGTGCGTATACTGACATAGTAAATTATCATTATCAGTTAGTTGTTGTTGCAACTAAATATGAATGTTTCTGATAAAAATTCTTTTTCAACATAAATTCGATTAGATCCACTATACAAATATTCCTTTCTTGCCTTGAGTTACCTGTTATTCTTTCCTCTAAATGTTTGCCAATCTTTGATTTTACATTGTAATCTTTCCTAGATAACTCATGTGTATCACAAAGAAAACAACAAATAATGCTGTTTTAGTGATAATAATGGTTAGCTACGCTTCTGTTGCTGCATTTTAGATGCCGCAACCTGGGTGCATTGCATCCCTTACACCCATTGGATGGCGTGGCTCTGACACTATCTTCTACTTGTACCATTAAGTTATAGTAAGGCAAAGTTAAGTTAGGTTGATTGATTTCTAAGCCCCTTAGCCTTAACCTAATAACTCTTATAGGCATTGACATACCTATGCATGAAAGATTACTATTATTATTGTTTTTGCATTGTTATCAAACATCAAAACTCTCAATCATTGCAGAAAACTAAATTTTCTTGGAAGTAAATCATAGGAAAATATAAGGAACTCCAATCAATGTAAAATATTTCTGCAAGTCTAATAATTCAGAAGAATATTGAAAACATTCATTGCAGATGTTCAGGTGCTTCTTTACTCTTTCTCCTCCTCTGGTTTATTAATCTACTTCCTTTTTTATCTTCCTCTCATGAATGTACTCTTCGTTGTTCCCTCTATTAAGCAATCTTCTGTTGGATGGAATTAGGTAGTATTCGCTGTACATTACGTCCTACCCAATTCTTTTATTTTTCTATTTTTTTCCATTAGTTTCTTTTTCCCCTTACTTCATAACCTTTCTTCATTTCTGTCTCCTTATCTTCCATGACCTGGGTTCAGGTTCCATTTCCAATATTTTTCATTTACTTTTAATCATACTCATCCCATATCCTTGAATAGCAGCCGATCACTTTACTTATTTTTTTTTTCAGAGTGAACTTGACACGTTGGCTGCAACACTGAAGCAGCTTGAAAACCAGAAGGGAGAGGCTCAGAAGAGGCTCAATGATCTCAGTTCTCAGGTTTGTCGCATGATTCTAATACTTGCATCCACTTCCCATAAGTTTTCATAATATCTTGGTATTGTTATGCTATTCACCTTCACTGTACAAAGCCTTCATCAATGGTCAATGATCTACTGTGATATCTCAACTAATTTATTTCTGAATTTATTTTTTAAAAGCTAATGCCAGATATCTCATTGTTTGCCATTTCAATGAAGCATTAAAAAGCTACCATATCCTTTCATGAGTTAGCATTTACTGGCAGCATCCATTTTGTTTTGGTCTCCTATGAAAGATTGTGCTTGCATGCATGCATATGTGCACTGAGACATTTTTGGCTGAATTTGTATTTGGTAGCTGTTTCAAAAAAAGCAAAAATGTCTAGGTTGTAAGGGTTACTCATTAACAAAGGTATCTCTCCATTCAGTTTGCTTGAATGGTACATACATATTTCAGCTATGTCATAGAAAGTTAATGGAAAAATGTCTATTTTGATTAAATACAATAAACTATATTGGTCTTAGCTCTGTGTTAACTTTTAACTAGAAAGAAAGTAATAATAGTTTAAATAGATTCTCAATATTTTGTGAAATTCACATAAAGTATTATCTATCAGTAATTATTAATTTATGTATCATTATTTCTTTATTGGAAACAGGAGCCCCAATTATATCTGTTTTAATAATTTGAACAAACAGACACAAATGACAGCATAAACATTCATACCCTATCCTGGAAAAATTTGGTTTGCCAGAACTTGAACCCTGGACCTCAGTGTTAGAAACAAATTTGTTGGCAATATTTCAATAATTAGTTCATTTTGGTCTAATTACAGTTATCACACTTCAAAATAGTTCAGTTTTAAATTTAGACTTTTCAATATCGTGTACGTTATTTAATTGATAAACATTTATAGTTTATTCCTTTAGATACTTCTTATTCCCAAGGCAGTGTTTGATGTATTACTTTTATGCTACCACTCGATAATTATTGGTCATTTATAAAATATTTTTGGCATCAAATTTCTTTCTTTCATCTATTATAATTAATTCACATTGCTTCTCTGTAACTCCTGTGTAAAGCATACTTACTACTCAATCACTTTCAGATATCAAGAAAACATTTTGAATTATTTGAATTAATAGTAATAAAGATGCTACCATTTAAAAAAAGTTGTAAAACTTCANAAATTGATTAAGAAACTGACGATCTCCGACTTTAACTCTATCGCCAAAGTAGTTAATGCCAAACTTGATGGGAGGAGAGTTTGATGAAATGAATACTTTGTTATGATGCCTGTATAAATTTATTTTTAATCAACATATTTAAATATGGAGATAATAAAGTATTTTATTTGTTTATTATACATTTTTATAACAAAGGAATATTATTAATTGTTATTTTATTGGATGATAGCCATATTAAGAAGAAAAAATGAAACAGTATTTGTCAGACCTTTCATTTAGGTATTCCTCAGAAAAGTTGTAAAACTTCACAGAATAAACCTTTTTCACCTAATGCTAATATTCAGTCTGGTATCATAACACATTCAGTCTTCTGTTGGTATATGGAAGCACTGCCAGAAATTTCACAACCTGCACTTAAAATTCTTGTAATATTGCTTGTACCTTAATAATTTGCACTTATATTCAGCTTTTTGACCATCTTTTCCTTAAAGGTTTATTAATTTTCAATTCTCTGGACAGGAAGGATGGTTTCACAATATCTATGACTTTTTGTTAATCTATTTTACAACTCACGGGTCTAATTTCTTTACTGGTTGAGTTCTTAAAGTATCTCGATTTTTTCAATAACTTCTCATATTTAATTTGTTTTGGTATGTGTATCTCTCTAGCAATAATGAACTGCTTTTCTTATAATTCAGTTTCATACCCTGTAAGAATTATGCAGGTTTATATGTATGGTTATCCATATAATTTATTATACTAACTTTAATTATCTCAAGCAATTATTTATGCAGAGATTGAGTGTCAGCATTTGAAAATGTATGGATAATCCATGGCAGTTATTTTCCCAAAAACTCCATTTTTTCTTACATGTAATTCAAGCAGAAAATTCCCAAGGAGAAACGAACTTGAAAAAATTCTGATGGTACAGGGATAATAATAATAAAACGTCTTTATTGTGGGGCGAGATTGAGACCAGGTAGTCTCTTCTTCCATCTAACCCTTAGGTTAGTCTCCAACCCTTAACAGGGATTGGAGCGTAGATCTCTGAATACCTATTTGGTTGATCTATTCATTGAGGTACCTGGTCAGAACATGTAAATGTGCTGTTTGGCAGACTTTGTAGGTAAGAGAGCATGAGTTTGTCTGACTAAGCAGCATTGCTCACTGCTACAACTTCACAGAGGCATCTGCAATACATAGTGATGGATAGGATACCCCTTTGGGGTAAACACAAGGAAACCCCTACAGCTTGCCCAAATGGCATGTTTACATGTTCTAGCCAGATGGCTCAATGGATAGAGCTACCAACTGGAAATTGGGAGTCCTGGGTTTGAGTTTCAGTCCTGCTGGACTTTATCATAGCCATTTCTTCTAGGGAATTTTCCTAGGTGTGCATTTTTACATTCAAAGTCATCTCTAACCCTTATCCTGGACTAGAATAAACAATATTATATGTATGAGGAAGTTTATCAATCATTTATCTGCAAAAAACAAAGTATTACAATCTCTAATGTCAGTAGCAAATGTATTATTTTCATGACTTTTACTTTGTTTCATTCTTATTAGGGAGAAGTAGAGAATTTCGTGAATCACCGTAAGAGAAACAAAAGAATATAAATGAAAGAAGTCCAAGCTAAGTAGGGTGACCAGGTGTTTCTCATATGAAAATTCTATTCCTCCACCCATAACTCTCAGCTTTGGTCTAGAAACGTCCCACTTTCATCTGTCTTTTATTCTGAGAAGTAATTTTAGTGAGGGATGCAAACCATATCTGAGATAGATGTTTATCCTTGTATATCCTGAGATAATTGATTATCAGTTTACATTTGAAATTTACATAAAGTGTCTGAAAGTGTGCTTTCCTCTGTTGAAGTTTTGTATAATACCACTTGTATGATTTGCATTCATTTGGTTATAAATTAATTTAGGAATGCACAAAACTGAAATTATTGAGAAAGGAAAGCCATGATAACGATGATGAAGGAACATACTCAAGAAGGTAATGTTTATGAAATTCAAAATACGGTGAACTCCCAATTATCCATGTGCAGAAAATCCTTTTTGTGCATTAACTGAACATTATTTTATATAAATTGTTGATATTTTCCTTGGTCTGGTTAAAAAAATTCAAATGCAAAAACACATAAGTATCTTCTTTTTATAAAAGAGACAGGACTTACATAAGACCTTTTCAATGAATTAGTGAGAATATGACCACAGTGCCAGGCTACCAAAAAGATCTGTGATCAGGTGAGGAAATCTATTAATGAGTCCATGAAACAATTGGACTGTGAGAGCAAAAAGTAATAAATTGTTTATTTATCTTAATTATGAACATTATAAGAAATAAAAGTGGAATTTGGATTGTATGTTTTTTCTGATTATTTTTGCATCTTCTCTCCACCATCAGCTCAGATAATTGGAAGTTCACTGTATGTTGTAGTATTGACTCAGGAAATGATTATTATTATTACTAATTTAACTTTGTTATATCAAAGATAGGCTTGATATTTTTGCTTTTTAAAGACATTTTTCATTTAAGTGATGCAGTTTTAATGTTGAAGGCTTTAAAAATTTTTATTGCTAATTTTTTTCTGCTACTGTAGAACTGTGAAATTAGCATTTTTGCTGTTTTGTCTCAGTATGTTGATGGCTTGGCAACTTATTTTTGCTTGGTTTTGTAAAAGTCAAATTTTGTTTGTTGGTACACTTCTCAAATGAAATATTACTTTTATTTCATTATTCTTCTATTACAAGCCTAATGTATAACTTGCCATATTTAACAGTGGCTTATTCAAAAAGAAGCTAAAGTTTGTATACATTCCTCTTTAAAATAATAGATCAGGGATATGGTACCCCTTATTCTTTATAATTATTAAGTATACCTCATATTCTCAAATTTAAGGCACAACCAAGTTTTGGAAGTCATGTAGGGGGGAAAAAATCATAATGTGCTTGTAAGATGCATGTTATTTGCTATGGTATATGTCTAAACACACTTGGAGAGGTTTTTGATGGAACTATTGTTAATTACTTGACATTATGCATTTTTTTGATAATCCTTATATTTATCAAGGTGTTACTAGAAGTGTTCTCTTTATTTTTTCACAGCCAACTGGCATAATGATAGTTTGAGCATTGAAGATTGCCTACAAAAAGGATGTTAACTAGCATGGGTAAAAGTGAATAGCTCTAAACACTTTAGTAACTTTTATATGTAATAAGTAATTTTTCTCTACAGTACATGCTTTATCATAGCACCTTTTAGATCCCAAATCTAAGAAGCACTTATTTTTGGAAGCTCTATATATGCAAATAAGTTGTCTTAGATTTGAGAATATATGGTATTCTTTTTCTTCTCAGATAAATATGAAAAACAATTCTAATACTTAATTGATTTCAGGCAAAGGAAAAATCAGTTAAATCAATATNTTTTAATGCCACACTAACTGCATGTGTTTTACTTGATGGCAGTAGCAGGAAGATCATACCTAGATGAGAATGATTGTAAATAGGTTTTGATGGTTAGGTATGGTTGGTTATGTTCCCAAGAGTTTTATTTTCCTTGCTTTCATTTTCTTTTTTTCAGTACATGCTTTATCATAGCACTTTTTAGATCCCAAATCTAAGAAGCACTTATTTTTGGAAGCTCTATATATGCAAATAAGTTGTCTTAGATTTGAGAATATATGGTATTCTTTTGTTCTCAGATAAATATGAAAAACAATTCTAATACTTAATTGATTTCAGGCAAAGGAAAAATCAGTTAAATCAATATCTCATGTTAAGTCCTAGCTCTATTCTCAGAAAAAAATCTTAAAAACCTAGTCCTCAAGTCCCTCTTTAAGTTTTATGCTTGGATACACTATGGGTTTTATTTGACATTTTTATTCATTTGCTAAATGCCTGCCTTCTCTAACTGGTGATTGTTATAAACTAACTTTGAGAAGTATACTGACATGCTTTTTTTTGATCCACTGTTTATTTTTGAAATGTTTTGGGTTTGATGCCTTACCTGCATGCTATCAGCAATTAAATTTTTTTTTGCTTTCATGATTATGTAGAAATCCTCACTAGAGAGAGAAATATCAGAGATTAAACTGCTGCTGGAGGAAGAGCAAGCCCAGGTAAAGCATTTTTATGTGCATTTGAAGAGTTTATTTGATAGAGTCAAGGTATTCATGAAGTTTGCAGTCCACAGCTACTGGTGTATGTAACCTAAGGGGAATGACATTGTCATTATAACTGTTTGTGGTAGTATGCTTTTGTCATGTTATGGTGTTTATAGAAACTTGTGTGTCTGTATGTTGCATTAATTACAGAAACTAAAATGTTCATATACTGATATACCAACTCGCAGAGGCACCTAAAAAGTTATTTTAACCAAAAATTGATTAGGAAACTGACGATCTCTGACTTTAACTCTATCGCCAAAGTAGTTAATGCCAAACTTTATGGGAAGAGAGTTTGATGAAATGAATACTTTGTTATGATGCCTGTATAAATTTATTTTTAATCAACATATTTAAATATGGAGATAATAAAGTATTTTATTTGTTTATTATACATTTTTATAACAAAGGAATAACAAGTGTGAAAAATAGCGACACGACTGGGACTCGAACCCAGGTCTCCCACTCCCCAGGTTCGAGTCCCAGTCGTGTCGCTATTTTTCACACTTGTTATTCCTTTGGGATTTTCCGTAGGTTTTTAATCTACTAAGACACCTTCCTTTCCTTTAATCCATTTTTATAACGGTTTTTAATGAAAAGTAAATGTTAAAAATCATATTTTTTTTCAATTATATCATTTTTGTGGACTGGATGAAAGCTTGTAGACTGCCAACAGCATGAATACCTATTGTATTTTATGAGAAGAAATTTTTAATTAGGATTGTATTCATAAGCTAGTATCATAAAATATCTCAGCCACCCTGGTGTTGTGACTTAGTGATTCTTAGAGCCTTTAAGTTAAGCATGTTTAATATCACTCTTAATTAGTGCAAAAATCCTTAAAAGTATGGGTAGATATGGGTATTGGCTGGCTGGGTCTGGGTCATCGTATCCTTTGTATTTATTATAAATGTAATGAAACTATAAGGTAAAATGAATGGCCTTCATTCCATTTATCTTGGTGGATAGCTCATTTCAAATAGCATCACAAAAGAAGGACACCTTGAAATACTAGTAGGTCACAGTGTAGTTTGATGCAGTTTAGTTTTACCTATAACTCTAATGCTGGACCATGATCCTAATTGCTTGGACCACCCACTGGTGAACTGTAAGGGGCCCCAGTCTGAATTTAAAAGCATTTCCACGAAATTCATATCTGGTGAAAATTTTCAGTTCTATTCATTGAAAGAGAAAAGTTTCACTTTAAGGGCTGCTTACAAATCTCTCTCTCTCTCTCAACAATCTTGGCTCAATATTCCCTAAATACATTTCTAATTTTTTGTATACATTATTTTATGTTAAAATACTGAGAAATAAAAACTTTTTTAAAGAATCGATTCAACTCAGTTTGATGTAGAAGAGTAGCTAATAGTAAGACCAAAATAAAATTGAATAAATTAAATAAGACTTTGATCAATTACTGTGTCTTGTATCTTGAGTTGTGAAGTTGTGGGTTCTTTGGCAACATGGTAGATATGCCTAAGAACAAATATTTGCAGATATTTTGGAAAATATTATTGCTGTTCTATTTCACTTTTTGTTCAAATAGTTTTTAAGTGTGAGGGATGAATATAAACTTACCATTCAGTCCCGAATTTTTCCTAATAAGAGGAATGTATGAAGACTTTCTGTCTATGGCCAACCCTGCATGTGATCAAGGACAATGACTTTTTGACTCATCATCAACTAGTGAATAGTGAATATATTAAACCCATACATGATTTGGCCATGATGAGAAATCCCAGAATGGAGAAGAATTGCATACTTTAGTGCAATATATTTCCCATAGATATATGGGAATCGATGGATTATTTTCTTTGCGTACCATCAGAGGATTTTGCTTAAAAGGAATTGAAAAGAAAGAGGATAGGATTCAGAAGATAAAACTCTTATTGATCAAAGTAACTTTAGTTAAGGAAAATTAGTCCTAATATCTTCATTGGTGTTAATTCCTGATTCAAAAGTTCTTGATATCCTTTGATGCAAACTCTTAGAGTATCCAGGCAAAATTTTAATGGGTGACAACCAAAAAATTGGACTAGATTGAGGGTAATTAGATAAACAGAATGGTAATTAACTAAATACTGAGGAAAACTGAGGAGAACAACTCCAGAGTGGTTTATCTACAGATTAAATAAAAAAATGCATTGATTTCTTTTACTTATCTTCTCCAAGTGAAAATGAATTAACTTATTTGAGAACCTTATAAATCAAAATGTGAGAAAATGTGTTTATTCTTGGCTAGTGATATGGTCTTTATTTTTTAATGTATAACTCATAAGGTGAACTATTATATCATTAATGGATATCAGGTGACTGGTAAATTATTATGGTTTTCCTTATTAACCTGATCACATTCAGCCTGCTGCACAAAAGTTTTATTATTAACAAATTTTTTAGTTCATAAACCAGTTGATGCATTTAAGCATGATATTCTGAATTTTAATGCCACACTAACTGCATGTGTTTTACTTGATGGCAGTAGCAGGAAGATCATACCTAGATGAGAATGATTGTAAATAGGTTTTGATGGTTAGGTATGGTTGGTTATGTTCCCAAGAGTTTTATTTTCCTTGCTTTCATTTTCTTTTTTTCAAACTGAATTTGAAATTATAGCCCTATTTAAGATAATTAAAACTATGTCATAGATAGGTAACATTTTTAGATAATGGTACTGCTGCAGATATCTGTTTTGTATATTACATTTTCCAAATATGCTGGAGACCAGTATCTAGGTTTGGCATGACTATTTATGTACACAATTGATTGTTTATTTTTGTCTATTTATTGTAACATGCACCTTTTCAAAGCACTGTAACATGTTAACGTAGTTTTTGAAAGAAAATTTCACTTTTGTCATCAAAGTAAGTACAAAGTTTAAGTTTGTGTTATTCTTAGTTAAATTTGTGATTTTCTGTAATGCAGTTTATTTGTAACTATAAGTTTGAGGTAGAAATGGAAGGTAAACTAAGTATTCGTAGATGAGAAATATCAATTTGGTCATTTGTTTGTTTTGGTGTTTAGTATTCTTTGTATCTCAGAAAGAGATTATCTGCTTTTCCTGTAGAATTCTGTATTATGTATCATTTGAGAAGGCTTTAGAAAGCACTGATATGGGAAACTTCCTAGGGTTGGTGAGTGTTAGCAAGTATCTCATGTAACTGAGATGAGTTTGCTTCAATTTTGGAAATATTTGGTTTATTTGTGTTAATAAAACTAATAAACAGATTGTCATATTTTGAATGTAGTAAACCATTATTATTAATGGAAAATGTGCAGAAGCTTATTTTAGTTGCATTAGACAGAATTTTAGGCTGAATAAGTTAAGAAATTATAGTCCTATATTTTTACTTGTTTGTGAAATGCATATACGCAAGACAACATGGACAACAATATGGAAAAAAAAGGAAATAGGCCAAAATTGTTTATACATAATGAGATCATTTAAAGAGAGTAACTATCCCTGCTTTTCTTTGCATTTCATGTAGAAACTTGCTCCATTCCCATTGCTGCAGTGAGATTGTTGTCAGCTTTTTTGCAAGGGTGTCATCATCACAATTGAAGGGTGGTTGTGGAGTTTATGTGGAATGAAATTTAAGCATTTAAAGGGAAGACTGAATGGTACATCCTGAATTTATCTCGATTTAAAGGCTTGGTTTCATCCTTATTAACTATTGAAAATGAATGAGCACCTTAATACAGCATATAGTATTTTTCTTTTTTGAAGAAAGTAAGACTAGATCAGGAAAGCTCATTCTTTGGAAGTGAATCCATTTATCCCTTCATGGAAACCATCATTATAATACATTTTGACAAAAACTGTAAAATATGTATATGTATTGGTCCTAGTGCCCAAAGACCAGAAGAGTAGATTTAAAAAGCAATTGAATCCAAAATGAAATAAAATTTGAATGCAAATGGGTTCCAAAATTTCATGATAAAATTTGATGGCCTTATTTCCTGACAAATTACATAAACTGTTGCTTGTTCTACAAAGTTCTTGTGCTTACCTATCTATACCTAATCCCCTTGGGAATTGTTGAAGGGAACAATGCAAATTACAAGTGAATTAATTTAACGGAAGAGAAGTTATTTTACTTTTATTTTTATCTTTGAATGGAATAGTATTAATGTCTAATGTAGAACATGGTACATAAACTAGAAATGAAAGGTGTCACAATACTTGGACATAATGTGAGACTTATTTCGTCAATTCTTGAATTCAATTAATTTAAACTTGTGTAAACCATTACTATTATTTTTACTGGTGGGCAATATTTTTTCTGTGTGCGGAAAGTGATATTTGATTGGAAGCAGGTGCTTTGAAGAATGTAAGCTGGTGAATATATCATGTTGAATTGACTATGTGCAGGTTGACAAGCTACAGAAAGAAGCTGATGAGCAGGAGGCTACTGTGAAGGTGCAAGAGGAGGAGGTTGGCGCTAGGAGAAGGGAGCTGGAGGACCTGCGGCAAGAAGAGGCAAATCTGGAAGGACAACTTCAGGGATCAAAGGCTCGAGTAGAGGACCTAACTAAGCATCTACAAGATGCTCAATTACAAATCAGTCAGGTATTTGTTTTAAATGCATTATGAATCTTTGGTTTGAGCTGTTTCATTTCTGCGGCTCGCAGAAGTCGATTGCTTTTGAAGCTGATATATTGTGTCTTACTTTGTTTTTATATATATTTTCTGCATTTTATTGTTGTATGTCATTTTCATGCACTGGATATGTATTATTAGCAAGGATGCAGGCAATTAAGTGTATGTAATACAGTTGGAACCATTAAGATTTTATACAATTTTAATATAACTGTAAGTGGTATCATTTTAAAACCATTGAGTTCATAAATATGTTTTACTCAATTACTACTAGTACTATTTGGAATTTATCAATTTGTTGGTTTTTTATAATATTTAGTGATGTTAATTGATATAAGGCAACTTTTAAGCCTTAGCTGAGTGTGGCATTGTCAAATGTTATACTGTTATTTATCTAATTTATTTATCATCATTTAAGAGTTAAAATAAGCATGGATGGAGAATTTAAGTGAACTGATTTTTATGTTTTGCAACAGATACAGAATCAAATACTTAGTATTTTATTTTATAGGAATAGTAATTAATGGAATGTTATGAGTTGATAAAAATTCAGATCAAGTAAATATTTTGTATTAATTAGTTTTATAAAGTGGGTTTGATTAATTTTTTTTGAAAGTTTATGAAGTTTTGAAGTTTTTAGCATGAAATTGATAGATTTTGTGTGTATTATTTTTCTTAGGCAAAGGCTAAGATCTCAGCGTTGGAAGAGCAGAAAAGACGAATGGGTGATGCCATAGCAACATTAGATTCAGCTCTATCTACTGGTGATTTATCTGTAGTGCCCCAGTCAGTGGAGGAAATAGAACCAGATGATTTTAGAGATGCAGAAGTAGCAAAACTCATAGGAGCAAATGTTGCTGAAGCAACAGATACCTCTGCTGCCACCAATGCTATTGGAAATGTGAGTGTCACTCAAGTCTTCAGTGAATGTATTACTGTGGTTGTGTATGTAATAGAAATACAGCAGTTTAAAATATATTGGTATGAAAAATACAATGGGAAAGATAGCTTCAAGTCCATACATAACCTGTTAATGCTCACAGATTTTCCTTGTCCTTTGCTCAAAGTGGTAGGTGGCTAAATATTTAACGGACAACTATCTTCTCAACAAATTGATTTAATGAAATTATTTCCATGCATGCAAAGTTTTGTGGATTAATGATAGTGATTAATAACAGTGTGGATTAATGATAGTGATTAATAGCTGATATATTGTGTCTTACTTTGTTTTTATATATATTTTCTGCATTTTATTGTTGTATGTCATTTTCATGCACTGGATATGTATTATTAGCAAGGATGCAGGCAATTAAGTGTATGTAATACAGTTGGAACCATTAAGATTTTATACAATTTTAATATAACTGTAAGTGGTATCATTTTAAAACCATTGAGTTCATAAATATGTTTTACTCAATTACTACTAGTACTATTTGGAATTTATCAATTTGTTGGTTTTTTATAATATTTAGTGATGTTAATTGATATAAGGCAACTTTTAAGCCTTAGCTGAGTGTGGCATTGTCAAATGTTATACTGTTATTTATCTAATTTATTTATCATCATTTAAGANCATTTGAACACTCAGGGAAATATTATGTGGCTCAATATTAAGTCACCAAGGTTTAAAGAATTAAGATGTTTGAGATGAAAGCTATTTTTGCTGTCCATCATCAGGAGTGTAAATTTTTAGTTTTTTTTTTATTTTTAAGTTTTTAGATATAAAAAACTAATTATTTCTTCCTCTGTGAGCATATATATGAAGAATAGATCCCTATTGAGGTGTAGGATCCACAGAAGGGTCACTGTGCCTGGAGAGACGCACGTGACCCACTGGTGGTGAATGTTATCATGAATATGTTAATAGTACTATGTTAGTTTCTCTCTGTTTGTGGGTATACTTGAATTACAGAAGCAAAAGTGACAAAAGTAACCATTTTTCATCACTTTTTGTCATGTTTGTGATAATTCAGCTTTACTCATGTTATTTAATCAGAATTCATGTTTGATATTTACTTTTAGAAGCTCAACTTCCATTTAAAACTCAATTTTAGAAACTCAATTTGAAACCCAATTTGGCTACAGTTCTTCTGCTCATAATTCTGTTTCTTCATTGCACACTTGGTTTTTTTCATTTTGGATGGGCATTTTCTTACACTTGGATTTTGTTCAAGGAGTCCGATGCATTTGGAGCAGCTACAAGCAATGGACCAGTAAGCAGCCTTGCAGATTCTTTCAAGGATGGTAAGTTGTTGTGTTAGTCAATTTGATTATCTTGTTTCCAGCTTCAAATTCTCCTTGCTGTAAAATGGCAGTTCCTGTTATTCTTATAGATTTGTCTTTTGTAGATGCTGTGTGACTTCATTCATTTGTTTTCTAACTACTTTGGTAAACATTTTTCATCCTGAATGAGGGCTTCTTGGTTTTCCAACCGGGTTGTTTCTTTGATGAATGTAGATGTTTTGGCTCCTGTCTCTGGAATTATCTTCAGAAAAGTGTAACTTCACTTCATTTTATACTTCATCCTGAAGATGACTCGGAAGACTGGAGTTGAAACATTGACATTCATTAAAGAAATACTTCGTAGAAAAACAGAGAAGCCTTATCTGTAAAATTCATTGGGAATGCATGGTACCATCATTCTTCCTGTCTACTTTCTTGTAACTCTCACCTCCAGAAAACAGTCATCTATTAAGCTCTTCCTTTTTTAATTAGTGCTTGACAATGGATTAATATTTTAATTCTACTTCCAGGATGTTTCAGTTATTTTCTTCAATTTAGCTCATATAGCAGTATAAAATTGTTTTTGCGCTAACAAATACTACTTTACGAAGGACTTAATTTTTATAATCTTCTGTTTGTGAATCCATTTTATATTGTGCACTTTTATTCTTTATGTAACCTCTGTCTGATTTAGTTTTCTTTTAGTGGAAATAACTTTTTATTCACTAGCATATCACAGATCTTTTACAGTTCATAAATGATTATATTTTCCTTAAATTTCTTGTTAATTTCTGTGGATAACTTTTTAGTTATTGTTCTTGTTGTTTTATAACAAGTTCTTTCATATTGCATTCATTATTAATTATTGGGTTAAATATAAGATGAAAATTTACAGTCCAAATTTTGTCCAATAAAGTTTTTAGTGTGTTTCATCTTAATCCTTTGTTTCAGATCCTTTTAGAGGAGGTGGTATGCAGTCTTCCAATGATCCCTTTGGATCATCTGACCCCTTTGGCGCCTCATTTCCAGCACAAGCTAATGTAAGTCGTCAAGTTGAATAGATGAAACCACTGATGGTTGATTTAACTTCTCAATAGGATACAACGTTCTTTGATGGTTTTGGAGTATCCTCTTGAGAAGTTCTCATGTTGCTGTAATTTTCAGTCAGTTTTTTTTATACCAATGAAATGGCTCCATGATGTCCAGTTTTTTTACAGTTAGAGACAATATGTCCTATTTCTTATTGTACAGACTGTAAATCAACAAATAGTGTACTTTTAGCAGAGATGGCTAACCATTTGTGGCAAAAGTGTCACATTTGATTATGATAAAGAACTTGCATGCCAATATGGTACCAAATCATTGTGTGAGGTGCTGATATTGTATATTTTATTATGTCAACGTTATTAGTTAGGATTAATGTTGAACTTGATGTAATTAATCATTAATTACCATTTCAAATTAACAGAATCCACATTTAATTACTCCGGGGCTTCTTTTTTGAAGGAAGAATAGCTATCAAAGATAGTACCATCACTAGAGTTCTGTGTAGCAAAAAATTCTTTTGCATGCTCCTTTGAGTATGAGCACCATAGGTTTGCCACCCCTGCTTAGAGCATCAAAACACTCCAAGAGCTGTTTTGTTAGTTTTGCCTACCTTCTTAGATCATAACTGAAATAAGGGAATGGATCTGATGGACTATCAAAGGCATATAATACGACTTTGACTAGAACACAGTTAAATTTTAGCTCGGAAATGCTGATGAAACACCAGTATATCTTGATGTTAATGTGTTGCTATTAATGTGAGATGGTATACATTGTATATGTGTCAACTAAAATGTTATTTCCTTTCCAGGATGGCTTCTCAGCAGATCCCTTTGCTGCTGCTTTTGGTGGCACTGCTGGAAGTAAGTACCGACAGTATTATCACTGACAATTGTTTACTAGATGCAAGTATACCTCACTTTAGAAAGTCTTCCTTGTCAAATCCCAAATTTAGGAAATAATTTCTAAAAGAGCATACGTACAATTTTTTCCATAATTTTCTTTCCCTATGCACTAAGCTGACAAATAAAGGGAACATTTGAAATAGAGTGGAATGTTACTTAGTTTATTCAGTGGAAGCAAACGATCAAAATTATTCGTTTACTCTCCTTGGTTTGCTGGCAGTTCTGACAGGTGCATCCATTGGGCCAAAAGTGCAGATTTTGTATCCTTGTTGGCCTTACATGAGGTGTTCTATACATCTATGTGCAAGAGAAAAATGTTAATAATAAAAATTCACTACTAAATAGAGCTTATTTTTCTTATTTCTGGACTTTCTTGTTAAAAGATTATCTTCATTTTAATGCATTGTACATGCTAAGTAAATTAGACCACTCCTCTGTATCAGTACAGGTGCAGTGACTTATAGAGATGTAAAATTATATTCTTGAGAAATGTATTGAATGAATGAGTCACCAATCTATTTCCTTTTCCCAGCTTCAGCCGTTGGTGATCCATTTGATCCCTTCCGAGATAGCAATGGCGGTGGATCTATTGATTCGAAAACACCAGTTGATGTAAGTATGAAACTGGCCTTTTATTCCTTTTTCTTTTAATCCTTTATTTATCATTAGGATTACTGTTACTTATGTCTTATTTCACCTGGATTGTCCCCATTTACAAGGTCCCGGTCAACTTTTCTGTTGTCCTGGTTTAGATGAAAAACTAGGAGAAAGAGTATAATGTAAGACCCTAAGATTTCAAAGATGGAAATCATTTAAACACAAAACTTAAGACAGTAAAGATGCTGTACACACTTTAGAGTGTCTAAAAGCTCATGAAATTAACTCAGGCAAATATTTAACATTTCTCATATGGAAAGAAATATAAAATCCGTATGGAGAAAATAAATAAAACCCATATGGAGAGAAATGTCCGTATTACAGAAATTTCTACATATGGATGTGACAAGTTAACTAATTTCCATTTTCCATTATAACACATGGGTGTGTTGAGATATTGAGAAATTATGTGTTAACACTTTCACTCCCACTGCCATTTCCCCTTTTTACCAAAAAAAGACCAGGCATCATTTTAAGATATTTCCGCTATATTAGAAAAAAATTACCATGGTTAAAGCTCTACAGCTATAAGCTTGAAAATATTCCACGATGTGTAAAAAGGTTGATAGATTTGTTAAAATTAATTTGTTTTGTCTTTAGAAATTCTAGCACTAATTACAATAAATAACTTTGAGCCTAATTTTAAACCTTCGGAGGATATATCAGCTGCTTGGGCTTTTTGGGAACTTGCCGCAGCTGATAAATTGGCCACCCTGGAGTGAAAGGGTTAAGAAAGGAATGTAAATTTTAAGGTCTAGGGGATAAACGAAAACTATTACACTTTCTTGATTAGTGACTCCTGATTGCAGAAAAAGTTGAGATACCATTGTAGTTCCTTGTTAACTTGAAATTTTTTATGAATGTTTTGCAGATGTCTGGGAAAGACCCCTTTGGATGCGATCCATTTGCTGCCGTTCCTCCTGCAGGAACAAACGGACACACCCCTCCACCTACGGCTCCCCGTCCTGAAAGCCCAACACCAGCATTGCCTCCAAAGAAGAGTCGACAGCCACCCCCTCGTCCTGCTCCTCCAAAGCATTTGGCTGGAGGTGCTCCAGGACCTACAAGGGCAGCACCGCAACCTCCTCTGCCTACTCCATCCCCTGTTCCTGGTCCCACTGCCGCAGATTGGGATTCTCCATCATCCAATCCTCAAGATCCCTTTGGTGCAGACCCTTTTTCAGGTTCCAACGCAGGTGGGGGAGGTGGGTTTGCTGACTTTGCAAATTTCGATGGAAAGGTAAGTTTTGAAGCCATTTAAAGCTTTATGATAATCTGAAAATAGTGTTCTTTAATCTTATTTTCAAAAAATTTAGAGGCAGAAATGAAAGTATTGGTGGCGTACATGTGGTGAAACATTCATTGTAGATTTTTACTTTTATCCAATACCGTAATTCCCAGCTCATAAGAGACGCTATTTTCCTCACAAAATTGTAGTACTACTTCAGTGTGAGTTGAGGAGTATGCAATTGTGACATTATTTTTCAATACTTAGGATTCTAAAATGTTTGCAAGATTCAATTTGCCACTATCTGTACATTTAATTTTGGTGGTCTTTGAAATATTTGATATAACATGTTATGCTGTTCATGAATTCTTAAAAGTATATTCACAAAGAAATAAGGCAAACACTTTGTAATTTCCACAAATATATAACGGACTATTTGTGGAAATTACAAAGTGTTTGCCTTATTTCTTCATGATGTCTTTCCACAAAGTACTGCCAGAGATGATTGATTATATAAACGCTATTCACCTTCATGTTCTCATGTTTATGTTGATTGTCTCATGTTATGTTTCTTTGTTAAAATTTTATATTTAAGGGACTCACTACACTTAACCCTTAGACACTCAAGGTGCCAATATGCAAGTGGATACATGAGCACCTAGAATGTGTGAGGGTCAAGTATATCTTGTGTGTGTTATGCCTATATTTTCATTCCTGTCCTTACACATGTAATGTCTTTAGTTTCCTTTGAAATTTTAAAATTGATGTGGTGTTTTGTAATGCTTTTGATATTTGTAAACCTTGTATATTTTGGCTTTCTTCTAATATATTTTTATTGATTTAGATGTAAGTATAAGCAACTAAAACTTATAATTTCAGCAATATGCCATAACTATAAATAAATATCTTTCGTGATTTAAATTAATAAATTAATTCATAACAAGCAAGCATTCTTTCATTGTGTGCTGAAGCATCATATGCAAGTAAAGGTTAAGAATTTGCAAAATTTGTCTTATCACATCTCTTATGAAGCAGGAGTAAACTTGACTTAATTAATAGAATTGGTTGCCAAGGAAATAGAAAGCTACAAATTATTACTTATTTTTGGCATATTTAATTGCATCAAAACCTTGCATTATTTAAAGTCATCATCAATGAACAATAATAAAAAGAAGAATTTCAAATGACTCTTCCTCCATTGATACTTATTTTGATACTGTATAAACATTATTTTAATATCTTTGCTCAAATTTATGATGAATTAATAGCAAAACCTTATTTTTGTTCAAGAAATAATCCTTTGAAGTGATAAAAAAATGCATTAACGATATTATATTATAGACTTGTATTATGGAAGGCTTTCTTTATGACCTGGTGTTTAAATACTAGAAGATTTGGAAATTAATTTGTAGCCAAAGATTTTAAAGCTGTGAAAACTGTAGTTTTGGTGTTAAATGCAGAAGCACACATTGATAAGAAATTATTTATGTTATGACAAAGATTGTATAATTAAAACATGAGTTACAGAATTATAGCAATTTCTAAGATTTCTCTGCATTTCTTATAAAACTAAGCCCTCTCATATTTGTATGTCATGTCAACCAAGGTTTGCTTGAAATGTGTGGCTTTATGCTTTTCTTCCAGCGACTAACCATGTAACGTCTTTCTAACTACTTTTGTCTCTCTTTCCCTCCTTTTGTTTATGCTTTTTCTTATTTTTTAACCCTCAATTCTAACCCATTTGCTCATTTTGTTGGTTCAAGCCTTAATTTTGGAGTTTATTTCTTCCAAATCCACCCTTGGAAACATCAACACCATTCCTACCTCCTCCATTTTCGCTGCAACCTTTTCCCTTTTCCCATGCCATTTTTTAGTTCTCTGGCAAGGCAGATGATCACAGTATTAGTAGAGGAGATTCGGTGCCACTCTCTGCAACCTGGATGGCACAGCAGCCAAAGCAAGACTTAAAGTCGTTACCCGTTAAAACTGATTCAGCTTCTCCAGCACCTTCCGCAAATCGTTACTCTGAGCTCGAGTTTACGGAGGACCCATTTCGAGACTATAGGTATGAGGATCCATTTGAAATGGAGGACCCTTTTGCAGATGAGGTAGTCCCAGGTGGACTGAACATGAAAGTGGGTGATGACCCATTCTGTGCCCCTCGTCAGTCATCCTCATCTTCGACCGATTCTCCTGCGTTTGCTCGTCACAGAGGGCCTCAATTGCCCCCTCCTGTTGATGAGGGTGCACCACCAGCCATGGGTATGCGAATGGCTGTCTCTTCAACCTCATCTGCATGATATAGTTCTTGTCTGCAACTTTATACATTCCATCGTTTGTCCCCTTGGGGGGGAGAGGTCCTCATGCCAACCATGCATGTATCATCAATGCTAACATTAGGATGGTTTGGAATATTTTATGTGCTTTCAAATTAGGAGGATTTGCAAGTTCTTGCAATTCTGTCAGGCCTTAGAAAGGTCTGATGGTTTGTATGGTGTATTTGAAGAACTCTTCACAAATCACTGGCAGTCAGAACAGTGGTGAAGTGAAATGCTGTTAATCACTTGCAGATTCCATTCCCTCCATCCAAAGAAGCACAATTCAGGCGAGCTCAAAGAAGAAAAATGGTCTTTTCATGTTTCGATTATTTTGGAGGTAAGATGTTCTAAAAAAATCACGTTGGAATGAGCGTTGAATGGTGCTGATATTTGTTACTAAAGACATAATAAGTCAATGTGACTCACAGTGAGGCCTTTTAAATTGAAATATTGAGCTCTCTTATTTATTGGTAGTTGATGGTAGTACACACCGTATCCAAAAACCACCTGTAAAGAGTTGGAATGTAAAATATTTCATACATTGGAGGGGAACTAATGAAAAAATATGAAGCACTTTGAAAGGTGTATAGCATTGATTTTTTTGTTCTGTGATATGATTTTTATCAGCCTGTTTTACAAAACCAAACAGTATGTGTATGCATTGTGTATGAATGCAAGAGAAATTATTTGAGAATATGTGTGTTGATGTGAGAGTTTTTGAAACAGTTAGTTGTTTTAAATTGACAATGTATAAATATTACTCAAGTTGGAATAATGTTACAATTTGTGTGACTTGTTGGTATCATCACTGCCTTCTGTCTGTTAACATTAATGTTTAATTACCTAAATAACCAAGCGTTTCTCCTGAAGTTTAGGCTTTGATTTTTTTATGTTGGTTTTCCTGAGCTGTAAGTTCGTTTGATTTTGGATCATTGATTTGTAACCATATCATATAATACCAAAAACAATTTAAAGTTTTAAAATTTGGGAATACAAAAATTATTTGTACATAGGTATTTCATTGTGGTCCAAATCATCTGACAATATAGTATATGACATGAATTGCTGTGGAAAATTTTGTTCATTTGCATGATAGTTATGAAGTTAGTATTTTTTAGGACATATATAAATACTTATACATAAATATATGAAAATATTTAGAGTATTATATGTAAATCTTCAAAATACCTGCTTTGTAATGTGTGCATTACAGGTGTGCTATTAGGACTGACTTAAAAATTGAACTTTAAGCTGATTGCCAGTTCTAGTTATATTCTTGACATCTTCAGCAAAAAAAAACTTTTGTGCCATTTGTTGACTTACTGCACACAATGTCTCACGCACATTGTACAAAAAATGGCAATATTTTAACGGATAATAAGTGACATTCCAATGCTAAACTTTCTGTTGTACGGTTGAAATGTTAAGAATTTGGAAAGTTGATTTTCAATAGTGAATATCAGCCTGGAATATTTAAATCTATTGTATTAAGAGTTGTCTTAAATATACAGTTATTCATCACACGAAGAAGACTGTACCTTTATGGCAGTGGAGTGTTTTGGATTTTCATCCAGTATGCTTACTTTTCGTTTGTGATTACATGGGGTGGGTTTCATCTCTTGACGTTGTTCATCAGTGCTTTGTTGATATTCATCTAATGAACGTGGAGACTGAATATATCCATTACTTTTTATTATATCATATGCATATATATGTTGTTTCTCGTATTCAATCTTCGTGTAACATTATCGATGCCATATCCATATTTATTTAACTGTTTATCATATTTGTGTATTGTTTCTTCCTAGACAGCTTTCAATTATGAATGCATGTCAATTTCTTTATTATGTGGTGAAATTCCAGAGGCCATAATTATTGTAACTATTTCAAGGCATTAATTAATGTCTCCTGATACATTCTTTGATGCTATTCAATAAACTATCTAACTAAGTGAGAGTCGTCTTTGATGTAAGTTAAACTCATGAGCATTTGGGGTGTATGATCATAGTTGTTTCCTCATTCTATTGGGGTGCCTTTTCTGAGCCTTTTGCCTGTTGCCTTTTCAATATCAAGTGTGAAACTCATTCAAAGCAGTTAATTGCAACAGTCTGAAGTGTTTTTGGGAAGATTTCTATCATATTTCCCCATCACCTGCTATTATCACCGAAAACTTCATCTTTGGCCAGCTGTTTCCACATGCACATATGTCTAATAATGCAGCATTAGAAAGATCTGAGATGAAGTGCGTGGTACATGTGTTTTGTGTGTTATGCACTCCAGTGTTAAACGGCTTCATTTAATTTAAAAATGAGACCATAATGACCAAGTGAACTTCATTAGTTTTTCTGGTTGTAAAATGGGTTTCACAAACTTCTGTGGAAATCAAGCTCTCATATGAGCCTCAATTAAAGAATACACCTCAGCCACATTTTACTCTATTCACTTAGCTGTGAAGAAAAAAGAAAGATAACAAGTTCTTGCATATGAGTAACGATAAGATGTAGCTTTGTCTGTTTTGTTAGAGATAAATCTGTGCTAACGAATAGATCTTCCACTTAAAAAAGTAGATACAGTAACAGATATAATGAAAATAGACTAGCTCATATCCTGTACATCCCCTAATGCTGTGATGCAATGATGCTGATCATGTTTCCATTATTCGGAGTACATTTTCTCTGTACAGTATGTTAAGACTTGGGGTTTCTCGATCATAGAGACTCTGCTGTTAAATAAAGATGAAATAGTGTTTAAGTGTAAATTATATTTTGAATGTTGTGATGCTGTTCCTCATTAACTCCTCTGATATATACTCAGTTAAGTCAATTGCTTTCCAAAGAGAAGTTTTGTGGAACTAATGAGGGAGGGCCTTTCCCCAAGTAGTCCAGATTTGCTTTATATTTTATCACAATTCTGTGTGTATGAAAGCCATGTAAAGGTTTTTAATTCGAGTGTGTTAAATGAGAGTAAATACCTTAGTGAACTTTGGGAAAATAACTGTATCATCTAATTCTTTCCCTTGTCATATACAACTTGTAAATACAATTATTGTTGTTCAAGTGTTATGTTTTATTAAATGAATCCTCTGGGTGGTTTTAGCTTCTAAAAACTCAGTTGTAACTAAGAAAGGCATATTCAATTTTTGTTGAAGAACCAAAATAATTCAGTATGCTGAATAAATTTGTCTGCTACAAATATTTAATAGGAATTCCTCATATTTCCACCTGGGTTTGGTTTTCAAATTATGAAATTTTTGCCTCAGACATCACAGTCATTCTCAGGGTTCATAAAACTGAAATGGGAAGAAAACCCATGTAGAGATCTTCAGGTTTAATTTTTGGGAAAGCACAAGATCATATAAAAACGATTTTGGCTCAGCAATAATTTAATATACATAATTTGTGACTACATTATGCTTTATTGTGTATATAACATAAAACATTTTTATTTCATCACAATAAAGCATTTAAGAATTATGTCTGCATAACTTATTTCAAGTAGGCTATAATTTTTCCATCTGGTTTCATACTTTAAGCTTTTAGTTTGGGTTTAGTGCTATATTTGAAATCCCTGGCTCTCGTAACTAAGGAGATTTAATGAAATCACAACTACTACTGCAGTCATTTTCTGAAGTATGCAGGTGATCATGTATTGTAGAGGTTTCCATCCTGTTGCTTTTGACGCAAAAAAATGGACAACAAGTGTTTACAATTCTGATTAAAAGTGTATTAATAATCATATGCATTTTGTGCCAAGGGTAGGTCTTAAGTAACATACAATGTATTTCAGCAAAATTTTCCAAGATGAAATGTATTTTTTTGTCATAATTGCTTCTTTACATCTAACTTAAACCAGGTGATCTTTCTCCTCCTTTACAACCTAATGAACTGCTTTTGAAACTCATAATGAGGTTAGAAACTGATGATAGTATATTGTATTACTCATTTATTTTAATTCAACTTCCAAGGGAAAGATTATTATCCTTAATGTTGAAGTGCCATTTGAGCATGGGGTTAATTCTATGTAAATGAAGATTCTCCAAGGTAGGGTGGGTGATTGATCACTTTTCTTTTCACTCCTCAGTTCAATTATTTTTGTCTCCCACGATATAGACTAAAACAAGTTTTCTTATAACTATACCCTGAATTAGTTTCATTTCATCTAATTCGATGATGTGAAAATTAATTTACTAGTATAATTTAGATGGCTTTCATGAGTTACCAGAAGATATAAATTGTTGGTCCATTATTTACTTATGTGCCAGATATGTTATTAGTTACTTAAAAAGGATCAGAATTGACCTCACTTTAATGATGCAATGAGTTGTCTCAATGATAGACCTCATGTGAATGTCAATCAAACATTTTCATATTGACTTTACCCTATACCAATGTTCAAATACATATATAGAACAGAATACATAGGATGCAAGGGAAATCAATGCTATTGTTTTACTTCTTGCCTATATATCTTCTGTTTAAGATGAATATTTTCATTGTTTTGTTAAAAAAAGTGTATGCACTCTTCAATTTGAGGAGGAAATGTCTATGAAATTCATCTGAAACATTCATTGTTATATTAAGTTGTTGGCATGAATAATCACCTATGGAATATATTCTTTTCATGTAACCTTGTAAATATATTTTACCTTCAATAAGATCATAAAAATGATCAAGATTTCCTCATACAGAAATACATTGTACACTGAGTCAATTCCATGCAGTATTCATATTTTAGAAGGTAATGTGTTACTTTGTGTATGTACCTGGTTGACAAATCTCAATTTCCTTGCTTTGGGAAAGATTTTTTGATATTATTTTTCTCTGGAACAGTCAATAAATTAAAAATTGTAATTTATACCATGTTTAGGATGTTGATAAAAAAACAAGAATGGATGAGATTCATTTTTGTATTTCAGGCTACACCTTTGAAGATATTTGTACAAAGCATGTGATTACAGAACATTCCAAAGCTGCTGTAAAAGATATCTTTAAGTTGACTGACATTTGTTTTTCTGTACAGTTTCTCACATGTAGCTCATTTGGTTATTGTTATAGCATTTGAATACATTTCAATCACACAATTAATGCTTATTACAATTATTTTGAATAAAGTACTGAAAATTACAAAAAATAACATGATTAGTATAGATCAAGGAATAACAAGTGTGAAAAATAGAGACATGACTGGGACTCGAACCCAGGTCTCCCACTTTCTGGGCAGGCATTCTATCCACTGAACTACCAGGCTGCTCTAACTACTCTTTGGTAGCTTGATTTGTCCTTTTACTTAGTAAAAGTTTCCCTGAATGATTAGGTGAGATTACAGGATTTAAAATTATTCATATTAACGTTGACAGGTAGAACTCTCACTTGGAGACTAACTGGAAGTTTTGGATTACAGATTTCTGGGAATTACGCTACGCACATTTTGGCATCGTTCTTCAAGGGTGTCCATAAAGGACAATTCCAACTCTCCAACCAAGATTTCATTCCTCTTAGATATAGCTTAGAGAGTTCTTTAAACCTCTAATCTATTAACAGCAGTGTTCCAATTTTTTTTTCTTTTGATTAGATGGGAGAAAATTCTTTGTTCACTGTGTTGATATAAAAAATTAGAATATTTTAATTCACTTGAAACTGTGAGAGGTAGAATGATGATCACAATCATGTTCATTTAGCAACATACAATTAGATTCAGTAGTATAATCCTTCATTCAGCCTTCATGGAAGCTGCAAATACTACTAGCCTAAAAAAATAATGCAAGTCTCTGCTTAACTTTCCCTTAACAATTACAGCAATGTTTTGAAACGGTGGTCATCAGGCATAGCATTCTTAATGAAAGAAATGTATATTAAAGGGAAGTGAAAAGAAAAGTTTATAAAAAGAAATCAGGAGGCAGGGATTTTGGAAAATATAAACTCATGTGCATGTGATTTATGACCCAGAATATCATTGCTAAGAAAAGGGTTTTATGCCAGGCAAATGATCATTTTGAGAAAGAAGCTGGGCATGGTGAAATAATTAATATTATCTCTAAAATGAAGAAAATCCTTGGTACTGCAAGTCTTGTGATTATATTCTAATTAACAGATATTGTGATTAATAGTTTTATCTGTTTGGACATGAATATAAAGCGAATCTCAGGGAAACAGGATTTACTGAAGAGAAAAATATTCTATCTAGGGTAAATAATCTTAATAATTTAATTATCAACTCTTATATGAAACTTAAAACTTTAATGCACCCTGGTTTACATTTAATGCTTATTTTAAACGAATTTATCCTTATATACTGACAAATGCTTCAATGACAGTCTATTGACTGTTACTTTATTAACCCAATGAGCAGGAAAAAATTTTGAGCAAACAGTCCTCAATGTTTGGAATTCCTGGTAACCATTGCTGTATGTACAGGGAAATACTCATAAACATGCACATATATCAGCTTGAAAACATATTTCTCTGTAAAGTGGCAACAGTTCAATATTTCACCCTCAAATTATACAAAAGAAAGAATGTACAAAATAGTAAAAAATGCACCAATAAAAGATGTGAGCATGCAATAACATTTCGATTGCTACCAGAAAACATTTAACTCATGATGTATCAGCTTCTTGATTGAGATAGTGGATTTATTTTGAATTTTTCGACTTTTTTTAACCTCAAATAATTTTAACTGTTTTAACTTGTTCCCTCCACCGAGTACTTAATCGTTTAAAGGAAATGGGAATTTTTAACTGGTAATCATCTTCAATGTGTGAATAAAATAAGCCTTTCATCATGAAGAAGCTGTGAACATCTTTACGATTAGTTTTTATTTAAATGAACTTGAGGAATTTTTGTTACAACGTATTTTGTGGCATCTTCTGAAATTACTTGGCTAGCAAAACAATTGTATGCATATGAACATCACACTATAGGTCAGTAAACAGCAATTATTTACCACATTTGCTATCTTAACAAACTTGTGACATCCCTTTTTTCATGACTGAAAAGACTAAAGAATTGAAAAGAATATATCAATTTCTCTTCACAGGATTGCACTGTTTGCATCACAGAAAGGTGCCAAAAGCAGCTATTTACTGATCAAAATTAATCATATGTATAAGTATATATTTTCTGTGATTGATTTTTAGTGACAGAATTTACAGTACAGCATAAAGATTCTAATCACAGATATTAACATACAGGTACTCTTGTTTGTTTTGCTGATCATAGCAAATCTACTGATCTTGATCATAGCAATCTAAGGTCGAAGTATGATTTTACAGCATTGTTTACAAACTAATAACATAGCACAATAAATACTAGAAATAAATATTAAACTGGTAAACAAATTTCAGCATGATTTTAGAAGCTACCATATTTGCCTGAGATAAAATGGACATTTCAAAAAACAGAATAACAAGTAACTTCCTGTCACAGAAGTCAGTCCCCTACATTACAAATTAACTACTGGGAATATTTAACTAAAAGCCAAAGATTTTGAAACCTGAACAAATATTTTAAATCCCTTCATATCAGCACCCACTCTGATAAAATGAACTTGAAACTTTTCCCTCAAAAGGATTTAAGCTATTTGATTCATTACAGTTTCATTTTTATACAGTTAGAACTTACCGAGTACTTTCGAGAAAAGACAGCAAGTTTGTATATGAATATTCAGTAAAAGTGATTATGTTCTCAAGCAATTACCAATGGAATCATTTTACTTCCATAAGTTAATTGCACAAAATAGCTTTAAATGGGTCTAGGATATAGAAAGGTTTCATTCTTGAAAAGCAAATGAAAATCTTTTAATGCCAAATGTACATACAATATTTCTTTTAGTACTACCAAAATGTAGAAAAATGTAAATCTTTGATTTTTATATAAGTAGGAATATATTCCAAATATTCATTTATCAAAAATAGCATTTATGGGATAAATCTTGGGAAAAATGTGTATAAATATTTTAAGATGACTTTTGGTTCATAGAGTTGAAGTTATCTGTATCCCTTGGATAACCTTGGCTTGAAACAAAAAAACAACCAGGCTTATAGTGAAACATGCAAGTTACATGAATCCACTGAAGTGATGAGGTAAATTTTCCATATAAGACACTTTTCCACAAGTGCAGGCATAAATTATTAATTTGTGTAACAGCAAAAGATAGAGATAACAAAATTTACTATGATTTTCAAAAAAACACATTGAATTGTGAAGAAGTATACAGCAAATGACCTACAAAGAATAAGATCCACATTAACTTTGGAATTCTCTGAACTTCAGAATAAGATTATAGCCAAATTAAAAATCCTTTGCACAAAAAAGGAAAGAAGAGTTTTCATGTACTCATTATACAGAATTATCTAATGTGGAGAATTTAAGGCCTCTATCACATGCCTAATTAAGAAAACCTTTATAATTTCATGTTACTTAAGTCTGTTCCCAAGGAAGTTATTTTTCTAGCTTGAAGAAGTATATAATTTTCTCAATCAAAACTTGGAAGGCTGGACGATTAAAGTTATATATCTCTGAGAAAATGCATCATCTGCCATCTGATACAAGTATAAATCTCTCAACTGGAAAAACAATAGGTTCTATGGAGGATCACAATATTTGGAGTAATGAAAATAGATAATGAACCTAGTCATGTATGATAAATGTACCAAAACACTAAGTAATTTTTTTAGAACAAAAATTTGTAGAAAATTTTATTTGAAAATAGATTTACCTTATATATATTATTACCATAATTCAGTGAATAAAATAAATAGTTTACTGTCATAAATCTATGGTGTATGTGTGTGTAAATTATTCTTTTTTCTGATGTTTTCCTCATCCAAGAACAGATTTAACAGGCAAAAATATAAAGAAAGTACTGAATGAGTAGTTCTCAGCTAGTGCTGAATTTAGCTTTTCAAAAAGAACCTAGCTCATTAACATTTCAAAATTGCTTGGTCCTTGGACGGTTACAGGAATTCTGTTAATGCCTGGTTCTTGTCAACCTTATTAATTTGTTTACTCGCAACTCATCATTCATAATACAGCAAAACATTTCCTTCCTGTGATGAGTTTGTTACAGTTGCGACACTCTTTTGGACCCAAGGAACATGATTCAAATTAATGGCAGCAACAACCATGGACCATCCTATAAATGGGTAATGTTGACTACCCACTAGGAAATTAATGAGCCGTTAAACAGAAATATTACAGGAATAACTGGCAAGCATTCACATCAAGTTTCTTGTGTTGCTTTCAGTTAGAAAATACAATCCAATGACAATCAACAATGAACCAACATGGTAGCAAAATATGATCCACCTACCATCAACAATGAAAACAAGGAACAACATTGATGGTATGCAAGAGAGCATAACAATTATTCACTGTATCAGTGACATATAACATTGTATACAGACGGATTTCATCAAGGAACATATTATGTTCAGGATAAGGCAATATCCTTCAGCTCCCTTTCTTCAGGAACTCTTGAAGAGGACGAAGGAGGCATTTTACGCACCCACTGATACCTTTCATTAACGTTTTCTTCCTTTATCTTCTCTGCCGATTGCAACTGCTTCATTCTCTTCTTCATTTGTTTGACCCTTGTAAAGGAATGAGCCTCAGGATCATTCAATACTCTATCATGACTACACTGTGTTTTCACCTGAAATTTGAAAGAGAATTTGCATATGTTCTATTATGAAAGAAGAGTTAATGAGGGATTTTTGTTATAAAAAAAATGTTGGCAAAATAATTCCTTCGAGTGAGTAAAGACAATGGTAAATTTCAATGCTGAATAATGATATATTAGCATCATTTCCAATGCATTTGGTATTAAATATTACTTAATTTTAAGATTAAGATACACAACAAACATTCTTGAGCTTGATAACAAAGTAAATCACAGTTTATATTATATTTTATATTAAATTGCAAAAAATAAATAATTTATAAATAAACTGATAGTGTCATGACTTTTTAAATTATCATTTTAAGATTTTTTTGTCCCAAGATTAGTTTTTGAAATAGTTATTCCCTTTTATTTCTTACTTATTGTAAGACAATTTTCCTCACCTATGAGCAAATATTTATACATTCAGTATTTATTCTTAGTTCCATATTTTACTGCCCAATTGAGGATGGACAAAAATTTAAATCTCCAACATAAATTTGATTTATAAAACATTTTTAATAATAACACATACCTATTTCATGATGCTATTATAAACAGTAAATTGCATTTTAGGAACAACAGAGAACACTAAATACAAAGAAAATAAGCCAAAACTACAGAGATACAATTCTGACAAACATAAAGTAGATATATGATAATCATATTATTAAATTAATTTTTTTTATTCCAAAGAAAGTAACTATGAGGTCAACTTACTGTGAATACTGTAACGGCAATCCCTAACAAAGTACCACCAAGTACATCCCACCAATGATGCCTGTGATCTATAATACGAGTTATGGAACACACTAAAGCCCATGTAATCCACAGGCAATGCAATAATGGAGTGATGAGAAATGTAGGCCTCCCTGGTATCCTCTTCTGGGTAAACCACTATGGAAAAGAAAAAAAAACAACAGTGATTGGTTAATGATCATAGTCTGTTCAAAGATGATATTCACTACCTGAATTATTAATTGGATTAATTCATTCTTAAGATGTAAAAAATAAACTTAAATGGTATAATTCCTTATAAACAGGTATTAGTATGACTAAATAGATAGATAATAGATGTATATTTCACGTATGGACATGATTGAGCATGAAAACCGATATAACTCATCCTAAAACTGTAGCACAGGCTACTGAGAGGGCACCTGCTTCACATACTACCCTCTCGGTAGGAATGTGTTTCTCACTAAGCAGGTGAATCAATAGATACAAAGGTACAACTTTGGAAGGGTTTTTAGTCAAAAGGTGTAAAACTTTCTCTTTCTAGAATTCCTGCAATCGATGTTACTCTCTGCATCGCTTCTGCTGTTTTCTTTGTTCCTTAACTGAGCTCAGGAATCTTTCGTGAAAGTGTTCACAATCCAAAGTGCTTGTGAACCAATCATACATGGTATAAGTATTTTACCACAACTCCTCTCAAGCAAATGACTGTTACATTTTCATTTAAAAAACCTTAACCTCCTGAATCATGCGCTAGACAGGAGAAGTGGTGTTATCGTTTACATATTCAAATATGAGCTGGCCTTAAAATACAAAATTTTAATGACAAAATCTTGGCTCATCTAAAGCTAGCAAAAATATTGCAAGAATCTCATAATCATTGCAACTCATGTAAAATTAATGCCAAGCTATAGAATTCAAAATTCTTTTTGTTCAAAATGTTAAATTATATATCTTTTAGGCTACATTAATTGAAATTAAATACTGAAGGTTTAATTCTAAGATTGAGTAAAAACCCAAAAGAGATATTAACTATAAGGCTGAGATAAACATAAACGTATAAAAGTAACAACTCAATAACCTAATTTCTAAAGTAAAAAAATTACAGCATTTATTTCCTCTCACCAAGCTGTTGTTAAGGCTTTCCTTAAGATCTTATCTAACTCACTGAAAAAATCATCTTTGCTTAATAAAAAATGCATTATCTTAAATCTCCGCCTTTCACATTTAGATTCGTAATACTTCCTTTCACATGCATTGAATATTCTTCAAGTATCTAATCCAAAACACATCAGAATAAGAATGCTTACTCTTAGATCACATTCCTACTCACCATCATAAATAGAGCTGTATATACAGACACTGAAGCATGACCGGAAGGAAAAGATTTTGAGGCATCTCTAATTTCCCAAATGCTAATCCATTGATTGGTGCATTCATATTTTTCTACATAGCTGCAAACAAAGAAGAGCATTGGACAAAGTCAATCATAATCGTGTTGAAAAATCAAAACCTTAGATACTCAAAAAAAGTGATACATACTTTTCTCATTTCTATACTTATAATTTGTTGGCTTTTTATTCGCTTTGTACAAAAGCTGCCATTTTTAATGATAACATAAACTGAACTTGAATAACTGTATTTCAGACAAATACAATATACAACAATGATGGAAAGCCTCACGAAAAATATAATGTGGCATTAAATATTATTTATAACATGGCACTAAATATTGTTAAGGCATTCCTGATCCATAATCCATCCTCTTGAACTTTGAATTAGTACCAAGAATATACCACATACCAGAAAATACCTGCATATCTGTACTTGCATTAAAAACCTGCATATAGGTTTCAGCGAGGTTTTTGGGACCATATTCTCGGTCTATTATAATAAATACTATGGAAAAATCTATATCCTCATTTAAGATGTACCCTACTTTTTAACCTAAATATTTTCTGAAAACAATGTTTAAGTTGGTATACACAGTAAGCATATACCTTAGTATTGAAAATAATCATCTCACGATATTTTTTGAAAATACATTTAATCACCAGTTTACTGGTGTAATTATTAGATGATTCAAACATTATCGAAATTTATCGAGTGCTACACTCCTTCAATAATTCTGTTGACAAGTAAAAATAATGAGGACAGAGGTCATGTACAACCTGGAAAATTATTTCCTTCTGAAATTTAACAAGCCATCCCTGCGTAAGAATATCCCTCATAACAGAGTAAATGTGTTTCCTTCAAAACAGTTTCTTACAAGGCTCTAAGCATTTTATTCTTAATGAATATATTTTTCTGAAAATTATCAAGATTCTTAGGGTGAATTATCAATTCTTTACACACCACTATCTGACATTCATACTTTTCGGTGTAAATGGGTGCAATACAGTTAAAAGAAGACCCCATCATAGGCCACTTTCATAAACTAATTTCTGAGTTATCAGAATACATTAATGTCTTATGAAGTTTACGTTCTATTAATATGTTACACAGAATTCTATGAATAAGTATTAGGGGTTATGGTATATGGATGCTTGCTATAGTTGTACAGAAGTATGAAAATATATATGATATCTACTACAGGTTTGACTAATCCAATTCCTACTATGTTACAGAAAGGTTTAGAGATATGGCAATTGGGAACTGGAGTAAATATCATTACTTTTATTAAAATTAAATCTTAAATAAAATATACACATATGGCCCAGATGAATGTAATATGATGACAAAAATTCTTTCCTTTATTTATGCTTTTGGGAAAGGAATAACAGTTTTGAAGAATAGTGACAAGACTGGGACTAGAACCCAGGTCTCCCACTTTCTTGGCAGGTATTCTAACATGTGGAAGAGATGGGACATGGTAGTTCAGTGGTTAGAATATCTGCCTGGATAGTGGGAGTCCTGGGTTTGAGTCCCAATCATGTCGCTATTTTTAACACCTGTTATCCCATGGATTTCATCTGCACGGCCCTTCCATGCTATGTTATTGACCTTTCCCGAATCCCTGTTTTTGGGAAAGTTATTTTTATACATGCATAAGAACTTTTCTTCCATTTCTGAAGTGTACTTAGGATTTTAACACCCTTGGCAATTCTTTGTCTCTGTGCCTTTTAATATTCTCCATTTTGGTAATTGATAAATTATTAGTCTTCTATAGCATTTCACAATCATTTAACAACATTTTCATTGCACAAAATTGATAGTATGTGAACTCATGAGCAGTTAATCAGTTGGATTGGTTAAATCACATCATATCCACTCCTCAATCATTTCATGATTTTCCCTACATAAAGAGGTTAGTACTCTCCTAACTACATTCACATCACTTCCCTGCAGTCAATGAATTAAATATGCCAAAAAGTATTACGAAACTTACCCAGAGGTGCAGTTTTTGGCAAGATCTGGTTTACAGGTATCCAGAAAGTGAGGTCTTGGCTCTCCAACTAAAACTTTTGTGAGGTCCATGACAAGGAAGTTTATACCAAGCCCAAGCAGGAATTCTCGGTACCACGGCCATACACAAGCAATGACTTCCTTTGCCTCTTGGGAAGTGCTGGTAATGGACTGGATGCAGGGCTGCATATCAGTATAGGCGGCATTGTCTGATTCAATCGCTCTATTGTCATCCTCATCACTTTCATCAGGGATTCCCTGCATATATTGCCAACGTAGAAGAGCCCACTCTATTCCTAAAGTCTTAGAAGAAAAAACAAAAACATTTTTTCGTCATGATAACATTTGGTAACTTCTCCAATGACTGCTAATTTAAAATCTATAAAAACAACTTCCTTTCATGCTGCAAATATAAAAATAATAACACAAAGAAATACAATAAATTTGTGCTTTAATAGAGTAACTAGAAATACTACACTTTTAAATGTTAGTTAAATTGAAAGTTAAGTCCTTAAATATTTGATTTCAAAGATTAAAATCATAGGTTTGAATGTAGTTAAACCATATATTAAAAATCTGAAAAGTATGACATTGGAGTTAGATTTTAATGGTTTGCAAAACACCAATATATATGAGTAACATAAAATTTAAATATCTCCATATAAGTAATGGTTCTAGACTCTGTAAGCCTAAGATTGTACTTTTTTGCCTTTGATTATGCGAGACTTAGTAAGAAATAATAGGTACAGTCAAACTAAAAGATATCACTAATAGCAAAATAAATCATTACATCAAAATGCAAGAGTGAATCATAGAATTCTCTGATTTATTTAGCTTTACTCAGTAATGGGATTTGAACAAATTGATCCACTAATACAAAATATACACAAATGTACGTTTAACATTATCAACGAACAACCGAGAATCGAAGATTTTTACGCAACCTTAACATAATACTAAAGAATAAAATTAACTCACAAAGAATATAGGAAGCAAAAACGTTCCCAGGAGTAAAACTGTAATTGTGATTGTGTCACCCATAAACCGAAAAGAAATGCTGGGATCATCACAGTAGAAACCATTCTGGCTATTTGGAACGACTCCGAATTCCACTAGAGCTAATAGTGTTGTCACTGTTGAGAAAAAACAGCTCATGAAATAACATAAAACGAAAACTATACACACATTAAACATTTAAATGGCGGAATATATTTTGCAATAACATCTTCGCACAGCTAACAATGTCAGATCACAATATTATTCATTCGTAAAAATTGATTTACTAGCGAAATTTACTGAAAAACATAACTCACGTATTCCAGCTCTCTTAAGCTTAGACATTTTCCCAACATCTGTCAACGAAATACTGACGATTTCCCCCGAACATTTGTGTACATAACCTTCGGCTTTCGCGAATTAGCACCTATTACGTCAACCCCATGACTCGAGCACAATCCGCATCAGGTGATACCCCTGTGACGACGCATTGTTTGCGTAATAAAACTTTATTTCATTATTTACACTTGTCGTTAGAACACTCATAAGAGATTTATGAATGGTTCAACGCGCTGCAGAAGTTTGAACCTTCATCTACCCATTGGAAAGTGACAATTATGTAGAAGGAACGCCATTTCATTTGTAAAATATACACGATATTTTGGCTGAAAAGTAATTGATATCCGACAAATTCTTCAAGTTGTGTAAATTGCCGCAATCAAAATCTAATTTCTTACATCCACTACTGTTTCAGCACTCGAGTTTTTGAGTTTAGGGCTTGATAAATCTCACGGAAACGATTAAACCCATATTTGTGTGCTTTTACCGAGACTTTTTTGTTATCCATTAAAAATTATAATTTCTCAGTAACTGTGAAAGGAATACTGAAGGAAATTTATTATGATACTCGACGGAACAAGATTCATCAATTGTAAATAAACACACGCCTGAAACCACGAATTTCGGTCTTCAAACATTCTCTTGGCTTGAGTTGCGATTGGTGCGGTAAGTACACACCCTACAATGCTTGGAGGAAGAATTCCATCTGAATTTAAGTTTTCACTAAGGAAAGAAAGATTCGGAAAGGAGCATTTATCAAGGAGGTAAGTAAAAGGACGACTTAAAAAAGAAAGAGGAACTTCTATGAAGGTGTTCCTAATGTAAAGGAGATATTTCACTGAACGAAACACACGAACTACAGCTTGTACTGACAAATGCTGTCTTCTAGAAAATGAATCACTATTATCTGTACAAAACACATGGCTCGCATACTTTTATGAGGATTTGTTTTTAACGACAATTATCTGTAAGAATTCTTCGTCAGAATAAGCTGTCAAGGATTACAGGTAACGAATGGATCAATATAGAACCGTTTAAAATACCTTTACATGTGATGTAAGATCGATTCTGGTGAGGTATTACCTGTTTAACTGAACTGTTTCACTCTGAATTTTGGCGATGAAAAGTGTTTTATAGTTACCGAAAATAAGGATGACGAGGTCGATAAGCCAGCACGTTTTCCACTTCTGTTTCATGATTGCGGAATTTTCATCTAGTATAGTCCTAAGTTCGCTAATGAAATCAACAGGCAGTTCGGGCTTTCTGCTATTTACGTCGACTTTACGTGGTACGGCCGTACGGCGCCTCCGTGAACTTTCGAGTCTCAAGTTCCGTTATATCTCAATCAAGATAGTTAAAAAAGATTTTGTGAAGTCAGTGATTCTGAATCCTGAAATTTTCATCTTTAGATAAAAATTTTATTTGGTGCGGTGCAAAGTTTCAGTAGAAGGTCAAATAACTTCAGTGATAAGTTCATCAGATAATACGATCTGAAAGCCTTTAGCGTAAGCGGTTAAAGAGGAACAATCATCCATTCAATTATTCGGGTAAATGATGCGTTTGGATGTCAGAGATTACTCTGCATTTAAACAATTGCGGAATTAAAGAAGGAAGTCGTTCTGTAATATCAGAAATGTTCAATTAAGTGATGTTGACAATTTATCATGGAGACCTTTGAAATCACTTGCGGTAAAAACTTACTTCAATCGCCGAAACCATCCTATCAGCTTTGTGAATACTTGTCAAATAGAATATACGTCATTCTGTAGGAGAGATGGTGTATGAAAATTATGTTTCCTCCGAAAACATAAAAATATTCAAGCATAAACTTGGTATCTTTAAGGAATAAATTTGATATCATTGCCAACATTAGTGCGACAATCTTCTAGGATGAATCAACGAAATTATGTATTTCACTAGCTATACATAGAAAAATATTGCTTATGCTGAGTGATGGGTAGATAAGGGATGAGAAAGAATGGAGTAAGATGCTAATATATGTAATTATAAAGTGGATGATGAAATAAGCATATTTGTTGTACAACATCTCACAAAACAATGAAAATAAATGCCATCAACTGAAGAAGGAAACTACTTTTTTTCCATCTGATACTCACTCTGAAGCTCATTCCTTAACCCTTCAGTTTTCCTATTCTGGTTAATCCATTCCATCCTTCACTTATCACATCTTTTCAACATTATGCCGCTTATGTTTGTCACTTACTAGCTACCTATTCTTTGCTATACATCTTGCTTGAAGATAGAATTTAAATACAAATTCCCAGTAGAGAACTGTCCAGTTGTAATCATAGGGCAATGAGGAAACAGAAGTGAGTCATGACAAGTAATCAAATATAAAAATTATTTACATAAACATTAGAAGTAGACATTTTTGGGGATACCTATAAAATAGAAGTGAATTTATGGTATCTGTAGCACTGAAAATATAAAATAAATTAACAATAGAAACAGTGCAGTTGTAAGCCTGTCCAACCATTAAAAATATGAGTACTTGCATCAGGTATTTTGCAAACAAATATTAATTACATCAACAGTAGATCTATACTTTGCAATTAATATCATTTTGTGATGCTATCCCCTTTCATTTTATTTATTCATTAATTTAGTTTCAAAATTTCAATTTCTTAAATTCAGTCCCTAGTATAGGCTGGAATATGACTTTGTTATTGACCAATTAATGTATCTTCTTCCAAATACACCTCAGTTAATCATCATAAAATACTTTTACTAGGCTAGGTATATGTAATATCTTTTCAATTATGATTAATATTCAAAGTATTTGAAATAACAATTACATATGTAGTTCAGAAAAAAACATATTACCACTTAACTATGCTCAAATTTACTTATGTTTACTTATGCTTATTTACTTATGGCCAAATATAGGGAAAGCTACTAACTGGTCTTTTCCAGATGCATGATTTATTTGTCATAGACATCATGAGTGTAGCACAATCTCATTGAATTTTTTCTATTACTTCTAAGGGATATGAGAGAATAAAATAAGTTGCAGTGCTGCTAAGATTACATTTAAGTCAATGGGCCACCAGTTAACCTCCACAGCCCCTCCTTATCAGCAGCTAAATATTTGTAGGAGCTAATTACAGATTCCATGACCTTTATCTCAATGGTTGAACAGGCACATGAAATCAAGACCCTTTTCCTGTAAAAATCATTTAATGCCTGGGATGAAATATTGTTGTAATCAAAAGAAGTATTCTCTGCTTCCCTTGTCGTCATGCTAAGAAATCTATCAATATGTAACTTGAACCAGCTTGGCTGAATGTAACAAGCTTGTTCACATCTTGTATTCTGAACATTTTTTTAGTGATTTTCTTATAAATTTTACAATGCTGTCACAAATATCCATTTACTGGGTGATAATAGTAGAAGATATAAGCAGTGGCAATGAATGAACTCTTACAACCATGTGATAATTAGGAAAAACCTAGTCACATGGGATTCAAACCTGGGACCTTGGCATTAGTAGACTAGCTTGCTAACCATTCCACAAAATATTTTTTAAGTATGTCCATTTAAAAGTAGAATAAGGAGTATAAGTAGAATAAGTAATACTACAATCTTTCAAATACTGTGTAAAGTAATTATTCTCATTTGCATATTTACATGCCACTGCATTATAACACTGATAAAATCAATTTTCAAAATCTGTTATGCAAATCATGTTAAATGTTAAGCAAAGTATCTCTAAATACTGTTTTGCAAGCAAAGTACCATGCTTTAGTTCTCTACCACGAGAGCCTCAAATTCCATCCCATCAGTCCAAATTGAATTCTTCTTGCCTTTGATTGATATTTCCCCAATGATTTGGTATAACTATTATAAAAATTTCAGAAAAGCAAAGGTTGTGAAGAAAGGAAAATTAAATGAAAAATTAAGATGGAGAAAATCTTGATTTTTTTTATGTATAAATTAGATAGAACTAATTTCTGTGATTGGGTAGTACTCTTTGTTGGGATCCTGGATCTACAAAAGTAAAGTTGCTGTAGCCAAGAAAGGCTTCGTTAAGGGTATCCTATCCTAGATAAAAATATCAAGTAAATACTTGCAAAAACCTTAGCTTGGAGTATTTTGTTATATGGGTATGAAGTGTGGGCTCTAAGAAAGGTGGGCATCATTAGACTGGGAGATTTGTGGTATAAGAATGGTATGGATTAAAAAAATTAAGTTTAGTCTGATAGGCAAAGGAGAACATTCCAGAAATTGTGGAAGAGGTAATGATGATGATGGGCTTTGATGTAAGAGATAAAACTGATGGGGGAGAAGAGATATCAAGATGGGATGGATTACTTCAGAGAGAAATCAAAGGTAAGGGAAACATAGAGGAGGAAGAAATGACAAAATTGTCAGATGAAATAATGTAGGGGCTGGTGTTCTTAAAAAGAACAAGAAATGATCTTTTTAGGAATATTTAGACAAAAACCTTCAAGGGTTAGAAGTATGTGTACAAACTAGCCCCATTATTATGCGTAAACAGCTTACTCTGAATTATTGGTAGATCCAATCCAAGGGGTGAGCACCTCCCCATTGGTGACTCAACTCTTTGGCTGGGATCTGGTGAGGAACTTGTATTAAAATTAGATTGTGAGGTTTTTCCACAATCACCATACATTTTCTATGTATATCACAATAAAATGAGATTTAAAAAGTCGATTGGAGATGAGTTCTCAAGGAAATTGTCTTTAATCTCCCCCTTTTTGAAGAGTTTTTAGATCTACTCATGCTCATGGTCATATCCTTACTTAGTTTCATTTGGAAAAACTGAGGCATTTCTATTGATAATTGAGTTTCATTTGGAAAGCTATCTTTTCCTTTCATTTGTATTGTTTGTGATCACTGTGAATTGCTTGGCATCTTGTGGACTAATATTTAATTCTTGATGGGAGCAATGCTTTAATTTAGTAATTTTATGGTTTATGATGATATATATGGTTTAATGATTATATCATGCCTAGGAGAGATCCAAAGTGAATGAAAAGGTAGAATATAAACTAAGGATGTTTCATGCTCTAAAGTGAATTACATATAATCTACCGTATGTAAATGATGTTAAAGAATCGATTTAGGGCACTTATTATCCTGGATCATCTGCGCACTGTGGCAATTTGACGGCGGCCGCTGGAACTGTGTAGTCTTTCATTACGTTTCGAATAATTTGGTCTGTGTGAAAACTCTATTGACGGGAGGGAAACACCTCATCCTCAGCGGAGAGAAAATTAGTCCAAAGCTTACTAAAAATGCTGATCGTATTTTCGGATAGTCGCAAGTTGTTCATTGTATATGTACTATGGGACGCATATTTCGCCAAATATCTTCTTGGAGGTGCACGGTTAAAAAAATTTGAAGACCGCTGTTGTAAGATATCATGGCTAGAAGAGGGGCATTTAGATCTTAATTCGAGACGCTGGAAAAACCGGAAAGTCGTGAATATAACTCTAAAATCGTGCAGACCTGTCAACCCCGCGAAGTATCCAAGATTACGCTTCTTCTGAATCTCCTTGTGGTCAACGTTTAAATTGGTGGAAATGCTATGCTAAATATTTTATATCACAAAAACGAAATAGAGTGGAATTGGGCTCCCGGATAGCCATGTGGGCAACGCGTTCGACTTCGGTGAAAGCGGTCCCGGGTTCGATTCCCGGTGGGGGCCTACGTGCGAAATTACCTAAGCTGTCGAAGCACTTTTAACAATACTACTACTAGAGTGGAATTATTTTCGAAGTTGCAGTATGATTGTTAAAAGTGCTTCGAAAGCTAAGGTCATTTCGCACGTAGGCGCCCACCGGGAATCGAAATGTTGTAAGGTATCATGGCTAGAAGGGGGACATTTAGATCTTAATTCGAGACGCTGGAAAAACCGGAAAGCCGTGAATATAACTCTAAAATCGTACAGACCTGTCAACCCCGGGAAGTATCCAAGATTACGCTTCTTCTGAATCTCCTTGTGGTCAACGTTTAAATTGGTGGAAATGCTATGCTAAATATTTTATATCACAAAAACGAAATAGAGTGGAATTATTTTAGAAGTAGCAGTATATTGTTAAAAGTGCTTCGAAAGCTAAGGTCATCTCGCACGTAGGCGCCCACCGGGAATCGAACCCGGGACCGCTGTCACCGAAGTTGAACACGTTGCCCTTTTAGCTATCCGGGAGCTCAGAATTATTTTCTCTCCCAAAAAAAAATTCATTTTGAGACGGAAAACAGTGCTGAGAGAGGCTCGATTTTCTTATCCCGATGTATACAATTGCGATAGCTGCTCGAGCGACCTCGTGGTCTCTTTTCTAGGGTCGCCGTTTTATCTACTTAGGCAACGGACTGCTGCCACTTGAATCCGATGCCGCGGCCCACCTGCTGCCACCTACGACACAGATAAATCACCACTTCACGTATACATAACCCGTGCATCATCCAAGCGAGGGCTTGTCCGCAACTCTCCCTTAAATTCAAGAGAACATGTTCAGGGGCATTTTCGCTATTTATAACGTACTCCTAGTAATCGTCAAATTTACAAAAGGTAAGGGAATGTATTGTAATGCACTGAGAAGGCGATTCACTTTGTATGCACTTTTGCCGTCCGTTGCAGTTGCCGTTTAATTGGTCACTACGCCGTCGGATTCGTAATCGGATGGCTTGACATCGGCCATGTTGGTGTTAAGGATTCCATACGTCTTAAATTACATTTACATTAGTACCCCGCAAGCCGCCGTATGGCGTATAGCAGGGGATGTGGAAACTCAGAACCTATTAATAAACTACCTGATTGGTATTCCTAATGCTACCAGGAAAAAGGGACCAGTTTTTCTTCTGGTTTCGGAAATCGCGCTCGCTGAGAACGGGAATCACGATATCGCGTATTTCGTCTTGGAAATCAGTATTTAAAAATCAGTACTTCAAATAGGACCCTCCCCGGTCTTCATTATCTAGATGTCTATTATTCGAATTCTTGCTTATGTGTACATTCAACCATCATGCCCCACCTAGGGTGCTTGGCGTCAGGGTGCAAGACTAATTAGAGGGGCCTATAACTCTCATGGAGTCGAGGGAAATATTTTGGCAAGTTAGCGCTCCGAAATTCTTACAGTTGCTTACACAACTCTGAATGAAACTGCTTTGCCGTAAATCGCGCAATTGAATTTTTTTAGATCGCGGGTAGGTAGTGGGTTGCTAAGAAACCAGCACTTGGGTTCTCCGGTTCAAATATTTCATCATAGCAAATTTACCTCTCATTAAGCGCCAGCGAAAAGACACTGCCAAATAATGTAGAATTATCTTTAATTTGACGTATGATCTATTGACATCCGTTGCATTTCAAACTCGAGGCAACATTATGAAGTACTGGGGCATTCATTTTTTTAAATAGTCGCCATCCGCTACCAGGCGCTCTGATAACGCTGGTTGTTTTCGGAGTTGGTATGCTAATAACCTCTCGTATCAACAAAGCTCCGGGTGATAGTCACCTGCCTTTTCAAAGTTAATTGAATGAGACGATATTTTGATTTATGAGTTAAACGAATGAAGGAGGTCTTACCGTATCATGTGGGCAAATGAATTTTTAAAGCGGCAAGTCCAGCAGGAACTTCTTAATTTATGTTAATGTTAAATGATATTGCCGATTAAGTATGCAGGCTTTGTTTTTTGTCGTAGCCTTTGCTTTTTGATAGCTTATATGCTAAGCCATTAAGCTAGGTTAGTTTTTAAAACCTGGAAAGAAACTGGAAGAAAGAACTTCCAATGAATAGAAGAAATGCAGTGTCTCAAAGATACAAGCAAAAAGAAGAGGAAATTTAATTTTGAAGAGTTTTATGCTTCTTCTTTCGTGCCGGGCATTTGAAGGATAGCTCCAGCTGAAAACCACTGGAGGAATCAGCAGAGGGAAGTGTGGAGGTACTGGCGATAATAAAAATAAAACATTCAACTTCAAGAGAGGAGGTGAAATGTCACATAACTTTTGTTTTCATAGCATATGCCCGGTTGCACTTATTAAACGGAAAAGTGGAAGGTAACTTTAATATTCCTTTGGGTCTTTTAAAAAAAATCCATATATTGAAGCTCCGATGTAATTCATGTATTAGGTATACTGCGTGTATCGTTGATTTTGGTAGGAAATGCTCCATTCAGGCTTCGACTTAAAATCGCCAAATACGCCAACCAAAGCTATCAAAAAGACGAAAGTGCGTATTGAAAATTAATAAATAAGAAAACCGAACTTCGTATTTCCTCATTTATTTTTCTGTGGACTGATTAACTTTGGCATCATATAAATGGTATGCATCAGGGCTGCCTTAGGGCACGTAAAATACTTCTTTGACCAAAGCCACCTTGCGATCTACACTTGTGTGGAGGTAATATTGGCATGAATGCTACAATAATAAGACCATTGTTTATTACCTACTTCTTGTGCGTAAGTTAGGTAAACCTATTTCTGTGGTATAATTTTATCAATTTGACTAACCAAGATCTGCAGTTTCAAAGTACTCCACAAACCATCAATGTTAAGATCCAATCCAGTACGCATTTCGCTATCCACAATAGCTTCTTCAGGGACTAGAGCAGAATGGTCCTACTTAACCATAAGCACTTTTAACCATAATACAACTACTACTCCTAACGTTGATGGTTTGTGGAGTACTTTGAAACTGCAGCTAACTGATCCATCGGTGGCAACTTCTGTTCTAACCATGATCTGTTAAAGTAATGATTCTTAGTACATGTAATTTAGGGAAAAAGAACTCCAAAAACACATCGTGATCAATGGGTTTGTAACAGTAAGTAGTAGTAGTCCTCGTAATATGTATTATGAATTTTTATTAGTCAAATCAAATGACGATCTTTTTAAAGCTTTTGGAGTAATCGTCTTTACCTATTTCACCATGATGCGACCCAAAATCTTGAAAGAGATGGTTGAATAATACGAATTCAATAAAGCAGAGTATATAAATCGTTTTTAAAGAGTGTACGAAATATGGGTTCAATTTGGCAGCCGTGTGCTGAATATCCGAAGCCAAAGGGATCGCCAACTTTTCGCGCGGATATTTGCGGGACTGATAAATGGAGGATCTTCGAAGAGAGTGCCAAGGTTTACGGGTAATTGTCCGCAAACAATAAGTCTCCAGTACTCGTCGGACGGAAACGATCGTTCTCGTCTAAATCTAGCGTTCCAGTAATTTCTGACGGGGAAAAAATGAAATTATGTTAATGGAAGTGTAGTTTATTTACCAATCTTTCAGAGAGAAAGTTTTTCTACTTTCTATACTTGCTATTCTTTCAATAATTACTGAAAGGTGTATACGTACAGATTAGGAACAGGGGTGGATTTAATACACGGCGCTAAAAACGCTAGCTGAGGAACTCGTCCATGCGGAAGGCCTCTTATCCTCAGTACGACTAGCTTTATAAACGCTCAGTAACGTACTACAAATTGTTGTTGTTTCGCTTCAATAGAGAATTTATTATTCGTTGAGTAATTCTACATAATAAATTTATAGAATATGTTACATTGCTATGTCAGGATACAATGTATAGTCTATTCATCATTCTTTGAAATTGATAGAATTACTATGCATTAGAATTCAAAATGTGTTTGTGTATTCTTGCCGTAGTGCAAAGACTGAAATTCCTATGGCATGTATATTTATGTATTTTACGAGAAAATTGAATTTTGACTCAGTTTGTTCAGAGTTTAGAAAATACAAAAGTATAAAGTAAGTTTGACTCAGACTAGTGAAGCCTCAATCTGGTCTGTGCGCCTAGGGCCTCTGATAGCTCAATTCCACCCCTGAAAAGGAGTAAAATACACAATTATATGTCAAACAAGAGGCTGTAATAGCGCTAACACCAGAAAGAGCAATGAAACCACCCCAAACTAAACAACCCAAACACTATCCCAGTTTGGAAGCATGCTTCATTCCCTTATACTAAATTGTTACGTATCTATCAAGGAACAATTGTCTGTAAACGGGGTTACTACTAAAGTTACAGCCGAGGATCTCAACTGGATGCTGATGCCAGATGGCGATGGTGAGGTGCGCCTTGCAGTGCTTTCGCCTATGCGATCTCCTCCGCCCCCCAACGAAGTGGAGTTCGTGCTGTGGACGAGAGAAAATCCAGTAGGAGGAGAGAAGGGAGCCCTTGGGCCCGATTGCTCTTCCATCAGATTCTCCACCTTTTCTCCAAAACGACGCACCAAAGTGCTGGTTCATGGCTTCGGGGACACCGTGACCAACTCTTATATGGTACCGCTGGTTAGAGATGGTTCGTGAACTTATTATTAACATCGTCGTGGGTGTTCTGTCTTATTTCGACAGAACCGTGGTTGATTATTATAACTTTCTATTGTTCCTCATATTGCTCGTCTCTGGCAACTTACACATTTTATTCTTACAAAACTCATCTATCACCTATTCAATATTCACCATACTTCTAAGCTCCAGTCATTCACCTCTCTGATAATTTGTTTCAGACGTTGAGTTACTTACTCGTAGGTCGCTTATTCTACTTAGTCTCCTATTTTCTGTAATTCTGTTATTACCTACTCTTCTCTACTTTCTTATTTTCTAAGTAATGTAATTTTCTTGGTCCAACTAGATGTCCTATTAGATATGCTAGTAGATATCTTACTTTCACGTGATGTCCATGTTTCCGCTCCACGAAATGCAAAATTCAATAACCAGGAAATCACCTGATTCATCCTGATGTATTTATCTATTTTACCCTATAACGTAATCCTCTTTTTACCGAGCTTAATTTGTGTAAGCTATAACACAGCGTGCGATGAATGATGTTTTATTTGGAGTTGGTTAAATTAGTTTTACCGTAGTTCTGTATCACCAATGTCTTCTTGAGACGAGGGTCTTAATCTCGACCGTTGCTTATCTGCGAGGTCTTTAAATATGGGCATGAAATTTGACTTTGGTGTAATTTTTGTTTAGTCCTTAAAATTCCCAAGGAGAAACGGACATGAAAAAAGTCTGACGGAACCGGGACTCTAACCCGGGTGTCCCAATTGCCGGTCGGTTGCTCTATCCATTGATCTATTCCACCAGAGCATTTCTCCATGCCGTAAATTTTTTCATGTCCGTTTCTCTTTGGGAATTTTCCTAGGTGCACGCCTTATCGTGCCAAGTCACCTTAACCCTTTTCCATGTATGTTATCCTTAAAGTGGGGTTCTCCTTCCATCACTTTGTATGGTCGGTGCCTCTGCGAGGCCATGGCTGTGAACGATGCCGCCGAGCCGGACGAACTCACGCGCCCAGTACCTACAAAGTCTCCCAAACGGGATGGAGAAATGTTCTGATGGAATAGCTTAATGGATAGAGCAACCGACCGGCAATTGGGAGACCCGGGTTCCGTCAGACTTTTTTCATGTCCGTTCCTCCTTGAGAATTTTCCTACCTTATCGTGCCAAGTCACCTTAACCCTTTTCCTTGTAGTCCTTAACACATAATAGTAACTCTGCCCGCCTCCATTCATCAAAATATATGAAATCCACTTATTTTTGGAGAACGAGTCATCTCCCTCTCGTTAGGTCTGAGTTCCCCTAAAACTCCCTGAACACCCATACCTATTTTAAACCCCTTAGCTTCACTCCTTTATTGACTCCCTTCGTGCCATCCAGCAACTTTTGACTCAGTCTTCCCCTTTGACTTTTCTTTAGCATCTTACCTTCAATTAATTATCATGTAAAACAAAATAATGCTGCCATCAGATTATTATCAAGTAGATGTGAACTCCATAATCACTACATTTGCCTTACTGCTCATTAACACCAGTCATTATCCATCACTTTTCTGAAAGTAAATGATTTAATTAATATTTAGGGGGCGATCACATTGTCACATCGTTTTTGTATGCTGTATTCTGTTATCCACAGAATTAACCATATACTGCTGAATAAAATATCAAATTGGAGTAAATTGGGATCGATACAAAGCATACCAGTACTACACAGATTGAATCGATCGTTACTTTCAACCATTAACCATTAAAATATCATTTTGTCGTAGTGAAATCTTTGATAATATAATATCGTAGAAATGGGTAGACTTCAGCATTTAATTTGACCTTCTTAATATAGTATTCAAATCGATTCCTCTAAGAAGTCATCAAGGGAAGGGAGACTTCTTTTTCATTCGTCACGCGTAACCGGAAAGGATCTGCGGTAGTATCTTACTATCAAAGTAGATGGAGGATCCCGGCTCCATCTCCAGCCACATAGGCGTGTTATCCTCCGTTTATTTTTATGGGAATCTCTTATTTATAATGATTGTGAGTTCCATCTTGGTCACAGCATTCCTCGAAAAGGGAGATTTCAACGTGTTCGCTGTCGACTGGTCGCAGTTGGCCAAAGCCCCATGGTACAATTACGCCGCCAACAACACTGTCTTCGCGGCGGATATGACCGCCCGGCTTCTGGACGACCTGATGGAGAATTCTGGAGCCTCTCCGGATGATTTTCATTTGATCGGCTTCAGTCTGGGTGCCCACGTTGTTGGACTCACTGGCCGGTTCCTCTCGGAGAGAAGGTCGGGCAGCAGGAAGGGAAAAGTCCGGAGGATAACTGGTTAGTATTCTGTAGGAAGGAAGTTAAAATTTACAAACACTCCCATCGAAGCTTTATAAAGAGACTAACTTCGCATTTTTACGTACATCACAGAGAAAAAATTGTTTTGCTAAATCAAAAAACTTTTTATTGTGTGGCGGAAGAATTTCGACATTTTTCAATCAAATGTAAATATTCAAATGGTACGTTTTAATTTTGTTTCGATTAGGTAAATAGGGTTTGGGAAATAAAATTTCTAAATGAGTAAACTGTTAAAGACCTAAATATTGGCTTTTCTTTCGTTCTGCCAGTTGCAAACAAAAATTTTTGCATTATATGTTTTAACGCAGGATAAAACATGCTAAATTTAGATGTAATGTGTTTTTCTTTGAGCCAGCCAGTTAAATAATAATGCTTTATTACGGCCATTTCAAGATGACATAAACTCATAAATTAGGAATGTATAAATAAATGTAGAAAATATAGAAGTTTGTTTAAAAATATACAGAAAACCACATTATAAAATTACAGGAAAATAACAAGGTAAGTTATATAGAGTAAATAAATTTTGGTTTTTATGGAACTCTAGTTTCCATAATAAAAATTCCGACAGTAGGAACATAGTTTGGATAATGATGACAATTAGGTGGCGAAATGTTAAATTTTGGAGGGATGCGTGAGTCTCTTCTGTTGATTACACAATATTATCTCAATTCATAGCCATCATCAATAATTAATTGTCCAAAACTAACGAGGATATTGAAGGAAGGATCATTTTTAAGGATCAGCGCATCTCTCGGGGGATTGAAATTCCTCTCTGCAAAATTGAATTAGATTGGAAAGGTAGGTGAAAAATTTGTACTTGATCAGCGCCTGTTTGGATGATAAAATTATCGTAGTAGACAGATAAATAAATGAGTAAGGAAGAGTACTCTCTATCTCCCGCTATTGATAACACCCACTCAAAGAAAGTGGTAAAGGAAGCTCTGGAAAAAATAAATAATGAGGGAAGAAGATGAAATTAATGAAGTCGGTGGTTGAGTAGTTGAAAGATTTGCAGAAGATATATTACTGTAGAAATTTGAGTCTGGGATGAAAAGGAAAAGATGGGTGATAGAACAAAGACAAAAGTATTGAATGAGGTAAAGGGAGGGGGGTTAGCTAAAGAGGAGTGAATGAATTTTACGATATATTAAGCAACTCAGAGTTATGAAGGTCATGCATATGAAGTTCTGTTTTTCATTCACCGAGAGTTCGATTTACCATCGATATCATTTGTTATCGTGTCTCTTAAATCAATCTGTCAATCAAGAATAGAATAGTTGATAAAAGATATAAAGGAGGGTGAATGTAGGTTATGAGCATGTTGCTAGTGATTAAAATGTGATGAGTTTTCGAAGGAGGTAATAATCGTTGTATGTAGAAGTAATTTTGCTTCGAATTGGCTAGAATTGGTAACAAAGTTCGGTGCATCAGGTGGAGAGCGTTAATAAAATGAATGTAATTGGGATTTACCAAAGTTTACCGAAGAGCATGTTTTGATAAACAAGAGAGAGTCAGAATTGAATGGGTAATAAATGACTTTTATAACTGAAAGTAAGGATGTGTGATCAATATAAATGGGGAACTCCGTGTTGGTTTGGGTATATGAAGAGTATGGAAAAAGCTGAAAGGCAAATTAATGTAAAATGCATATAATGAAAATGAGAATCAAAACGAAATGTTGTTCCTATTATCATGAGTAATATGATACGGAAACCGGAAATATCATCATATTTTTTCCCCTTATAATATTTTGTTTGCAGGTCTGGACCCAGCGCAGGTGTTGTTTACCACTGCGGAAGAACACCAGAGGCTAGACGCAAACCACGCCAATTTCGTGGAGGTGGTGCACACTTCGGGAGGTTATTTGGGATTCCTACGGCCCCTGGGACATGTTGACGTGTACCCAAATGGAGGAGCGTGGCCTCAACCAGGATGCGTACTGGATTTCGTCGGTACGTCAACCGGGGGAACAACCGATATTTTGAAATCTTCGAAGACGGAAACGGGAAGTTTTAATTCCCATTAGTCCCTGAAATTAACATTTCCGTTTAACATCATCAAATCCGCAAAACTTAAGCATGGTCTTGAATGTATTTTCTGTGTATGAGAGTATCATTAGGATATAATATAACTTTGCTCTTTACACTATTCACCAGGTAGTTAATGTAAACAAAATCGGCCCTAGAATACTTCCGTGCGGAACACCTGATGTGATTCATACTTATGCTGGATAAATTCTGTCCGCTGAGATCTGTTTTCGAGAAAAGATTTTATCCATCCGACCACGTTTTTGTCGATAGCGTAGGCATTTAGCTTTCGAATTAGTTTAATTTGAGACACTCACCTCTCAAGACGCCATAGGACTAACTTTCGTGAGATTTTAGTGCAGCAACATACAGTCATGAATGTAAGACAGTTTACGTTTCCTCAAATGCAGCCTTGTCGCCCTCTTCTGAATCATGTACCTCCATTCCCGGAATTCCGGCCTGAACTCTTTCTGAGTTAATTTCCTGGTGTGTATACCACTGTTCCCCATTCCTCATTTAAACCAACGGATTGTAAAATGAAAATATACCGATAGAAAGTCTAATCAAAATATACTGGAAATTCTTATCATTATAACTGTACAATTATATTGTATCAATGTTATCACATTTTACAATTATAATTATAAAATTTTATTATTATAGTTTTATAGTTAAAACGTCTATAAGATAATAAGATATTAATGTGATTATTTATAGAAGAAGTGATGGCTTTATTAACACCCTTAAAATGATTACCTTTCGTTAAGGTCTTATTTTCGGTGAGGTTGGAGAAAATTAAAAAAGCAGCTTATATAATTGAAAATGCTAATTTTGACGTCCGGTGACACCGAAGTGGTGTAATGTAATGAAATAATGAACTAACGGACTAAATATAACCGGACGGAAAATTGACGCTGATGACAAATCATGGTTGCAGTATCGCTGAGTGGTTGAGACTTTCTTATAAAATCTTGCAAAATAGCGTCAGAAAATCCTGTATACAGGTTGACCGGATGTCAATGAGTGTGGTGCGTTAAATCTGATCTCTGGAGCGTTGAATATCATCAACTTGGCTTAACATTTTCGCTAGGTTTCCCTTAGCTTTCTTAAAATAAACAAGAATAATATAAAATGAAGTAATTAAACAATAAAAAAATCAAAAATGAACTTCATATAGACTTCATTAACTCAAAATATCGATATCTCATCCCTTACTGTCTTAATCGCTTTTCCTTGAGCCGTTGTACCTCCACATTTGTTTGATCTCTTTAAACGCATTCCCCTAAATCTATCTTTGATTTATTCTAATGTATGACCTGTATACACAGATTAAATGTTAAAAAGATGTAAGGGGACATTGAATCACTACCTTCCGCTTCGCTGCTTTAATTTATGTTTGTATTTTCTCGATTCCATTACATAATCAACATTTCTTCTTGTTTGAATGAATTAGTAGGTAACCTATCAAACTTTTTCCACGTAACTGTTTATCAATTTACGTCTCATGGCAAGAATCTTCCTCTAAGACCTCAGAGAAAGAAGGTACACTTTCATTAAAAGCGGAAGCTTTTATTTCACCACTATCTTTTTAATAAAAAAAGTGGTGAAAATAACCAATGAAGACGAATGTGGCCAAAGAAATGATAACGTGCTCTTCCCATATTGAGCACGAATGTCACCTTAAACAGTCTAACAAGATTGTAAAATATTTTTCATCTATTGTATTATTTATTGTATTTCATCTATTGTAAGATATTTTTCAGTATACCTAGATCATTTGGTATATCCGGATTTTAGAGATAGCTGAAATTATTTTAGGCTAAGAACTGTTTGATAGATCTTGTAATAGCTGTTCGTCTTTCCAAACAGCGGTATGCAGTCATCGGCGAGCCTATTACATTTACAAAGAAGCTATTCTCTCGGATGGGAAGGGTTTCGAGGCGAAGTCCTGTAAATCGTGGCAAGACCTGAAAATGGGAACGTGCGAAGGAGGAGGATATCCTCTTGGAGCTGATGCAATTGACGAGAGGTAAACAAATTTATGTTAAACAGTAACTAATAAGCCGGTGTATAGCTAACGTTATTAACCCTTACTCACGCGCTTCCTGCAATTGGGCATCATATTTCTCTGTATGTGGCAATGATGTTTCTAAATCATTCAAAACACCTGCGTCCTTCTAAATACCCCATCAATGAAGTACACTCTACCCATCGAAGAGATTTAGGAAATAACGTTGCAATCAGAGGCCTGAGAAAACACAACCCAAACATAATAAATGAGGTGAAACTGTCATGACTGCCACTGGCTGCCTGTATGAGGACCGTGGTGGTGGGTGCCACGAAGTCGGAATCACCACTCAATTTGCCAACAAACGAATTTGCTTACCTAAAACAGAGACTGCATGTTAGCTTAATTGGCGAAAGTTACTGCCGGAAAAATAGGGGTCCAGTGAAAGGTCACTTTTACTTTTCCGTTAATTTCTTGAGCGTGTACATAACTTTTCTAGCTACATCTACTTTTCTAATCTCTATTTAGAACCCCACTTCCTTACCAGAAAGTAGATCGGATCGGTCGTAGTCATGTCCAGAGAATTAGGGTTGTAAAAGTATATAAAGCCTAAAGGTACGGAGTTATCCCATTAAAAAACGTGTATATCATCCATCACTATTCCTTTTATGCAAACACTTATTACGTATATTAGAGCTCATTATCGTTCATGAGTAGTTTTAGATTTGTACCCCGCAAGCCGCCAGAGGCGTATAGCGGGGTCATGTCCCAAAATCTGACTAGCGTATTTAAAGGTTAACGAAGAAGGTCAGTCTGTAAAGTCATCAGTCTGAAGGTTTGTTGTATCCTCATTCCCTCTACCATTAACAATCAATAACTTAGGAAAGGAAATGAGGCTTACTAGGCAATAGGAGGAGTGAACTGGTTTGCCTTTGCTCGCTGTACCTGAATACAATGAGTGAAACGTGCAAGTTAGCGAAACAATATTTTCGCTATGTAGATCAGTACACTTCGAGTCCTAAATAACTTTCACTTATTTTATTCGATGAAGTATGTAGGTTTTCTATGCCACAAAACTCAAAATGGCCATCATAGTTGGTTTTCCTTTTTTGATAGTTTGTATTTCATCCTGTTCTCATTTTCCGGCTGCTCTCCTAGGATTCCTCTTAGCTTCCATATCTCGAAATTTTGTAAGCACCGGATAGCCTTTTCCCAAGGTGGTTAGAATGTGCCTAATTCTAGCAACCTTGTCCTTTTCCACTGCTCCCCATGTTTCTGCTTCACAAAATGTAATACTCTAAGAGTAGCACATCTCTTCTCGCTGTCGTTTTCATCTGTTTGTTTTTGGAACGTAATTCTCTTCCTCGTGGAGGCAGCTCTAAGTCATTCTAGACAGAGTAAAAGGATAGAGAACATCAACTAAAGATAATATATAAAACGGTCTTCGATCTTTTTACCATCATTAATACAAATACATGCACATTCATTTTCAATGAGTTTTGTTATTCTTTACCTTTATGTTTTTTTAACGTCCTTTTTGACATAGTTCAGAACTGCTCAAGATGTTTCAAGTGTCAAAGCACTATTCAAAAACTCTGCGTTGGACGCATTCCATTCACGATTCGATTGAAGAATTAAAGAATCAAACTTTATTACTTATAACACCAATGAACTTTATTTTATCTTTTGTGATAGGAAGATTTTTGCAGAACATTCAAAATTATGACCCTCGAGTTGGACGATTTTTTGCATCGGTACATTTTCCCGAAGAAAAGTCGAGTTTTGATGTGTTACTATGCAGTTGTTTACTGCTTGTATTTAGTGTATTAGGAGTTTAAAATTGACGGTATGTACTTTCACCTCAATCATGTTTTTTAAGTATATTATTGACTTTGTTAAGAGATTGGTATTTACCTGCAGGAATATTATTAAAAGCATAGTTTATCCGTATAAAAGATTACTTATTGTTAGAAGTAATTCTACCAGAGGAAACATGCAACTTGTTCCTTATCACCAGTCTCAAATGGGCCCCCGAAGTGAATGCTTTTCTCATATCATTGCAACCAGTTATTCTGGTCTCCCTGGAGTCGTGAAAAAACTTAATCGGTCTTCAGTTTGAATAATCAGCATCTGTTATTTTCGACGAAATTTTCCAGTTCAAGAGGACTCTTCCTGCTGGATACTAACGAAGACGAGCCTTTCGCTAAAGTTGAACCTGAGGTCCAGCAATCTTCCTATTGGTGGTAAAGTGCTTGAGAACATGCTGATGGCAGATGAAAAGAAATGGGATGGACAAATTGTGAGAGTAATAAAGAAAGTGGAATTTAAAAAGAAGAATTCCAAAAGAATATTGCTTTAGAGGAGAATGCTTGGAATTGAGGGAAATAAACTAACTATGAGAGCGAAGGAATGCAATAAAGTCATGTAAAATATATCCCTACTTTTATTATGAACATATCATACTTTTTTATTTACCTCCAACAAGGTGTGTTTTTGTAGGTAAACAAAATCTTAAGTAAAACAATATCAGAGGTTAAACAAGATCACAAAAATACATTCTTACTTTGAATGATTTAAATAAGAATGTTTGAAAGTGAAGTCAAACAATAATGAAAGGATTAAAAATGTTATCAATGAAATAGTCGTTACAGAAAAAGATCGAAGAGCCAAAATTAAGGCAGAAGAAAAGAAAGGAAAATTATTTACGAGTACTCCGGCCTTGTACACTTGAACTGTTTATAGAAACAGACGATTGTTGATACTGTTCCCCTAGGAAGAGTGATCATGAGTGCTCTTTTTTGCTGTTTTAATATTATAGAATAATTTCCAAAAATATAATGAGTATAGAAATAAATATAGAAAGAAATACAGTACCCTTTACGAAATGCAAATTTAAAGATTAAAGATTATCAAAAGAGATAACTACAAAAGATAAAAACTCAAAAATAGAAGTTGTAAAAGGAAATAAGATAACAACTAACATTGTGGAACGCATTTTAGTAATAATAATTCATTACTATATAGCATGATTAAGATACTAACACATATAATGTGATAAATTATATTATTATGATTATGTAAAATTGTAATACTATGTGATATATTCCATTTACAAAATCATGTAACCACTGTTGCTTACATTATGTCGAGAGCAATTCCTGAAATCGTCAGCACTGGTCTCAGAATTTGGCGTTCTTTGACGTTGAATAATTTCAAGAGGAAAGAAGGATAAGATTGAAAGCAACCTTAGGCATACGACCTAATAGGTAACTAAAAGGAAATTAGAAGAGTATTGTGTAAAAATAGATGAGAGATGAGCATATAGGATGAAGAGAGTCACCGGGACCGAAGGAGGACCAGAAAAAGGGGAGCAATTGAATTTTGTGATAACTCGTATGTAGTTATCAATAAAGAGAGAGTTCCGATGTTAATGTATTTATCTCAAACCGCCAACGATGTGAACATCATAACATCTAATCGGATTTTATATGCACTGACATCCAACGTATCCAACATCCAGTCTTTTAACTCAAATGGAAGTGTTGAACGACGAATCATATTTTAAGGAAATGAGGTATTAGTTTATCATCAAGAATTACAACTAAAACAATTCTTCAAGAACTATTGAATTCCAGGAATTATAACTAAAATAATTATTTATATCAATGGGAACGAGAGAAAAAATCTGATCGTGATAACGTGTGCCTATTTAGTATAGCAAATAAGTCTCAAGTCAATTAAATCATTGAATTATGAGAGAATAATCAAATTATGTTGAGGACAATGCATTGCCGATACAAGGAGCCGTAGAGAGCCAACAAGGTCACGTGTTCAAGGTGAAAACCCTTGAGTGTAAATGAATATGAATTGTAACATTCATTTTCTCATTTCGAGAAAATGGATGTTACAATTTACGAAAGTCGTAACGTCCAAAACATTTTCTCGGCTTGAGGATCATCGCAAAATTTTAATTACAAATTTTGAATATGTGACTTTGTTATATTCCGAAGGTGGGGAATTATTGGCTTGGCTGTAAAACGTGCTTGCATATATAGCGATGTTGAAGTTAAACGAGAGTAGGCCGAGAAAATTGGCAGTGTGAAACACCTTCCTTCTTATGCTAGAAGTAAGACCAAAAGAAAATCTTTGGGTATCTCCAGTCTGAAAATTCATTTTTATGTTGTCATATATATTCTAAAAACTCAAATTTTTTAGTTTTAAAAATCTCTCGTCCAGGGTTCCAAAAAATCATCAGCTGAGGGCGACAAAGGTTCTCACCACGGCTCTTATCTAACCATTCCTCAAAGGTGAAATACTTTTTAATACATGCAAGATTTATACTGATTTTAGAGTGCAAATTGTATATTTTTGTAAAATTACGATAGTAAAATGTGTAATGCTATAACGTAGGGTTGCCAAATTAGAATTTTTAATGGACGGGGCAAAAACAAGGTAAACAAATACTCCCTTTGACTTTTAAAAAATAGAAAAGCCAATCCACGTAGTAGTAAAACATAAAATTACTACTTCTTCAGGTTTGCTTTGTCTGGTGTCAGATTTATTATAAATTGAAATCTATCAATCAGTACCTCCATTCCTAGACTCTTACCTCTGGTTCCTCTAACCTTGTTCTTTTAGGTTTTCCTTTGTCTCAGCGTTTCCATTTGAGGAAACTATCCATTTAGGTGAGTGTAATTCCAGTGATTTGCACTTAAAATTAAGCATATTGCTTACTCATCAGACAACCTTTGTCTTCATCTTTCCACCCTTCTTTATCGTTGCATACGACCTTCGAATACCTTCTTTAGAAATCCATCCCCTCTCAATATTCGACCCTCCCCTTCTGTAGCCTTTTTTATTTCTTTTGCCGAAACCCTTTATTTCTCCATTACCTCCATTTCTTCGTTCTTTCCCCTACCAGTCCTGCATACTTTTTCATTCAAGGCTGCACGCGCATCTCAAAGGCTCCAAATATTTTATTGTCCTCTGTTCTAATGATCCACGTCTCACATCTGTTTGGCCAAACCCTCCAGTCTTCGAACGTTACCTTTTTTTCCATTACATCTCTGTCATGGGCTTTCGTCATCAGAGGTCTTGACTTTATAAAAGTCTTCGTAGCAGAGGCTGTTCATCTTTTTACAGCAGCAATACATATCTCATTCAAACAATGGACGACAATCGTGTGTGAGATCTAGCCTTCATGTCTTAAATAGCTTTCCCTCGTCAATATTGTTGGTTTTAATGTAGATCCCCTCTCCTGTGAGGATCTAACAAATTCAGTTTCTCTGTCGTTGATTTTCACTCCTAAATCCTTGCTAGATCATCTAGTTCAAAGGAGAACCCTTTTCCATCAGATGGTCGCATTTACCAATCGGATGCATAAAAACGTGAAAACAGGTCGCTTTGAGTGTTACCTGCATTGAAATAGTCGAAATTTTACACAAGAAAACCAATTTTTTCCCTAATCGAATTCAGATAGTTTATTTCCTGTTTTATCTTCATTTTCCGTCATTTGCAAGATTGGGAAACAACACTGTTTAAATGCAGGCATTTGTTTCAGGATCGATGAAATCCTCCCTGTCAGGGATATCAGCGAGAGATTCACTTCCTGTGACTAAAAGGCTGCATGGATCACCCAAAAAAGCCGCAGGTTTTCAGCCTCTGATCTAGTTCTGTACCTAGTACTGTTGGAAACTCATTTCACAGCTTTGGCATATGCGTAGCTTAATGACTCTATTACACCTTCAACTTGCACTTAACGATCACCCAATGCAAATTAGATAATTATGGATGTTAATAAATGTCAACAAAATGAATATTCATTAAAGAATTCCGTGGTATGGAGGCCATTTAATTCTTTTATTGCATTTCGAATAAAACCCCAAAAACTATAGCGTTTACCTGGCTGTTTCTGAAATTGTACTTTTTTGTGATATCTTTCGAGATAAACTAAAAATAGAGTTTTTGTGATAGCGCCCAGAAAAAAAAACCTTTCGGAAAAACATTCTTACGTAAAGAATGAGATAAAGCGTGAGAATTTCTTGTAGGACAATATTTAATACATGGTGATAGTGGAAGGTGTTTGCTGACATAACTTACATATCGCGTCCGTAATTATAACTCCTGTTTGTTTTAAATATTTTGAGAAAGATATTTTGGCTGTCACTTTCCGGACGATAAGGAAAATACCGAAGGAAAAGAAATTGTAGTCCGTTCACCCTACTTATTCTTCCGACAACTTCATGTTGCGCAACACTTTCTGTTGATTAAGGAGAGTGTCGCAACAATGTCTACGTTTTCTCTCTTCATCTGAGTCTTGTAGACAAGACACTATCGTCGAAAAACAAGGGCGCGTCCAGCGTTTCGACTGTTCGCAAGTTGAGGTCAGTTAGAAAGTGTGACAGTGGAGTAAATTGAAAAATATGAACCCAATACCATTAATGGATGATTTATGCAGTTGTCTTAGCTTAGTGTTAAGTAATTCTTACCTAACTAAGCCCTTCCAAAGCTCTCATACGGGTACACGCTACGAATTTAAAGGAATTCCAAAAAGTTATTTGTTGTTAGGAACGTGGTGTTGTTGGGATGGTGGTGAACGGAAAGTTTATTTCTATTCTGCTTTTCACACGATAACGATGACCATTTATTACTAACTGCTTTACATCTGCATCTATACGTGTACCTTGCAAGCCGCATTTCGGGGTGTGGAGGAGGGTTCGTGCACCATGACTCTACCTCCTTAATTGATTACTTCCGCGTATCCTTGGCGAAAATGAAACGACTAGTTCTAACATCTATTTCTGTTATTTTTCTCTCAGTATCAGAACGGGCTATGTAATAGGGAGGACGAATAATATCATCTAAATCCTCTAAAAATGTACTCTCTCTGAACTTATCATGTAAATTTTCTTTTAGCCTTCTCTCTTCTAGAGATTCCCATCCGACGTCCTGAAGCGATTGAGTAACTCTCACTGTTTTTTCATAACAATTTTTTTCGAAACGTACAACCTCTAACTGTACTTTTTTAATTCTCGAAAGCAATTTTCGGCAGGACCCCACACACTACATGCATACTCAAGGTGAGGCCGAATTAGCGCAAAGTGACATCGTTCAGAGACTTTTTCGTCACTCCTACCGACTATTCCCTTCACGAATCTACGAGTTTCTTAAGTGCTCGCCCCCATATATTACGGATGTGGGTACCCCATTTTAAGTTATTCGTGAGGGTTACCCCAGGATGTTTCACCGATATTGCTGTTGATAAAGTTTTCCTTCGGTGGCTGTACGGATAACCATTGGCAATAGATTTTCTTTCGAAGAAGTTAATGACTGACAATTTGTCTACATTGAGCTCCAACTGGAACGGAAAGAGTTATGGATAGAGAAATAAAACCGAAGTGGAAGAAATACCACCTGATGATGGCCGATCTGTGCTAAAACAGGTCGTGTTTTTGAAACACATCTGTGGAAAAGAGTATTTGTAATTTTATTCATACCATCCTTTTCATGAAGAGGGTAATTGAATGACAAATAACGTTCGTGGATATAAAGGGAGGATTTGGTTTCCAAGAAGTGGGAGGAGCATATGAGAATTTTCGTAGGAAGATGATTCAGCTGTTTGATATCTTAGACTGCATTTGCCAATTGCTAATCTTTATATTTAAAGAATAAAACTTCGTATGAAATTCTTACCTATTACAGAATTTTGTGTCTTTCGTGATACGGAAGTGGAATATGAATATTATTATACATTCTTTATTGATTAGTGTTATCAGTAATAAATAAACTGCATCTTTGTGTGAATAAATTATTGAGTAGTACATTTGCTAATACAAAACGTGTAAAGTAATGCTCATGAATGTCCTGTGGCTTTCAATGGACAGCATCATTAGACGATTTCACATTCATATCTCATAGTCTTTCATGTTTCCACAACCTTGAACAAGACTGACAATGAGACAGATTTTTAAATGTGAGATACATATTTCACTATGTCATATAAAAATACAATAAAAATGTTTCAATTGTCAAGATTTGGTTGCTGAAAAAAATTATTCAGATGAAGAAACACTAAAATTGAAAATCCTTTGCTTTATTAGTAATTATACTGAGCTTTGACGAATTTTATGGAAATAAAAGGAAAATTGAAAACTTTTTATTGTCTACATATAAACCGAAGTGTAGTTGTCCAGAATTACTATTTAATTTAAAATAATGATAGCGTATACGACGGACTTTCAGAAACCCTTTGACAAAGTCTTTGTGAGGATCTAACAAATTCAGTTTCTCTGTCGCAGATTTTCACTCCTAAATCCTTGCTAGATCATCTAGTTCAAAGGAGAACCNCTACATATAAACCGAAGTGTAGTTGTCCAGAATTACTATTTAATTTAAAATAATGATAGTGTATACGACGGACTTTCAGAAACCCTTTGACAAAGTCTTTACCGATCTTTTTCCATAAACTGAAACCCTGATCATAGGAAATTATTTTAGTGCATTTATTTGTGCTCTGTAAAACTAATCGTGTACTTTAGTTCTGTTCAAAAGCTGAACTGGCAACATAGTTACCGAAATGGGTATTTGGTAACTCTCAGTAAGCTGGTGATCAAAGGATCATTACCGAAGCCAGAGCTCTTTCTGTTCTCCGCAGAAACGGTTCTCTAGGTACGCCCACTCATAAACTTACGTGTACTGCTTTAAGAGTATCTTATCTGAAAATAACAATGGCAATAGAGAGCCTATTCCATTTCGAAAAAAGCGAAAAGCAAAGTCTCCGGAGATAGTTATAACACTTGAGAAGACAGTCTGAAAGGTAAATAAGAGAGGAGAAGTGTATTCCAAATGTTATTATTTTACTCGTATGTTAGGGAAAGAATTGTGTAAGTAGGGATGACTACAGAAATAACATATTCTTTCGAGGTAAGCAAGCAGGTAGACGAATTTATTCACAACATTCAAAGAGGAATCGAGGAATTTGAGTAAATCGGACAAATGTAGTTTGATTTGTGTTCAGTAGAAATTTCTCTCAACTACTTAACCTCCTCTTTTGTAAACGGAAAAACTGTAAGTTAGAACGGCTTGCCTAAAGCTTCAATCCCCTTCCTGAAAGTAGATCACGGTTCAAAAGAAATTATTACAGAATCATGCTTAACAGTACATATCAAGCCTATATTGTACAAGATGTTTGTAAATTCAAGTTATACATGACGGCTTCATTGGTTGCATACCTACACGTAGCACTGCCCATTGTAGTTGGAGTTTTGTTTAATACTGTTAATTTATGACATGAGGATTGATAGAGTTTCAATAAATTGTTTAGTAGTTGTGAAAAATGTGCAGGGTATATACTTTTATATCTGTAATTATTATGTACATCGCTTTAGTTTGTGTGAACATTTTAATGCTAAAAAAGGTAAAAGTTTAGTATGTAGTAATATGTATATTGGTATTATTTGATTTAGTTTATAACCAGGTATTCTTTATTATCATGTAGTTTATACATTTTTATATGGAATTATAATTATGCCACCTAGCCTTGGCCTTAAAGCTTTATAAAGTTGAATACGACAATAATAACAATCAGGTTAATACGTTTATTTACTGAATGAATCCATGTATAGTGTACATGACAGTTTACTGTGCGTAATTTAATAATTACATGACAGCAAATAAAGGACACACCAATTATTAAGTAATAAGAAGCCATAGATTTTATTTCCATTAGTTATGGTTACAATTACGAATAAGAGTTATATCTTGAATTATTTTAAAGGATTCCTTAATGAACATTTGATTCATAATTCTGACGGGGTGTATACAGTGAGATGTATAATATATTACAATTTTTATTGCAGTAGTTGAGTGAAAAGTTTCGGTCCGACTTAAATGGGCATTCTCGTATCACAAGCAAATATTTCGATCCCCGATACCATTTTCAATTCTGAGCTTTCTGCTACAGATTGTGATATAGTATTTAAATAACAATGACAGCATGGATCCTTACATCATGAACAGCAACGAGTAAATCGCAGCTGAGTTCAGATTGGATTAGATGTTACTCATGAGTCCCGGTGAGTCTTGGATTAAAGCGCGTGGCTTATCGCATTTGGCTGCACAGCACGTGCGTCGGCATGATTCGGTTTATTTGGGAATACAATTGGGTTACCTGCCATCATATCTTTCCCGCGATATTCTAATAAGATATTGCGTCAGAGGTAGCTGAAAAAGTTGAAGAAAACCCTCGAAGAAGGAAGTGCAGTACACACTGGGATGGCGCAGCAGAAACTAGCTGTATTCTTCATCATCGTGAGCTTGATCGGTTAGTATCTTTGCAAAGCACAGAGAAACAAGGCTGCTTGAAAAATAAGGCATTTAACCACCATATAGGTACCACTATAAGTTATCTCACAAGATTTGTGTAACACGGATTTACACGAAAATTTCAGGATGGGTCGTCGGAATGAAAAGGTCGGGTCCTATGGAATGCAACGCTCCCACTCGCAATCACAAGCACTCGACACTTCTTTAGAAATTAGCAGACTTATTAAGGAATGGTAAGATTGACCCGCTGAAGATTACAAACTTTACATATGAGAGGGGGACAGAGGTTAAGTTAGAAAGCACTCGGAAAAGCCATAGGGTAAAATTAGGTGGAAAATTCCGACGTGACCATAGGCCAAGCACTTGCTGGAAGGATTCTTCAATCAGAGACTGACAAGGAACACGTCAGGTTTGCGTAACACGGAATTGCGTAAGGGTACACGCTACGAATTTAAAGGAATTCCAAAAAGTTATTTGTTGTTAGGAACGTGGTGTTGTTGGGATGGTGGTGAACGGAAAGTTTATTTCTATTCTGCTTTTCACACGATAACGATGACCATTTATTACTAACTGCTTTACATCTGCATCTACACATGTACCCTGCAAGCCGCATTTCGGGGTGTGGAGGAGGGTTCGTGCACCATGACTCTACCTCCTTAATTGATTACTTCCGCGTATCCTTGGCGAAAATGAAACGACTAGTTCTAACATCTATTTCTGTTATTTTTCTCTCAGTATCAGAACGGGCTATGTAATAGGGAGGACGAATAATATCATCTAAATCCTCTAAAAATGTACTCTCTCTGAACTTATCATGTAAATTTTCTTTTAGCCTTCTCTCTTCTAGAGATTCCCATCCGACGTCCTGAAGCGATTGAGTAACTCTCACTGTTTTTTCATAACAATTTTTTTCGAAACGTACAACCTCTAACTGTACTTTTTTAATTCTCGAAAGCAATTTTCGGCAGGACCCCACACACTACATGCATACTCAAGGTGAGGCCGAATTAGCGCAAAGTGACATCGTTCAGAGACTTTTTCGTCACTCCTACCGACTATTCCCTTCACGAATCTACGAGTTTCTTAAGTGCTCGCCCCCATATATTACGGATGTGGGTACCCCATTTTAAGTTATTCGTGAGGGTTACCCCAGGATGTTTCACCGATATTGCTGTTGATAAAGTTTTCCTTCGGTGGCTGTACGGATAACCATTGGCAATAGATTTTCTTTCGAAGAAGTTAATGACTGACAATTTGTCTACATTGAGCTCCAACTGGAACGGAAAGAGTTATGGATAGAGAAATAAAACCGAAGTGGAAGAAATACCACCTGATGATGGCCGATCTGTGCTAAAACAGGTCGTGTTTTTGAAACACATCTGTGGAAAAGAGTATTTGTAATTTTATTCATACCATCCTTTTCATGAAGAGGGTAATTGAATGACAAATAACGTTCGTGGATATAAAGAGAGGATTTGGTTTCCAAGAAGTGGGAGGAGCATATGAGAATTTTCGTAGGAAGATGATTCAGCTGTTTGATATCTTAGACTGCATTTGCCAATTGCTAATCTTTATATTTAAAGAATAAAACTTCGTATGAAATTCTTACCTATTACAGAATTTTGTGTCTTTCGTGATACGGAAGTGGAATATGAATATTATTATACATTCTTTATTGATTAGTGTTATCAGTAATAAATAAACTGCATCTTTGTGTGAATAAATTATTGAGTAGTACATTTGCTAATACAAAACGTGTAAAGTAATGCTCATGAATGTCCTGTGGCTTTCAATGGACAGCATCATTAGACGATTTCACATTCATATCTCATAGTCTTTCATGTTTCCACAACCTTGAACAAGACTGACAATGAGACAGATTTTTAAATGTGAGATACATATTTCACTATGTCATATAAAAATACAATAAAAATGTTTCAATTGTCAAGATATGGTCGCTGAAAAAAATTATTCAGATGAAGAAACACTAAAATTGAAAATCCTTTGCTTTATTAGTAATTATACTGAGCTTTGACGAATTTTATGGAAATAAAAGGAAAATCGAAAACTTTTTATTGTCTACATATAAACCGAAGTGTAGTTGTCCAGAATTACTATTTAATTTAAAATAATGATAGTGTATACGACGGACTTTCAGAAACCCTTTGACAAAGTCTTTACCGATCTTTTTCCATAAACTGAAACCCTGATCATAGGAAATTATTTTAGTGCATTTATTTGTGCTCTGTAAAACTAATCGTGTACTTTAGTTCTGTTCAAAAGCTGAACTGGCAACATAGTTACCGAAATGGGTATTTGGTAACTCTCAGTAAGCTGGTGATCAAAGGATCATTACCGAAGCCAGAGCTCTTTCTGTTCTCCGCAGAAACGGTTCTCTAGGTACGCCCACTCATAAACTTACGTGTACTGCTTTAAGAGTATCTTATCTGAAAATAACAATGGCAATAGAGAGCCTATTCCATTTCGAAAAAAGCGAAAAGCAAAGTCTCCGGAGATAGTTATAACACTTGAGAAGACAGTCTAAAAGGTAAATAAGAGAGGAGAAGTGTATTCCAAATGTTATTATTTTACTCGTATGTTAGGGAAAGAATTGTATAAGTAGGGATGACTACAGAAATAACATATTCTTTCGAGGTAAGCAAGCAGGTAGACGAATTTATTCACAACATTCAAAGAGGAATCGAGGAATTTGAGTAAATCGGACAAATGTAGTTTGATTTGTGTTCAGTAGAAATTTCTCTCAACTACTTAACCTCCTCTTTTGTAAACGGAAAAACTGTAAGTTAGAACGGCTTGCCTAAAGCTTCAATCCCCTTCCTGAAAGTAGATCACGGTTCAAAAGAAATTATTACAGAATCATGCTTAACAGTACATATCAAGCCTATATTGTACAAGATGTTTGTAAATTCAAGTTATACATGACGGCTTCATTGGTTGCATACCTACACGTAGCACTGCCCATTGTAGTTGGAGTTTTGTTTAATACTGTTAATTTATGACATGAGGATTGATAGAGTTTCAATAAATTGTTTAGTAGTTGTGAAAAATGTGCAGGGTATATACTTTTATATCTGTAATTATTATGTACATCGCTTTAGTTTGTGTGATCATTTTAATGCTAAAAAAGGTAAAAGTTTAGTATGTAGTAATATGTATATTGGTATTATTTGATTTAGTTTATAACCAGGTATTCTTTATTATCATGTAGTTTATACATTTTTATATGGAATTATAATTATGCCACCTAGCCTTGGCCTTAAAGCTTTATAAAGTTGAATACGACAATAATAACAATCAGGTTAATACGTTTATTTACTGAATGAATCCATGTATAGTGTACATGACAGTTTACTGTGCGTAATTTAATAATTACATGACAGCAAATGAAAGGACACACCAATTATTAAGTAATAAGAAGCCATAGATTTTATTTCCATTAGTTATGGTTACAATTACGAATAAGAGTTATATCTTGAATTATTTTAAAGGATTCCTTAATGAACATTTGATTCATAATTCTGACGGGGTGTATACAGTGAGATGTATAATATATTACAATTTTTATTGCAGTAGTTGAGCGAAAAGTTTCGGTCCGACTTAAATGGGCATTCTCGTATCACAAGCAAATATTTCGATCCCCGATACCATTTTCAATTCTGAGCTTTCTGCTACAGATTGTGATATAGTATTTAAATAACAATGACAGTATGGATCCTTACATCATGAACAGCAACGAGTAAATCGCAGCTGAGTTCAGATTGGATTAGATGTTACTCATGAGTCCCGGTGAGTCTTGGATTAAAGCGCGTGGCTTATCGCATTTGGCTGCACAGCACGTGCGTCGGCATGATTCGGTTTATTTGGGAATACAATTGGGTTACCTGCCATCATATCTTTCCCGCGATATTCTAATAAGATATTGCGTCAGAGGTAGCTGAAAAAGTTGAAGAAAACCCTCGAAGAAGGAAGTGCAGTACACACTGGGATGGCGCAGCAGAAACTAGCTGTATTCTTCATCATCGTGAGCTTGATCGGTTAGTATCTTTGCAAAGCACAGAGAAACAAGGCTGCTTGAAAAATAAGGCATTTAACCACCATATAGGTACCACTATAAGTTATCTCACAAGATTTGTGTAACACGGATTTACACGAAAATTTCAGGATGGGTCGTCGGAATGAAAAGGTCGGGTCCTATGGAATGCAACGCTCCCACTCGCAATCACAAGCACTCGACACTTCTTTAGAAATTAGCAGACTTATTAAGGAATGGTAAGATTGACCCGCTGAAGATCACAAACTTTACATATGAGAGGGGGACAGAGGTTAAGTTAGAAAGCACTCGGAAAAGCCATAGGGTAAAATTAGGTGGAAAATTCCGACGTGACCATAGGCCAAGCACTTGCTGGAAGGATTCTTCAATCAGAGACTGACAAGGAACACGTCAGGTTTGCGTAACACGGATTTACACGAAAATTTCAGGACACTTTCCTTGCGCCAAAATAACAGACACATGTCCGGCCGTTCAACTCAATGCGCCTTTGTTTATGTAAAATTTGCAACTGAAAATCGAAATTAGGCAACCACCCAGCACACGTGCATTGCCATAGATATAGCGAAATTTTTCACCTAGAAAAATGTTTATCCCGTTTTTTTCTCAAACAACTTCATTTTTCTGCTATTTAATTTCATCTTCTTAGCTACCAGACATTCTTTACCGTTCTCGTCAATATTTATTCAAATATACGTTAGGTAGGTACTCCAGTTTCTATTGTATTGCTACACGTAGGTTATGGAGTCTCAGTCTGAACTACAGGTGTGTTTGACTTGGCCCTCTTATTTGGTATCAGTATCAACGAGAAACCTCGAAGAAAAGTGAGACATCGATCATAACTGTCATAGCTTTGATCCCAGAAGGCCCAAATACTCAATTTTTCCATAAAGTATGCTTTGTGCGGATTATAGAGAATTTATTTTGAGCACTTCCCAGAACGATAAAGAATTATAATCGAGACATGTTTTCGTAACACACACGGCAAAGAAAAAGCCCGTTTTATTGCGATATTTTCAGTACAGTTTGTTGTTCAGTACATTGGGTGATTCCATGTCAAGTGGACCAATTTCAAGGAAATGCCCCGCTCGACCATCACCGATTTCAATGAAATTTTGTATGAACATAACTTAATACCTTCTATGAACATTTCCCAAGTTTTACATCCATCGATGAAATATTTGCTGAGATATAGTCATTTGTTTGACCCCCTACCGCAGCCTTCTACAGTTAGACAGCGATTTTTAGCAAGTTTGAGACACGTTATCTCACGCAGTATTCCGTTGAGCAAAACAAAACTTGGTATTCTTATACAACCTATGTTGCTCTATTAAACAAAATAATAAGAAATCTTTTATGAGCGAAATCTGAGAAGAAAATTTGAAGCAAAATCGGCCCAAAAAATTATGGCTCGAAAAAAATTTAAAGTTTGGCATTTTATATCTTTTGAAATTAACATACAATAAACACGAAACTTTGTGCCTTATAACTACTGTATACAAGGTGTTGGAATAAAAAGTTTTATCTTCTTAATGTCGCCGGTTAGTTTAAAAATTGAGTGCAAATATTGTGATTTTCGTTACGACGCCGAAAATTGGGTATATTCAGCTCACATTGACAAAAAAAGACCCTCTCGAAACTTTTCCAAATTATTTTTAAAAGAAAGTGCATGCTTTTGTCTCTCCAAAAACCTAATTCTGGTTCTTCATCGCGGGCGTATAAGGCACGAGAAATCGGGTTGAACATGAAGTTACCTCCGCCGGAAAAGTGTAGTGCGAAAAACATTTTAAAGTTTAGCATTTTACATCTCTGTAAATAAACATAATATTAACGTGATACTTTGTATCTCATAACTAATTAATACGAAGTGTATGAATAAAAAGTTTCACTTTCCAAATGCATTCCGTTAGGTTAATATTTGACTGTAGATATTACGAATTTCGTTACGACGCCGAATATCGGTTATATTCATCTAACGTTTACCAAAAAAGACCTTCTCGAAACTTTTTCGAATTACTTTTATAAGAAAGAGCATGCTTCTATGCCTCTAAAAACCTGATTCTGGTCTTTCATCGCTGGAATATAAGGCCCGAGAAATCGGAATTAAAGTGTAGTTACCTCTTCCCAAAAATTGTGGCGCGATAGTATTAACGTTTGGCATTTTATATCTCCTCAAATAAACATAACATCAACGCGATACTTTGTACCTTATAACTACTTAACACGAAGTGTACGAATAAAAAGTTTCATTTTCCGAATGCTTTCCGTTGGTTTAATATTTGACTGTAAATATTACGAATTTCGTTACGACGCCGAGAATAGGACATTTTCAGTTCACATTTACAAAACAAGACCCTCTCGTAACTCTTCCCCGGGGACCGTTGGTCCACTTGACATGGAATGGCCCCATTGTAGATAATGTTCTTCCCATATACTTATGGCGTAGTGCATACCTGGTTTTTTCCGTTTTTCCTTTCGGCGGACAAGAAGGAAACGCCAAAGACTACCTTAAACGAGGGAAATTTTATTGCACTAATCCTCTTTGCATCTGTTCTGATAACTGTCATTCCAGAACCCTAGTAGATTTTGAGGCGAATAGCGAGTTTAGTCTTCAAATAGTTTGAAAGAGAGCATCGTAGAAAGAACAACGTGAAGAAAAAGAAAGTAGTTTTTCTTTAATGCTGAAGTTTTTTCCGTTAGTTGACAGTTTTCACCGGATTATTCTTAGCAGTGAAAGTAAGTACACTTAATCTACTTCATGTTAGGCGAATAGAAAAGTATTAATTTTTCTTTATATCGATCATTTTAATGGTAAATTCACCAATTATTTATAGTCGATTGATTATGGAGCAAGAAATTCCATCTACCTGCTTGGCGTCGACGGATGATCCGGAATCGGGCAACGAATTGAAACAGGAATTCGCCAAATCATTTTATTTTTGTGCAGAATTGCTTCAGAATGACAATTACATTACTGGAAAATTAACTTTTCCAATTTCTTGCCGTTCTAAATTGATTGGTAAGGAAACGTATGATAGATTTTTAGAAATGTATTTGGAGATGTCCTTCGTTGATGGCGATACACTGATGGAAGAGAATAACTGCGACATTACGGAGGATTTCAACGATCCACCTAATGTAGCCAAGGAAGAGGTCGAAGAGCGAATCAGTCCCGTTGAATCTTCCAGTTCTTCCGAGTATATACCAACCCCAAAGAAAAAG
>KZ308366.1:707435-749316 GCA_000376725.2 Ladona fulva | reverse complement strand
GACTTCCTTCCATAATTAACACCAAACATGTTATGATTTCTGTTAAATATTTAGGTTTTTTATTGTATGATGTTTGTCCTAAATCCCTTTGTTATATTATTAAATGAAACTATAAGACATTTGATTTGCATGGATATTTATGGCTTTTCTGATTGGAAAGAAACTAGGTATTATGTCATCAGACAAATAAACAGTATGACTATTCATTTTGTGATCAAAAACCAACAGAATTGGATCCTGTAAATAGGAGAAGAATTGAAACATCATATCATGAATCACTGAACTAATCAACAAATTTTGCATAATGCTGATAAATTTTGACATAATGCTTTGAAATAATCCTCTACATGCTAGTGCATTTTAATATACTTATACTTGTTTTACTTTTGGAAGATAGTAAAACCATGTTATAAAGGTGACATAGCTTTTGGAAATATCTGTGATATTTCCACTTTTTTACTCATTAAGATATAACAATACTACATCATTTGCCCTTTATAGATTCTCATACATTGTACTGAATAAATAAATTTCTTCAACAATATAAAATGAAAATGCACCGCTACCCAAATAAGTAATTTATAGTATTTTTAATTTATCATACTGTATTTCTAGAGAGTATATCTTATGTATGGAATTAAGATTCTTATACATTTATCAGAAAACAATCTTCCTAATTAGCAATCAAAGATATGTCTTGTATGTGAACAATACATCACAAATAACACTGAAATGTGCTACATTTCGTCCAATGTGACCTCTCTCTTCTTCATCTAATCTTTCTTTCTACTTCAGAATAAATATTTCCCTAGAATTATTTAACCAGAATTCAATCTCTCTTCCAAACTTATAACCGTACTAAATCATCTTCTTTCTTCACAGCTTCTCTTCTAGACTGAATAGAAAGAAACTTATCTTTCTTGTTATCATAGTTACAGTTGTAGTACAAAGTAGTAGTTCAATCTTTCTGAAAATAGTTTCCCAAATTTTGTGTTCCTAATTGATACACCCCATTAACCATCCATTCATGATCAGTCATCAAGACCTATTTATTATTATAATTTCATTCTGATTTTTCATTATGTTTGTATAGTAACATAACTGGCGTTTCTGCTGAATAAGAAACTGAAATAAATAAAAAATAAATAAAAAAGAAAGTGACTCACACTGTAAAAGTACAGGCATCATTGGAATGTATAAGAAGAATATTATACAGGTAAAACAAAACCCAAAGTTGACAATGGTTTTGGCTCCATCATCACCAACGTCATAGAATAATCCTCCAATAAGAATTCCCAGAGCCACATGCATTGACAGCCTCAGTAGTAAGTAATTCTGAGGAGAAGATATTGGATAAAAATAATTTTAGTATTCATCTCAAGTCGGTAGAGCATAATTTTTGAACACTTAATCCATCAAACTATAGAAATAATCTCTCTCTGTGCTGCAATAAACACTCAAATTTCTAAGAAAGTAAATTGAACCATGTTTTGCCATGATTATTGATTTATAAAAATGTAATTTAACCACACATTCTAGTTGAAAGTCCTTAGGACTTTAAGCTGGTCACACCATATGTATACTACCAATGGAATGGTGTGGTAAAAAGCCTTCTGATATTGTATTAGAAGTTGTTGTGTTTTTAAAGAGATTAAAAATTCTGTACATCTCTTGTTTGTGGTTGTTATGGAGTATGGCTAAAAATGTTTAAGGACTAAGCTCAAAAGTAAAATGGAAAGTACAATAGATAAATATGTAATAACAAGCACTCGATCTTTACCTCTTCCCATAGTTAACAAAATCTGCTAGCTAATCCACAGAATTCTAAAATACTTTACTGAAATGCTTCAAAGCTCCCTAGTAGTGTGCAGCTTGTTTGGACTGTAGGGTAACATTTCACCAGAGATTTGCTCTTGAAGGATGGACAGTGAATGCAACATTCTACAGAGAGTATTCTAGATTGACTTTTGAAATTTATTGTATGTGACAAGCCAAAATGAAATAGTTCTTACTAATTTACTATAATCTATACCAAAATGTAGTATAAAATAATCACATTGACACTAAAATATCTGTAATTGTGCTACACTACTCCCACATTTGCTGGACATGACTCTGGTTGAGTAAATTCTGTTTCCAATGGTGAAATTTAATCAAAAGAAAAGTTATTTGATGATACTAAGACAGCAGCATTTCAAAGTAGCTAAGAGGCATTTGGTTTGCTATGCAGTGACTTATGGCTTCACAAAGATTACTAGTAAGAAACATTTATTTGCTGTAATTCCCATTTTATCTTGAGCTCAGTCATAATAATTTTCAGTCAATTTGTTTAAATACTTATCTCAAAAAAGTAAAAGTATGAAGTAAACATTTAAGTCTGTAAATAAAATAAATCTACTTGCCTTGTTCGAATAATTTTGATTGAATCAACATATATATCATTTCCCATTAATGAAAGAGCCTTGTCAATTTAATACTACTTGTACATGGGTTAGTCAGTTTGATTTGTCAAGTCTATGCCAGAAATTACCAAGTATAATTTAGATTAATCTAAGATTAATCAACAAGAAACAACCTTCAAAAATATGATTGCAATTACGTACTTTCAATCATCATTGTATTTTATGATGAAATTTTGTAATCATAATATTATCTAAAATTTCATTTGCAGAGTAATGACATAGAAAAAGTACAAAAATATAAATCTTGATCAGAATATTTAATGGCCATAAATAAGTTATTTGTAAAATTTTGGAGAAAATATTTCCTTACATGGAAAATTTTGCACTACTTGGTAATGCATTTGTATTGCAAGGCTGACTAACTCGGATTTTTAAATGTATCAGCAAAGGTCTGGTGGTCTCAAAGATCAGACACTTGTCTATTACTTTTGAGCAAGGAACAAATCATGAAAGTTTCCAGCAAATCTGTGTTACAAAAAGGTAATACTCTCCTTGTTTTATCACCAAGTACATAGTAAGATATCCAAGGAGGATTTCATTCATTGCTCAATCTACCCATTCATTTTTATCAGTTTTCTACGGCAACCCAAATGCTGGTTGGAAAGTCACTATTAAACTGCAAATCATTAGGAGAATTATTCATGTAAAGTTAGATAAGGAGCAGGAATGTAACTAGAATTTTTATCATGAGGATGGGGGATGAAGAATGATGAATAATTAAGGGGATCAGAGTGTTTGACTCTTGGATCTACATCAAACATTCTGTCAAATATAGAAAATGACTAGCATATATAGAAGGAAATTAAAAGGAATTTCCACAAAGTAGAGAAACCAAACAGAATATCTCATGAGCTGGAGATTTTAAACATTGTAGGAGTGAGAACTAAATTACTCCAGATCCAGAAAATTTAATTAAAAGCTGTGGCACCCCTTAAGCACATACATCCCTGGCAAGTTATGAGATAATTTGCCATTCCCTCCTTGATCCAGAATTTCAGCAGGGGTACAAATCTACATGAGTGTAGCACCATGATCCTGAGAAATCATTTTTATAGCATTCAATAGAGAGTTGCTGTCGAGTAAGATGGGTGCCACTATTCAGTATTACCTCACCTTTCATAGTATCTCAGCCATAAACAAGACTGAGACTAATGAAAGGCCCATTGTCTCTATCCTTTTTCAAAAGACAAATATAGATTATACAAGGAATAACTGGTGTGAAAAATAGTGTGACTGGGATTCAAACCTAGGTCTCCCACGTAGGTATTCTAACCACTGAACCCATGCCCCATCTCTTCCACACTCTTATGGGAACAAGGCAAGCAAAATATATGGCATGGTAGTTCAGTGGTTTGAATACCTGCCTAGAAAGTGGGAAACCTGGGTTCAAGTCCCAGTCATGTTACTATTTTTCACACCTGTTATTCCTTGGGTTTCAGCCGCACAGCTCTTCCGTGCTATGCCCTTTCCCTAATCCTTAAAATTGTACGTTTATCAAGATATAGTAGTACTAACCCCAACTCCTGTATGCAATTAAAAATTAGAAAATTCAATCATGAATCACTCTTTGTGCTGCAATCTCACGAGCTTTTGTGTTCGGTTTGTGGAACTCTTTACTCGCTTCTTAGAAGGCGGTCATGTCTAAATTATTCCTATCGTTTCACAGATAAACCCATTAAGACATTGGTGAAGGAGATAGTGAGCAGTAAAGCTCGAAATGTTCCGGATTCGTCCATCGCTAAGTGGGTAGGCGGAAGAATTTTCAACGCTCGGGTGAGTACAAAATATTCCATTCTAAGGCTCATTAACCATTATTCTCGGAACAACCTTGACTATGAATATAACTATATTATTACGCATAAAAAACGATAGAAGAGAATGTAAATTTCTCGATACATTTTTTACTGATATTAATCTTTCTTGCGCAAGAATGACTAATGATAAAGAAACTTCTTCATACCCTTATTATAATCATGGTGAAAGTTATTTCCGTGCTTTTGAGGTATATGGAAGAGTGACTTTATCATTGTTTTAGGTAATGCGTATTATCTTAACATGTTCGTAGAGGGAAAGGGTGTTTATGCGCCCACAAACTTTTATGTCTCAGTCAATAGCACTGACACTTACGCCTTCGGTGTCCTCTACTAAAAATATTTTAGTGGTAAATAATATAGTTTTCTCTGATGAATTCTCTTGCTATGTTTCCTCCTAGAACGAAGTTAAGTAGAATTTTGCGATAGAAGGGGCCAAGGAGACTATTCCACACTAAAGAGAAGGCATGGCAGTTCCGTGGTTAGAATACCTGCCTGGAAAGTGGAGTTCGAGTCCCAGTCATGTCGCAATTTTTCACACCTGTTATTCAATTGTATTATGTTCATGGGAGGTGTGAATGAAATTCAAATGTATTATCTGTTGTCCATAGGGCTATTGCAGTGTATTTAAATAGTGCATTAAATTTTCGTATAAATGAAATTTCGTGAAATTTATAAATTAATGATAGCGGCGTTGAAATAATACTGCCTACGGGAGGTTTTTCCCTCCCGTCTTGGGCGAATGCCAGGCAGCCTTCAAATTAACATGTTATACATCTCTCCAGCGTTGCCACCTGGCCAAATGGCCAAATTGCAACGCAAATTTTAATAAATAAATAAATACGCGCTTCGAAGAGTTGTCGCATGAAGTGTTCGTGATGAACCGATGTATGCACTCTCACCGAATCTCTCCAAGACTGCAGAAGCATTCTGTTGAGTAAAATGACGAACTGCGTCCATCCCGAAGTGGCGAATTCGTATTCCTCGGTCTTCCCTTCTCTTTCGTTGCATTCTTCCACGCTCTGATCCACTCCCCTATCCCCTCCTAAAGATTAAGCAAGCTCAGTTTACGATATTAAAGATTAGTTTTGTGGTATTGCAATACAATTATATTTTCTCGATTTATTACTCACGCCATGTGCTGGGATGTGTAGGTTTACTTTCGTCTAAACTTCTTCTAGAGGTCGCTGGGGAAGGGGAGGCGAGTGCATTTCGTCCGTTGTCCACTGCAATTACCATTCGGTCCGTCATATCTCCATACTCGCCGCTCGACACCTCCACAACTATACAGAGACAAAAATGTATATTTGAATGCAGTTAGTAAGGGCAGAGAAAGGAAGTTCAAAAATGACAAAATTAGACAAAATTGTGGAATATTTCATCAAAGTTTCAGGGTTTTCATGTCGTAAACCATGTTTTACAGTAAAAATAATGTTAATCCTTCAATGTTCTTTATAATGATAATTACCTAGAACTCGTTCGACGATTGTCTATGCTTAAATTTGCGCGGGAAATTCTCTCTACTTATGGAGTATAGATACGTATTGCTACATAATAGTGTGGCTTTAAAGCAGTGTACAGTAAGACCCCGCTTAACGCGGGGGATACGTTCCAATAAGTTCGAACGCTAAACGAAACAGTGTTAAACGAGGTCGTCTTAGTACGTAAATAACGGGGGTAAGTGAAACAGAACATAGAATAAGAAAATCTATCAGTTTGTTGTTTATTTTTGTAACATTAACTGTCCAATAATTCTTTATTACATTAATTATACAATTATTTATTTATGATATCGATATATTTTCTCAAAGCAATCATGAAAATAAAACAAGTTGGAGCAAAGAAGTTATGTTTGTGATGAGGAAGGCTCCTCATTTGACATCTTTTTTATTTGTAATGAAGTCATCTAAAGACGCGTCGTTTGCATTTTCCTGTTCCGTTCAGCAAGCAGCTGTTATAGCAAGACATCGCATCATTACACTTTGTCTTGGCTTTAAACTTCTATCAAAATTTAAATCATTTTGTATAAACCGATCCATAATTTCCGTTATAGTGGCTAAACCTTTTTTAGAAAATCAGTTGAAAGTTCCTTTTCTTCCACATATTTTGAAATGCTAATTAATTTGTATTAACAAAATCATGCGCATAATCTGGGACCCAAGTACCGGATTCGATTTCGTGGAATCCCAATAAAACCGCGCAATTCTGAAACAGCGTTAAGCGGGGTCTTAATGTATTGGGGCGCAAAAGTGTGCCGCAAAAATTTGATGTTAGAATCGATACTCTGGGTGTTTGCGAAGTGATTGTTAATTTTTCTGCGCCATAATTTTGGGCAAAGGTGAAAAAGTTCACCATAGAACTATTAAAACTACCAAACTTAAACAATTTTGTACCGTTATTGGCGATTCGGTTGGTGAGATCTTGTTATAGGAGCGTATAAATTGGTAGATTTAAGTGGAAATTTTATCGGTTATTTTTTTGCTCGCTTGGATTTTTGAGCGAATACCCCATCTCCTTATCTTTAGCAAGGGACACGTTCCCAAAACATCGCCAATGTTGAAATTTAGAGAATGAGCATTTTACTTTGATTATGATGTCAAAATTTAACATTTTAGGTACACATTCCTTTATTTTTAACAGCAAACACAAAATTAAATTCTTTGGAATGTCGCTAACAAATTCTCAACATTCAGTGTGTCGTGGGGTAGGTAAAATAATTCGGCAGACACTACTGTAAAGGAAAAGCGAAGATGAAAAAACATGATCAATGAAGTGACTTGGCACACTGAAGAAAAGAATCGAACGCAACATAAAGAAAAAGGGAATTAACGAGGCAGAGTATATATTTTACCGAAAGAAAATGTCTTTGTGATATGTAGGTAAACTATACAGGTGATAAAAGCGAACTTGAAATGCTTTCATAAAGGAAAATCTTATGTAAGACCTAATTCGAAACTCAGATAAACGAAAAGTTGCCTATCATTGGCAGAATGTCGACAATTAGTGATAATAAAAATCTGAAGGTGTGCGAAATATAATTTTGGGGGAACATACATAAGAAAATATCTTGTGAAGGGCCATCTAGGTGTCCGTGACGATTCGGAAGGATTGGAATCTTAGCTGTAATAGAAATAAATAGAAGTCGAAAAGAAAAATTGCAAAATAATTTTTACCATTGTATCCTGCCTTTCTGTGGAGTCGGGCCTTCATATATCTATTTCATTACTTCCCATGCGATTCTCTTTAAAAGCGATGAGATCACTGATGCGATCATGGGCATCAAGACGAATGAATGTACACCATATAGGAGTACTTAATATGTATGGAGAGTATCGTTGTGTAACAAAGGAAGCACTTCTGTTCCCTTGCTAACTTGGAAGTGCAAGGCGGTACGTAATCAACTAAATAACTTCTTCACCAGCGGAAGGCGTGCATTGGTTTCTCGATGAAAAACGTCCGTCTGAAGAGCGGGCTGGATTGAAAAGTCACTTACTAGTATGTAGTATTCTATCAGTTTGTGATCACCTCATTTTTTGCGCACCGACGTGCGATTGAAACGTCTAAGGAATAGAAAAGTTACGGAATATTTTCTCACTTTCCGTTTAATGATATGCGTGTACCAAACGAAATTTCTTCGTGGCATGTGCAGATATATTCCTTTTTGAAACAGGACTATAGATGAATGGAGCAATCAGAGAAAATTCCACGCGGTATCTTGACAAATATTATCATGAAAGCGTTATTGTATATGTGAAAGCATAAAGTATTTTGTAGGTATGTTGATGATGGTATTAACATGGTAAAACTTTTGTAAGTTATTCATGAGTAATAAAATGAAATGTCAGAAAAAAATAACGTAAATATAATATTTGACAATCAATATTTCCTTAAGTTTTAAGATAAATGGTTATATAAATATACATCTCTGCTATTAATGTCACTGAATGATGCACTGTCTACGGAAGGTTTTTCTTCCGACTGGGGTTAACATTAATAGGGTATTGAGGATTTAATGCAAATCAACGGAGGAGCCCTATTGCTTTTATTGATCTCTTACACTAAATTAGATTAGATTTTATGTACTAAAACATTAAAAATCAGGAATAGAAAGAATTTCCTTTAAATTTATGGTTTCATCCGGGTTTCCAGAAGAATTGCAGAGCTACTATTCCGGCACTCACAAGTAAGCTCTAAGAGAGAGAGCACACAGTATTGTGTGCTCTTCTTTGTTCACCGGTGCCTTATTTTTCGAAATATTACATCGTTTAATGGAGTTTTGTGGTGAAAATACTAAATTTTCCCGATACCACTTAGTGTTCTGTTCTCCAGCAACTTGAATTCGGATTTCAACTAAGAAAAGCACGATTTAGTGTTTAACGAAGTTTCAGTTAATAGGCGTACCGAGGAAAAAAGATTGAGTAGTTCTACTCTAGACCTTCCAATGTTGACTATGAGTACCAGACAAAAAGCTGTATAACCTCATCCTACATACTGCGTAATTTGTCAGGGTATTAATTTTAGTATTGCATATTTTTTGGATTGTTGAGTTTCCTCCGGGAAGCAAATATAAACTAATCTTATCCTAAAACTAAATCCATGACGCCACAGCTCATAAACGGTTATGACCAAGACAAACTGCGTTTGTAGTGGGTGACGCGAGATTAGCGCATCGACTCCCACACAGCCTTACTGGCTTTCTGATAACGCAATAGATCCGCTACCTAATCATGCGTATGAATTAATTAATATACATTCCATATATTGTCGTTATAGTGGATATAACTAATATTGAATACAGGACTTATTTCATCAAATACGAATGTAAAATACACTTGGACTATTGGGCAGAAGCGGATTTACGGTATGTACAATAGACACTAGGCGCAAAGGTCAGATTTAGGCCTCCATTAGGAATTTGGAGTGAAAATTGGGATTTTTCATAAAATATACAAACATACATGCGATATAAATCTTGGTCTTTTTACAACGGCTAGAGTAAACAAACATGTTTTGAATTACAATACATAATAGTTATATACATTGCAATGACTGATGGATAGACTTTTAATATTATTTAGTTACGTAAGGAATGCAATATATTCTATGAACATATTATGTTGGCTCTATGTACATACCATGTATTAGAAAAGCCAGAACAGTATGTTATTGAGAGTTTATTAACACATTCTTATTGAGGCCCCCATGTGGATGAGACCCCCAGTTAACCGAATTATAAATCCGCCCCTGCTTCTGGGAGCTATACTATTTTATATATGGTTAGAATGTCGATATCCAAACGGATTGCAAAGGATAATTTTAGGGAGGGAGCTCACCGAAATCCGCCGGGTTGTAATGCGTAGGGCAGTCAAGGGAAAGGGTGCTTTTGAGGAATGGTACCACTTGGTGCGGAGGGCCGGTGAATACGCATTGGCCCTCGGATACCACGAACACGTGGTCAAATGCGGCGAACAAGCGGGCACTGGGAGTGTGTACGGAGCATATGACGGTTCGTCCTCCTCTGGCGAGCTGTTGCAGCAGGAGAATGCACTGGGCGGAAGATAGGTCGTCGAGGCCACTGTTGACCAGAAAGAGGAGATGGATTAAAGACATAAGCCATTAAAAGTAATTAGTAGTAAGTTACTAGTTTAATAATTAATGCATAGTTGATTGAATAAATGGCAATGAAAACTTTTTCACTTTCTCTAAAGATAAGAGTTCTTTCGCAAACCACGTGCCATGTCCAGTTTCGTGATCAAGGCCTCGTCAACAGTTTTGAAGGAAAAGGTGAGAGGCTGGTGTTCAAAGCAAGGTAAAAAAGAGGAATAGGGAAGTTGATCATTACGTATTTACGTCCATGCACCAATACTTAGCACCCCCTTCCACCCAAACAACGTCTCATGTGGCTTTCTCCTTGTACAGTTCATTTCTCCCCGATCTCTCCCTCTCTCTTTAACTTCCTTCCTCATTATCCCCGTTCTTCTAACAATTTGAGCACATCTGACGATGAGGTAGTGTCCTCGAAACCTAAGAGTGCCATCTTGATGGAGAATAAAAATTTTTATTTCTACTACGAGCAATCTCGAATACTTTTTCGACGTCCTTCTCAAACACCGGTTTCTCTCTATATTAGAGGTGCACTACCCGCTGGGTGCATGCGGTCCTTTAACACATTCCGAGCAGCCCAGTAGATGCCTCTTTCCCGACAGTTTCTACAGTTTTTAATGCTAGCACATTATAAGGGAAGGATAAAAAATAATGGAGCCAACCATTGTACCGTCAAGATTGAGTCATCATATGCACTGTAGAAGCGATCGTTATCGAACTAAAATTCTAGCTATTTTCTATTAATAATTATGAATTTCAAACTACGACGAGATACATTATCTGGTTACTGGCATATTCTTCGAAAATCAATTTTTCGAATTAGAACATCGCACATATATAATATAGAATAACTAGAAACATAAATAAAATAAAAAACATAGAATAATTAGAACAGTCCCATGAAGTAAATATAAATTTCTAAACAATTTATAATATATTATATGTAATATAAGTTTTGCAAAGTATCAGTTTATTTACAGTGGTCAATTTTCGAAGAATTTGGCATTCGAAGAAATGATAGTTCGAAGAATTGATTTTCGAAGAATCGATTTTCTAAGAATTTGTATGCTCCCCATTATCTGCGGCCCGCTAAGGCTAAAAAGTATCTAATGCTGGAGGTAAAAGGTCCCTCGACTCCTAAAAACACTCTTGCTTTAACCATTTTATTCATCTATTATATTCAACCATTACATTCAATATTTATATTCAACCATTACATTCAATATTTATATTCAACCATTATATTCATAAGAGTAATGTTATGGGTTTTGCCCAAGTTTGTCATCATCCGGTGTTCATCAGATAGTTCACTTAAAAAAGTACTAGAAGGTACTAGCTTACGAAACACTAAAATCGATCTAAGTGCATTCAAAGTCACGTATCAAGGATGAATCATAACACAGTAATGCGTTATAGATCAAAGTTGGAATTGGAAGGGATGAGGTAGTTGGGTAGTTAAGGTTTTAAGAAGAAGATTATGAACGAGGAAAATAGGAAAAAACAAGAAAATACCTTCCAATCATGAAATATCAGAGTTTATAGCGTTTTTTATAACAAGGCTTACTTAACTACAATTTAAACTTGTTATTGCTTGATGTCACGACTCCATTAATTATGGTAATGACGCCTTTGATTGTTGCAATGTATTTATTTCCTGTGTACACTTACGTCGTAGGCTCGTCCAGGAATATCACAGGGGGATTATCCACCAATTCAAGTGCAATCGACAACCTCTTCCTCTCCCCACCGGACAGCCTCTGCGTCAGAGTGTTGCTACACCGATCTAACCTAAGGCATATGATTATCTCCTCCACCTGACAAAAGAAAAAGTCCCTCTTTACCGATATAAAATAATAGTGCGGTATTTATGACGTATGCGGAGAACCAGTTATTTGCAATTAACATTTAGACACATGCAATAACCATCGGAAATACCCTGGGTGCAGGCGAAAGAAAATTTCTCGAGTAAACATTTTTCGTGAGGAATAGAATGAGAATAGTTGTACTTTTTCCACAATATATTTATTATAAAAAACAATGTTTTTATTTATTATTTATTTATGTATTTCCACAAAACATCGCCAGCAACTGTGAATTTTATTTTTCATGAGGATGAAATTTAGCCTTCCCTAGGAAGAATATTGTCATTTAATGATGTGAAAAGTTCGAAAGCGCTACCAACTCTTATTCTCGAGTTAAGGGAGGCCATTCACACAAATAAACATTCATGAATTGAATTAAAAAATTTTAAGATGTGGTAGAAGAAATATAAGCCAAGGATAAACAGCTGTGAAAAATGGCGACATCTAACCGAAGTCTCCCATTTTCCGGGCAGTTATTCTAACCACTAAACTACCATGCAGCATCTCTTCCAGACTGTTTTTCGGTACCCGGGTTCGAGTCCCAGTCATGTCGCTATTTCTCACGACTGTTTATTCTTGGGTTTTAGGCTCAACGTGCAAATTAAATACCTTATTCTTTCCCTTAGAAGAAAATAATGCTTTTAATGATTTAAAATTTTTATTCTCACGAAAAAATAAAATTATATCTGAGGTGGATGCTTAAAACGGTTATAAATTTTATGCAATATTCGTTCAATAGAACGACAGCGTTTCTTACAAGAAAGAAACCTTTCGTTACTTTCACAGTAGGTTTTCAATGATCGGTTTTGTCAACAAGTTGATATCTTCAGGTACCTGAAGAAGTCAACTTGTTCCAAATTTAAAATTGTCTGGAATTCCTCGATCATATTAAATTTAATTTTAGAATAACAACATTGAGTATTATTTTTGTATGTTTGTTTGTATCTGGAAGCAATACAACAATGTCAGTTCTTAAAACAGTGAACAGCCCTAAAGACAAAAGTGGATTGATTTTGGCTTTACATTTACTACATACCATTGTTTACTACGGACTTTCAGCCAATTACCGAATTACTTATACATCAACAGAAGTAGATTAATATAAGATTATATTAATCTAAAAACATAATTATAATTGTTATTTACGTAATTAATCATGTGAAATCAATAATATTATGAATGCAGCAGCACGAACAGGTTAATACAAAAATGTATCACTGTTAAATCAGCCCAAATGGCGTTGTGTGATTGGGGCTTGTCACTAAATATTCTAAAATTATAAAAAATAATATATACTACATATAAACTTAAATGTTATACCCTTAAAAAATTTTAAATGGTATGATAACAGTAATTCACGTCCATCACTGCAGTAAAAATAAATCACTTGACACGCGGAATATATATATTTGAAGCTAGGGTACGTAAACGACAAGCTGATATTATCTGTGTAAAAGAAAATGAGGATTATTACCGGTTATGAAAGACAAAGGGATCCTGTGTTACTTCAAGTCTGAAAACTAAGATACAAAAACTGAGGAAATCAAACAGAAAAGAAGTAAGAATGAGTTGATGATATGGATGAATCAGTGCTTTGCATCTGGGCACGGCAATTTAGATTAGATGTCGATCTTAAGGTCTTGAAAACTTTGTCATTAAGAAGAATTTCTCTTTTTCAATGTCTGAAACTCAATTATAAATAAAATTAGAAAGCATCTTTGCTAGGGAGGGATGTATAAAAAAAATTCTCCCTTTACATTCAACTCATCTGCATGTAGTAATACTTATAAAGTATGCGAATGAAATAAAATAATCGATGAGGATTTTTAAACAATCCTAAACGCTAAAGGAAAAAATTTCCTCCGATTCAAAATACCCGTAAGAAAGGAAGTGCGCTAGGACGAACTGGAAGGTAGCGTAATCTTGGTGATGGGAAAGTTACCCTAGATTTAGAGGCACCCTGCTGTAATACTCCCACATTATCTCCTTATGTTTAGTAAACCCTAAGAGAGTCTTGTGCCCTTTTTTAATAAGCTGAAAAGAATTCAAAATACCAATCTTATATTCTCGTTCATAGCTATTTCAATTTAATATCCAATGACATTTTGGCCGTTTTTGCGGTCAAAATAAATAGTAGCAAATTAAAATTCAATTTATTTAGCATTGCGTAGTAATCATTGGCGCAATGAGTCGAAAATTCTACAATTAAGAGTCGAGATCGCCTTCGGAAAGCGAACGTTCTAAGGACAGTGCTTCCTGTAACATAAACTGTTTTAAGCCGTCCCTGAATATAAGCAATGAGATTTTTCAAGACCAATAAGGAAAGAATTTCAAGAAACGACAAGTCGTGCATTCAGGAAAAACCAAAATGCTAAATGGAGGTGAAAAAAGTCTGACGAGATCGGGACTCGAACCCGGGTCTGCCACCAGTAATAAAAATCATTATGAATGTGAACATGAGTACGAACAACTGTAACATGACGTTGGTATCTGCTCTCACCACTCTTCCTTTGTCCTCTTCCGAAAGCCGATTGCCTAATTTGAGGTCCGCAGCAGTCTTCAGCGCTTCTTTCACCGACACGTGTTTCTGAAGTCTGTCTTCTTGCATTATGTACCGAGAGATTTTCCGGAATCTGTTGAGATCACGTGGTTTACCATTGGTGGAAACGCAACCTGTCGCGCCACCACACCTGGAAAGTGAAACAAAGTCATTATCCACTTCTGAAATACTCAAGGAACTCGGAGACAATTAGTAATAATTCACATAGGGGAGCAACTGATTCATTATAAGCTAATGCGGACCATTCCGTTGACCTTTTTGGGTTCAAGTAGATCTCTCTTGCTCCTCATCAACTTCAATAGGTACAGTATTAGGTACAATATTTTGGGTAAATGGTGAAGAAGTAAATTAGCTATATTACCTATGACATAGCTATTATATTATTATACAACCAACTCCTATAATAACAACCAAATACTTGGTGTTGCCCGAGGTTGATATCAAAATAACTTCTGTAAAATAATGCTCCGACCATTAGAGATACATCCACTGAGCATATCAACTACTATTGCATTTTTATGAATTTCTGTAAAGTTGAATTTGGTACTGATATTCATTCACAAAATATGCCGATTATCTATGGATTAGTATTAACTCATGAGAGAAGTTGGATAGTTAGACAATTTTGTGACGAGTAAATCATTTTTGATGGTAAAAATAAGAATCTTTAATGAAATATTTTACTATTATACGAATAAGGGTCCGGTACGAATTACATTCGCTTGTGAAGTTATCGCTAAATTTGGATGGTATACTATACCTCTTTTGAAAAGTCATTCTGAGAAAATCGTCAACCAAAATTTGGCTTTGCAATGATTCCTGGTATTTGATTTCATGCAAATTAACAATTATGATAAAATCTACTCAGTTTCCACGGAAAACATTTCTTGATGCGGTAAAATGATTGGGAAACGGAAAGGTTGAACTTGCTTCTATCCTGAAAGTCATTCTTCCCTTCATACGTATCTTGCCTTCATCCTATTTCATCTTATTTCTCTTCAGGATCGCTTCCACAACACCAATTTGTGTCCAAATTAACGCAACGTCCCTTTTACACTGGTCGTGCAAACTTTCTTTCTGCCATCAATCATTCATACCATCACTGTGGGCTCAATCTCTCCTGTTTCTACCAGACACGCTCCTCATTCAATCCATTCCAGCTGCATTCAGGTAACTCTTACACTTTTCCTGCGGTATGCAACTTTTGCTACCAAAGAACAAGTTGGATACAAACACACGTCCATCTACATTCACCTAACTACGTTAAAATAAAATCGACGAAGGGGCCGAAATGTTGTGGAAATCCATACAGAAGTCCCAAGGATGGACTTGAAAAAAGTCTGACGGGACCGGGAATCGAACCCGGGTCTCCCAATTGCCGGTCGGGTGCTCAGTCCGTTGAGATATCCCGGCAGAACATTTTTCCAAGCCATCCTCATTCCCGGTCCCGTCAGACTTTTTTCGAGTCCATTCTTCCTTGGGATTTTTCCTGGGTGCGCACCATCTTGCGCAAAGTCACCCTTACCCTGACTGTATTATAATAATATATTGTAATACAGTCAAACCTTGGACTGCGACCATAATTCGTTCCGGAATAGTGCTCGTATTCCGAAGCAACAGTAAATCACAGCGATTTCCCTTAAAGAAATAATGGAAAAACAGATGATTTGTTCCAAAACCTAAGTATTTTCTCATCCATAATAATGATTAAAACAAATTACCATCTTATATTTTTACTATTTAAGTACAAATTAATTGAATTTATTAATTGTTATGTAGAACAACTTTCACTGTAACTAATGGAATCACTGCTGTTTGTCAACTCATCGGAATCTTTTTCTGTTTGTAGGTATTCTGTTAAGGTATATGTCCAGTGTCACTTGTTTTTGCCTCCCTTTAAGGATTTCGCGGAAATGTGACATTGCATTGTCGTTAAAATGATTCATCGCTCGCTATTTTACAATCTTGCCTGGAGATTCTTCATCGATTTCAATTCATCTTTTTGAGAGTTCGTGGATTTTCAGAAAGATGCAAGAGCAAGGGCCAGACATTTAAATCACCGCTTGCATGAGCACAAAACAAGAAGACGAGACGGTTTCCCATGGGCTTATGGCTGAGCTCTGCATTCTCTTTCGCAGTAATTTAGGTCCTCTTAGGTATCTTTATCCAAAACTAAGTCCCGTCTCAACGCATTGAAGATCTTGTTGCGGCTGGTAACACTCGTAAACCAAACCGAGGAACTGCAAAGTTCCTAAGTTTGAGGCAGGCAAAACAGAGTATATTCCGTTTATTGCTCGTTTTGCAAAACTTCGCTCGTATTTCAAGTCAGAATTTATTCAAAAGTTTTGCTCGTCTTGCAAAACACTCCACAAACCGAGGTTTGACTGTATAAATTAATATAATGGAATGCAATATAATGTAATGTAATCTAACGTAATATAATATAAAATGATGTGATATGATATGATATAATATAATATTTTGTGAGCTTATGATTGCAATTTAACGCCGAAACTGGTTAACTTAATAAAGTTCTACGAAGAAGAAGACACCAGTTCGTAATCCTTACTTACCATCAACAGTCAAACAACATTCACACGCCTCTCTATCTCTAGTTCTATTCTATTCTATTAGTTCTATTCTATTCTATTAGTTCTATTCTATTCTATTAGTTCTATTCTATTCTATTAGTTCTATTCTATTCTATTCTATTAGTTCTATCCTATTAGTTTCATATCATTTCAAAACATTTTACACTAGCAAATGAAGTCATCCGGCATTAATCTAGTATATTCATTATCAAAAACCATGCTGTTGCTATCCGGACCAAGCTGATTTATATCCTGGACTTATTTGTATCCTGGACTTACTTGTATCCTGCGAGGACGTTGAGAAGTGTTGATTTTCCGGAGCCAGATGGCCCCATGATGGCTGTTAATTCTCCGGACCGAAATACGCCATTGATATTTCGGAGGATCATCTTGTAGCCTAAAAGAGAAATATAAAAGAAGAGTTAGTAAAATTAAAAAAATAGCATTATATCATCAGTATCGCAGCGTAAATTAGAAACAAAAATCTAGGCTATTTGACTCTTGGTTTTTATACAGTATTTTCGGCTGCAATTTCAAGGTAACATCGAGAAAGTGAAGTTAATTAGACTTCAATAGAAAGTCAATAGGGTATAGGGAATCAGTGGTGAAGACGATGATGTTTGAAAGGAAATATTTAATGAAATTTTGCGTATTCAATTAAATTTGGCGCGGTTTCAAGCCGCAAAATATCTTGGGTGATAATAAAAAGAAAGGCTGATTAATATTTGCTCTTGGTGAGGATTAAGAATTGTCAAGAATCATTATGTCCAAAATAAATTTTCGGAAGAAATAAATCTTCAGTGATGAAAACGAGATTTACTTGTATCCCTTACGAAAGTCGTTCTGAGTAACCTGGCATCCAAACTGGGGAAAGAAAATGTATTCTATTATATCTAGAAAGTCGACATTTAGTTATGAGTATTTCCTGAAAAAAGAAGTTTTGCAGATGAACGACCTCTAGTTGTAGAGTTTTAAGTGAGAAAGTATTCACTCAAACGCTAGATCAAAGTTGCTCAATTCAATTTCTCTAAGAAACCTAGCATAACTCACAGTATTCGTAGGAGGAATCCCAGGGAGGTATTTTGGGTAAAATTTCGAAATGTCAAGGCAATGAATGAAAACAACTGAAAGAGAATTTCATGTACACAATATTTAAATTTAGCTCCGATTAAACTGGCGTTTTTTGTAAGGATAATGAGCAAGAAGCTGCTTTATTGTGAAGGATTTACATAATACGTGGAAAAAGATCCGGAGTATTTTTTCCCAAGATTTCCGAGGTGATTAAAGAAATATTTACTCGGTTTGCGAGTGATTCCACTTATATAAATATATGCAAATTTCCATCTTACTTGTCATTATCATTGCTTCCTGAAGTATCTGCAAATGAATAAACCTATTTGCATATACCTTTCTAAATTTTCTTAGGAGTACTTCAAATCGCACCTCACCTTAGCCTTAATCTAAGGTTGCCTTAGCTAATTATCTCATTTTCCTAAAAAACGTGGACAGCTGATGGTTGGCTTTGAATTAGCTCTTATTTTCTGACACTGCTGGAGCACCACATGGCTTGACGTCTGTCACTTGCTTATTTAAAGCGAATCAGATTTATTCAGTAGTTCTGGAATATTTCCATCTCTTGCGAAATCATGGATTAGGTGAAGAAACAAGACAGCAACTTAGATTTCTTAACGTGTATGTCCCTTAATTATATTACCGTCCTTATTCTTTGTGATAATATGATTGCCGTTATTACTGATCAATTTTTTATGTATATTATTATAACGCTCGAACCTGGAAAGAGATTTAATTGAAGAAATAAAAGCAGAATTCCCGTAAATGTGAGATTCGATATCAAAGATTTTTTATTCGCTCCCTGAGAAGAAAAAGTTAACAGCAATTTATTTATCTTTTCATGTTGTTCTTAATTTCGTCGATAGGAAAAGTTCATAACAATGTACTGCTTTTCTAAGCAAAGATTTTCATCAGGTTTTGGTTTGCGTCACTAAAATACCTACAAATTCAAGCTTTTACTTTTGGAAGTTTTCCGTTGAATTATAAGAATTATTGTGCTTAAGAATTATGCCACTACTCATTGCTGTTCAACGCAACAGTTCGAGTAACATGTACGCTATTGGTACTCGCACTACAAAAGAATAATAATAATAATAAAGGACTTTATTCAGGGCGAGATTGAATCGACTACTACCAAATGAAATTGGGCTTTCGGTCATGTATTATGTTATTTTTTGTCTACGAAATGAGGTTTATTAAAATATTGTTTATAAATTAGGCTTTATAAAATGAAAAATTTTAAATGCTGGTTATTATCACAACAATTCGTAAATGCAAAGTTGTAGATATTTTTTTGTGAGACAGTTTTCTATGTGCAAAATTAATGAATCAATGGATAAACAATAAGTATAATGTTCTTTGGGTTACTATCTCATGATTTTTGACGATGATGAATCAATAGTGATACGGATAATTGTATACCTATTAGTTCCATTTAGAGCGTGTGTTCTTTAACTATAAATGAAATTTAAATGCTGGCATAGAAAATGATAAACTTGGTAATTTTCCACACAATATTTATTTGCACGACCGGTTTCGCCACCGGAGTGGCATCATCTGGTACAAAAACATTGATACAAGAGTTTAAATTGGATATTAATTAGGAGGGGAAAGAGGAGGGAAATTAGGTTACATTGTTACATTGTACAAGTGTTTAATTAGGATAGGAGGGGAAAGAGAAGGAGAGGTTAGGGAAATACCTTTTTGGGGAGGGAGATAAGAGGTGAGGTTTGGGGGAAGGTGTGCTCATTAGTGAGGAAACCATTTTTCGCCGAAAAATTGGCAATTTCAATAATTTCCAGGACGTCCAAACGACGTCCTTTTCTTTCCTGGTGGAGGCGTATTGGAACAAAGTTACTTTTGTGTCCCGATTCCAGGAGGTGAAGGGCGAAGGAAGAAGCGGGGGGCCATTGCTCTCGGCGAAGGCATGCTCGGTGTTCCGCGGCCCTGGTAGCCAGGTCGCGGCCGCTTTGTCCAACGTATTTTGCCTCGCAGTCGTCGCAGGAGAGAAGGTAGATGCCGCTGGTGGTCGCAGGATCCCTGTGGTCTTTGGGGCTGGGGAGAAGGTTTCTAATTGTAAAGGGGTTGTGAAATGCGGGTCTGATGTGTTTCGGGAAAAGATTAGTGATGGCGTAGGAGATGGGTCCGAGGAAGGGAATTTTTCGCCAAGAGGTGGCTTCTTTTTCGAAGGGGGTGAGGGAGGGGGCAATCTTTTGGGTAGCGAGCTTTTTGAGTTTCCTATTGAGTATATTATTGACGAGATTGGGGTTATAATTATTTATTCCAGCTATGTGTTTTATGGTATTGAGTTCTTTTTGGAAGTTTTGTGGGGAAAGGGGGATGTGTAGGAGTCTATGGATGAGAGAGTGAAAGAGGGAATGTTTGTGGGAATGATGATGAGAGGAGGAGTTGGGGATGGCATGGTCGGTGTAAGTGGGTTTGCGGAAGATGTCAAATTTGGGTTTTCCAGAGACGGGGGAGATTGAGAGGTCAAGGAAATTTAGTGAGCCATTGGTGCTGGTTTCAAGGGTGAAAGAGATGGAAGGATGGATGGAGTTGAGAAAATCGAGGAAAGCATTCCTTGACCTCTCAATCTCCCTCGTCTCTGGAAAACCCAAATTTGACATCTTCCGCAAACCCACTTACACCGACCATGCCATCCCCAACTTCTACAGTTACATTTTTACTGCGGAGAATCACTCATGAAATGAATTCTCTTCTTTCCCAGAACTTTCCTCTTTTATAGAGACGAAGCAATTGTTTACTCGTTTAGAAGTCCATCGAAAACGTTCAATAGGTGTTTATCTTCATTAGGATCCTTTACTAACGATAATCGTGCTTTTGTTACTTTGTAGAAACATCACAAAGAGACAGGCAGATGACCCAGGTAATAATGATGAACAAGTAATAACCCAGCTGAATTCCAATGTCTATGTCTATGTTTTTACCCTGCAAGCCGCCTTTCGGCGTGTGGCAGGGGGTGCATGCACTATGACTCTATTTCCCTAATCGTTTATTTTCGCGTATTGTTCGCGGAAACAATGTTTCCGAAGTTTTACTCAGTAACGGCGGTATCTATTGATTATAATCAAAGTCAATAGCCTAAGCTTAAAAAGAATAAGTCCTTTTCCAACGGAAGCGAATCCCTTGATTGCTTCCGAATCTTGATTGATGTAGTCAGAGCCGCGCCCAGCCTATCTGCCGCCTGCCTATGGTGCAAGAATAATTTGCCGCCCCTTAAAATTGAATACCAAAACCATACACATCCTAATTTGCAGGTAAAAATTATTTTATAAGACTTTGAAAAGACAGTGTTTTATAACTTCGTTCCCTTGCTTACATTGGTCACAAAACATCAGTAACTATTAGTTATGCATATTCCGTATGCTGACATAGTGAATGGTCATTTTGAGTTAATAGTTCACATTACTTAAGATTGTCATTATCTTAGCAGCAACAGTCTCCGAAAGTGTCAAGAAAACACGCAAAGCTATTTGCAAATTAGGAAAGACTCCGATCAAATCTATAGTAAATATATTTTCAAAAACCTGAAGATGATTTATTCTTGGTACCAGAAAATCTTTCATTGATTCCATTTCTTAAATCCACTGCACAAATACTCCTTTCTCGTCTTGAATTGTCCATAATTCTTTCCTCTAAATACAATTTGAAAATATTTAATCTTACATCATTATCTTTCCTTGACAATTCGTTTGTATCGCACAGGTAACAGCAAATAATGTTACAGTAATAATAACGGTTGGCTAAGTTTCTCTTGCCGCTCTTCAGAAGCCGCCGCCCGGGTGCGATGCGCCCTTTGCACCCATAGGACAGCGCGGCTCTGGATGTAGTCCACATACAACATGATTAACCGAAATGAATTTCAGAGTAACATATCCAAGCATTACTCATGTCCTTACAAGTCTTCCTTGACCAATCATCGAAAGATAATCTCAAAATGTATTTAATGTGCATCCCTTTCCTAATTTGGAAATAGCTTTGCGTGTTTTATTGACTCTTCTTCTTCTTCCCTTACAATGATACCTAGAGGAGCTTGTACTTTTAAATGAAAAAGGGTCGGGAAAGGGATACGAGGTAGGAAATGGGACGTTAAGGCCTAGAAAACCCAAGGATAATCGTATGTGAAAAAAAATCGACGGGACCTGGACACAAACCCGAATTTCCAACTTTTCAGGGGCTTGCTCTACCTATCCTATCTATCTCGCAGATCTCAGTATTAAGCATCCCGCAGTGTTTAGATGTTTCAGACAATAGGAACAAATTTGAGAGCAGATCCAGTCGACTTTATTCGCATTCTCTTATCCTCGATAAAGGACCTTTAAAATTTTCTAGAAAATGCTGGAGTAGTCAGAAAACGAAGCTCCCTATATAACAAATTATATTACTCAGAATAGTTTATCGTTACCATAATTTTTAACAAGAATTCTATCGGTTTTACTCACACGGCGGCTACCACTTTGCACTCATAAAATTAGGTAATTAGGTAATTTAAGATCTCGCAACAACCATATCAACGATGTCAACGTATTTCTGAAAAAAAAATTCACATCCATCTATCACAAAAACTTAAGCATAAAACCCTAAAAGCGGTTATTCTACTTATATTAATAAGTATATAAATAACAATATTTTATACCATAATCAATAACAAAAGATTAAAATTTACAGAATTTTTGCAGTAAAATTTTGTGATGATGAAATGCACAAATGGGTGTAAATAGATTTGGATTTCCATCAGTTCCCATCGAAAGTAATTTCTTTCAGCACATCCCAAAAGTTATTGAGTATAAGAAACTTATATAATATTTCAGTCGAAGTCCTTGGAGACGTTAGTAATTCGCAAAGGAGTTATTTATTTAACTCTTTCCGATTCTCAATGATTGTGTGTAAACATTTGGGGGAAAACCGGTGGGGAATTTCACATACGCTGGTGAAGAATTCGGCTGATGAACTTGGTTCCGGAAAGAATTATCTTCGTTCTTACATTTTATGTAGCTCGGGTGTCGAGAGCTATTACTCGTAGCTTCAGTAATCCCCATTAGGCATCAGGTCAGCGGCTAAGTTCAAACGCACAACCTTCCTAAAAGATATGCGTCTTTCACGTCCGTTCTTCATCCACTGTCGCAGCCATTACGGCTGTTTACTTTTACCATGGAGACGAAGGCCGCCCTCTGTTGATCCGAGCAATTAAATTCCTCCAAGCTTCCGCGTGTTATTAGGTCTTGGCCATTGCCGCAGCCTCTGGAACTCGCACTTTCTAAGTAAGAGCAAATACAATGCGATTCAATGGAAAAAACGACGATTTCCAAACGCCGGATTAGCATTGTTTTTTCACCCCTCCAGGCTTTTCAAATAAGTATGTACGTTCCTCCGAGAAGGTGCATTCATCTTTCTGGACAAATATAATAAAAACCAAACGTAGTTTACAGTTAATAAGCAGTGCGATATTACTGCGAAGTCTTCATAAATATAAAACGGCCGGTTTCGGGTGATTCGCTCGCGTTTACGTGGAAGTTACTGTGGAAACGAGTTTTTCCTTTACCTCTAGCGGCGTTCCATGAAGTCCGCCCTAACTCGATAGGCAATGCTAATCTTTACTTTTGCCTTTGAAATCGCTTGCTGTTTGCTAAGTGATTCAGTATTTCACTATTTGCTCAGCTCTCCATATGGTTTACTTGTTGGCTCCAGCAAAGGTATGACGTTGTGGTAGCTTTCACACATTGTAGTACAAACCTCCCTCATTCGGTATTTTCAATTAATTCACTTAAAAATCTAACGATGAATGAAAATATGACGATTATAAACACGAGTTTTTGTGGATCGAAGAAGAGCCTTCACTTTAAGGAACCTACAAAGCCTCGAGGTTTGTTTTTATGTCGAATCAAGAATCAGAAATTCGGGTTCGATTCAGTTTAGATGGGGCCAATGCGTAGATTAACGGAGTGGTATCTTAACATTTATACATTTCGAAAAGTTCTTCTGTAGTGTTGCAAAAAAGTGCTCATTCCTCCGTTAAGGAAGGCAGGAAGATGATGAGGTGCGTTTCTAGTGATATTCTCTTATATTTTTTCTTTACGACTTCACGTCCTATCTTTATCCCATCCTAACGTCTTTCATATACCTTGTTTCCACCTTTTCTACTTAAGATCCATATTCTATGATCCACAAACAGCATCCCACAAAATTCTTTATTATACCTCAACTACTCTCTTGAACAATTTCATCGATCACTTTTTTTCGTGGGTTCTTAGATAGCTAAGTGGACACAGTGTTCGACTTCGGTGGAAGCGGTCCCGGGTTCGATTCCCACGAGCGAAATGAGCTAAACTGTCGAAGCACTTTTAACAATACTACTACTACGACTTATTTCATTCCCTGTAGTAAATAATTTCTAATTGATTTCTCTTAGTCTTCAATCTTTTCAACCTTACGTAGTCATCATATATTCTTTTATTTGTCAGCTGTTTGCTATATTTTATTTTCTTTAGTTTATACGTTGTTTATAAATTGTTTTGTCTTGTTTGTTTGTTGTTTATGTAATTTTATTATTTGTTTTTCTCTTCCTGTTATTTGTTATCGTATTCAATGTAATAGGTTATTACATTACGTTATTATGACTGTTTTTGAGTGGAAATAAATCTATGAAAGAGGCTGGAGTCATGTAAGGTAGGGCAAGGAGGAGGTTGAGTTGATTGGGTGGACAAGGGAAGGAATGAAGTGCAGAGGTGCGGCTATGAGAGACAATCGCTTGGAAACAGAAGAGAAAGGATAAGGACTTAGCTGGGACATTCTATGAGAGAAGAATGTCCGCTGAAGCAATTGAGGGAGTGTTAAATGGAAGGAAATCAAGAGGAAGAATAGGATGTCAATTGAGGGATGCAATTAAGGTTGGAGATAAGTACCTCTGCACCAAGTGTCTAGAACAGAATCATAGAATGGACAGCCACTATCACGGATCATTTCAACCACGGCTAACTGACGGCGTCAACTTCAGTAGTGTCAGCCCTAATATTGACTCACTTAGCTCAATTGTTTACTTTTCCGTTTTGACTCGCGTTTCAAAAATGGCGGCGTTGATTGTCGTTTTCCAGCGCGGGTCCGTTGCAACAACACGTAGCCTAATTGAATACGATATTAATTGTATACTGCATTGCAAATGAATAAGCCATTAAAATAATGCAATACGACATTAATTCCTTTCAGCATATCCCAAAAGTTTTTGAGTACAAGAAACTTATATAATATTTCAGTTGATGTTCTTAGAGACGTTAGTGATTCGTAAAGATGTTATTTACTTAACTCTTTCCGATTCTTAATGATTGATGCCCAATTTATATTTGCACCCTGGTACAGTTGAACATTCTCAAGCACAGTTTGGTGTAATGCGATGTTTTAAACAATTGAACTCGAGAAGTGAATTTTTAGGGAAAAAATAACCAGCGACTTTCGCACCATAAAGCTTTATTTATCACATCATATATATATAAAGCAAATGTCTGTCCGTCCCCCTATTTATCTCAGAAACGGCTTGACCTAGAGATCTGAAACAAACCGCATTGTGTTTCTACGATGTTGAAAGCCCACAGGAAACCTATTCTCATCTCTGTAAAGGCCCGGGTTCGAACCCAGGAGCACAAAATAAGTTTCCATAAGAGATAAACGTAAATTACGTTTTCATGACTTGCAGATGTTGTTTCTTTTGCAAAATTAAATTAGAAACAATGGTCCTACGAAATTGAGACAAACGTCACAAGATAGGAAAATGATCATAGAATCTTATTTTAGTCGTGAATCATTCATATAAATTCGAAATTGTGAGAACTTTGATAAAATACACGGAAAATTCGTAAAATTTTTGGGAAATAAACAACCCATCCCTTTGACGACTAAGGCCATTGTTGAATGTTGATTTCATGAATTGTCCCTTATAAGTGCACGGGGATAATCAGTTCTTATAATTTTTATAAGAAATTTACTTAAAGTAGGCTTTCACATCTTGAAAACAGTAGAATAGATATTATAAATAATGGTAAGAAATATGTTGAGTTATTATGATCTTACAACGGAATGTTTCTGGCTTCGGAGGACAAGATACATACGATAATAGATATATTTTTAAACTAAATTAAGTTCCGTCGTGCTTGACGGGGGCGTTTACTAGTTCTTCAATAATTTTTGGAAGCTTTTATTAATTGTTTCAATGTTAGCGTCCTACCTCGAAATTAGAACCCTTTCTTTGGAATATGTCAGTTACTTTTAATTTATCTTCCATGTTATCCTCTGACGTAGATAAAATGTATTCTGTCATTCAACTGCTGGTATTGAATCTTATGAATGAATCTTGTGATGAGATCTATGAATTGAATCTTACGATGAACGGGAGAATGCTTCCATAGCCGTTCTTAGCAATAGAATTATTTTTACGGCTAAACTAAATGTATTTGAATTTCAGGTTGTTTATTCAACTGATTTAGTAACCCCTTTCATTAGCCTCTACTATTATAAGCCGGAGTAATGACGAAATATGTAAATGGGGGTGAATACAGTTCATCTAAGCTATGGGTAGACAATGAAGGTCAAGCGAGGCGAAGAATACGGAAGAGGTAATTCCAAGAAAGAAACCCATGATCTTAGGTGTCAACGTTAACCGAACGGTAACCCGTCGTTTCCTGGCAGCTGCGACAAGGTGGGAGATTAAAAGACGATGGTAGGTAATGCTGAGGAAAAACCCATTAATGGACTTTCCAGAATCGGATTTAACTGGAATTCCCTTGGGTAACATGGCTTAGGAACTAGTTTTCCACGTTCTAGTTAATCTGATATATCTTTTCATATTCGTGACTCACCTGTCGTTCAGATCTGCATAACGGTTGAATGCAGATGCTAGCTTAACATTTTTCTTTCAGCTAAAGAACATTTTTCTTTCAACTTGTCTTTCTAAAGAACATTTTTCTTTCAACTCGTCTTTCTAAAGAACATTTTTCTTTCAACTTAACTCCTATTAAAAAGAGTCCTCTATTAAGCATAGTAAATTAATTGACTGCCGGAAAAAATAGTATCAAATATTAACACTTAATACTATTTTTTCTGGAAGGTATTTTTTTACTGTCGACTACTAACGAGTTTACATCTCATCGACTTTTTATAATGTTTATTTTGAAAATATAATAAAACAATAATTTGCATTGTATGCACGAAATTAATTCCTTGAAAAATAAACTTATGAAAATTAAGAATAGGAAGGCATCTTCCTCATTTTGCAAGGCAAAAAATGCATCTGCAGAGATTTTTACGTCAGATATCATGCTTCATTTATGAAACTGAAACAGTTCGACGCGGGCAGAGGAAGCGGATAAGTCAATGTTAAAATTTTGCGTCCGGGCTTCCTTTGCTTGATCGCCGGTCCTGATTGCAAACCATACGTCAACCCATATCTGTCAGTAAAGCCCCGAAGTCTCGTTGGAAACTCATGTATTTTACTGTTGGGTATCAAATAGATGTGAATTAAGAGATTTTGTCGCTGTACCAAGCGATTTTTCCTTCTTTTAGCGGCTCTTTTCTATTTCAGCGACATTTTGCACTTTATCCTGAATGTGTTGTTACTGATGCGCTCCCCTACGTTCTCATAGCATAAGTATTTTTACTTATTCGTAAATCAAAATTGCATTGTGTTCACCAGTTAATGATTTTAAGTTTTCATTTGATACGTTAACAGTTATAATATTTGCAAAAGAGAATTCAGCCCTTTACAATTTTTGAACTACTTTCTAACGAATCTTTTCATGAATTTAGAGACTTTTTAGATAATTAAAGTGTGGGTCTAGCGGAAACGTCGGATGTAAATTGATATCTCTGAACAAAAGATATAGAGAGGGAATGAGGCCTACTTGGCAAGATGAGGAGTGAGGTAGTTTTCCCTTGCTTCCCTCACTAATCTAGAAAAGTGTGATTGGATTAAGTCCGCACAGTTGCAGCTCGATGAGTCCAACCCTAATACGCTGGAAAAGTAGAATTCGGGATAAACTCAGTGTGCGGAGGCGTAACTTCGTTGAAAGCCATAATAATGAAAAAGTGCCCGAGATGCTGTTTTTCCATTATAATTCGGGGGTAAAATCAGAGAGATAGATTATTGGAAAACAGAATGAAAGAATTATCCTCTTCCAAGAACGATATGCAGTAATTATAGACGAAGAAATTCGACTTAACGTTTCATGCATGCAGCTCTTCCCAAAGGGGCTTCCTGGAAATGCATGTAGATATTGTCTGTAAACTTTTCGTTCTTGAAAATATAAAACATATTATCATCATGGAGCGACGAGTAGGTCCTGTTCCTCAGTTTCTCTCTTAATTGAACGCTCGTGATAAGCAGAAAAATTTCACGGTATTTTAACAAAGTAAGAGAGAGAAAATCTAGCGCCCTCCGAACTAATATGCGATTTTTTTTAAATGACTAAATTTTCCATTTAGATAAAATCAGCTGTTCATTATCTCCTTAGCTGCGTAACTGTGATAATTTATCCTCTCTCGTAGCCGATCTTGAATCACGGGGAATTTAACGCATACCGCGAGAAGATTAAAGATTGCCGCATAGCGGATCGCTATAAATTACCCAGAATTGACCTGTCCAGTTTATCATTCCCTATGCAAGAACGCCGTATTACAGACCTCAACACATAATACAACGAGCGGTGAAGATGTCAAATAGCTCGTCATCTATAAAGGAAAATCGTACGGAAAATCTGGATGACAGAGTTACCGCAAAAAACAAGAATCATCTCGGTGTACTACAAAAACAAGAAAATCTCAGGGCGAATTATTGTTTGCACACGAATTACGCGCACGCTTATAATTTGTTTAAGTTTTGAAAAGCAGGCCTGATTAGAAAATGCATTTTTTAATTAATTATCATATCGAACACCTAATTTGAGAGGCGTGTAAAGCATGCATAATTTAATAAATATAATTTAAAAAATCAGATTTCGACATTTTTGGCTGAAGTGTCAGCCAAATTCTGCCCTAACGTAAGATTCGCAAGTTGGTCATAATACTGTGTTATTTACATTTACTGCGGTCATAATACTGCGTTATTTCGGATTCTTAGTTCCAAACTTAGTTAAGTCCGGATTCTTAGTTCCAAAACTTAGAATTCGAAATAAATTACTAAGGCCTAGAATTATAATGTGTACTTAAAATGAACTTTAACTAATATTCATTTCAGAGCCTGTTATTATATTGTTTTTTTAGCGTTGAAGTGAAGATTATAGTTCATCTACTTGCTAAATCATCATCTATATCAAAAATTAACAATAACCTTCACTTTAACTCCATCAAATCAGTATAATAGCGGGCCCTAAAGTGAACTTTAGTTAACGTTCATTTTAAGTATACATTATAACACTGGTCCTAAACGTAAGTTTTCATCTTGACAAGTGTCTCCGCAAAAGTTTCCAAAGCGATGCATCCCGGAAATTGAATTTTCGATATCATACAGGCATTATAACCTTCACGACACTCTCTTTCAGGGCAAGCAAGCTCGGCAACCTTGCTTATACACATTACTCCTCCTTAATTTCCTATACCTGGAAACTTCTCTGACTTCCGACACATCTGTGCTTTCATTTTTACATTCAATTTTATCTTTAAGATTAAGTACGTCCCTTTCCTTCGGGACTTCAGCCGTCATTTAACCAACTTTACCCAATAGGCCCTCTTCTCCTTTAAATGCCATTTATGCATTCATCTTAAACACTCCTCTTTCTGGTGTTGATCAACAATTACTTTAATTTATTCCTTCGCGAATCAATAATAAATATATACAACGATTAATAAAGGATTTTAATTAATGATATTATTATATCTTAATTATCGATGCAATAATGACTCATGATCAATAAAAAATCGTTTCTGATCAATTATTATTTGTATAACAATAATAACAACAACAATAGATTGTGTCTTTGATGCTAAGCAATATATTTTCTAACCATTCAACAGAAATAAAATAATGATTTCTTCTCCTTAATGCACTTGATTCAGCTCTTTTTAAATCTTTACGAAATGTCAGAAATTACTTCTTAATATTGCGATATCTCTTCATCCCTGAAGAAAATCTTTGTGATTCCCTTAATTTTTCATAACTCACGGTCATTCCACGAGATAACGGGTATCTAAACGAATATATTCTCAGTTCATTAGCATACTAATTACGCAATTCATTCCTTCGACTCAGCGTTACCTTCCTCTTCTGCATTTTTGCATGATAATGTTTACATCTCCGTCTAGACGTTAAAGGAGTTGGAGTTTCAATACAGTGATAATAAAAAATAGTTGTTTACTTCCCAAGGAAAGTATACATTGTCTTTATTTAGCTCATAAGCGCATCCTTGGGCTTTCCATTCCAATGAAAGTGCAGTTGGTAAAAAATCTTAAGTGTCGTTCATATTTAATCCCTCGTCTTCAACTCGCTTTGTGAATGTGAAGCGGATGGAAGGAAAGTTTGTGCAATACATTCCTAAAATCGGAGGTCCCTTAAGCTATTCTGACGAAATTTCTCGGATCAAAAAAAAAAGTGACGCAGCTTTTACCCATGGCTGACTACTTTTGCTTGTTGGCCTATGCTTTATCCGTGCCTTGTTCGTTATTTTTTTTAACGTTTACTATAATTGAGCGCACATCTCAAGGTATTTCTCTCCAAATAGTTACGTTTCTTTGATTGTATAAGAAAGGTAACCGCCATTTAGCGACATTATGTATAATTTTGATAAACAATTAACAAATTTGTAAGCAATATATGGAACTGTCATGAATATGTTCATAAATATGCATCCTATTCTTATCAATAAACGAATGAATTAGATCTCTTATATGTTTCAATCAAAAGTTATGAGCCTTAAGCATAATAAATTAATAACTTAGCAAAAAAGATGTTTACCGAGCTGAAACTTTGCCATATAAGGTTTCTCGGGGATGTGGGTGAGTATAAAAATGTTCAATACTTTTAAAAAATAGATATATAGTAAAATCGTAGCCCATCCATATTAATTTTTCCTACTAAAATATCTTTTTGAATGGAATATTTTTGAATTGTCTTCTGTTACAAGGTAAGGGAAAATGTATCTTTCATTCAATTTCTTTGTTTTTTTTTCGTGGCTGTAAAAATATGACAGCTACTGACGACGGCACGACAAATAAATTCACTTCCTGCCGGAAAACTTTTTTCATATCTCCTGACTCAGGGTATAATCCATCCATTACTCTATTGTGCACTTTAAGCTCACTTTATTTACTGAAGATTACGGGTTAGGGGAGAGTATCTGGCTCGGTTTAAGGTTATAAAAGTATTAAAGCTATTGATCCATGCTGATATTACATAGTTCCTAAACACTCGTTATCGAATTCTGTAATCAATAGGATCTTTGTGCTGCTCTTATGAGTAGATTTTCTGTTAATAGCATTCTGGCTCAATGGGCTAAAAAGAACAATCTATCTTACTCCTCATCTTGCCTCGTCGTCTCGTCTCCAAAGCATTGGGTAGCTAACGGTGGAGGGATTGAGGATTCAATCAGCCTTTGGGGCGTTGACTGAGCTCATACATATTGATCGTATCTCTGGAAATCTAAATATCAATCAAGCGGTTCACTGATCCGCCTTTTCGCTTAAACTCTTGGATGTGCAAATGTATTAATGGCTAAGGGAAAAGGTAAAGGTGAACGCAAAAGTGTGCACCTAGGAAAATACCTATCCAGCAACCACTAAGAGTGACCGAGCTGCACTTGGGAGATCCAGGTTCGAGTCCCAGTCCTGTCGGACCTTTTAATGCTCGTTTTTTAGGAATGATCACGCATAGTTCGACTTTCTAGGTAACTGGTATGGATTAACTATGGTTGCCAAATTATAATTCTGCATTCAGGATGCGAATGAATGGGAATTAAGGACTAAACTGCAAATTAGATTCTCCGTCCGAAGTTTTACGGAGGGTTGCGAGGTTGAGAAAATGTAAATCATTAATGGAATGTGCTGTCCAATTTGGAGATCATGCATTGTGTCATGAATGTTAATGTCATAGGAGAAATCTCAGAGAAGATTTGAAATAAGCATTTCGGGTGGGCACCGAAAAGTCACATAGAGAAGAAATTTGCAAAAAAGACAGTTGGGTATTGAAACATAGATCAGCCAAAACTAAGAAGCAGAGATGTGTTGGAAGGGAGTCGGGTAGTGTAAGAAATGGGAGGAGCTAGTGCTAGACACGGAAATATCAACATTTAGAGTAAAAAAGAACAAAATCACCAAGAGAATCACATGACCGCTTCTTCTTGTCCTGTATCTTCCGCTTCTATAAGCGGAAGATACAGGACAAGATGAAAAACTGGAAGAAAACAGGAGATTGAAAAATAAATAGGAATGAAATAATCTGAAAGTTCTTAATACCTACATACCGAAAAATGTATGCCAACATTCCGCATTCAAATTAGAAGATTAAAATTATAAATTCATTTCGCCCTACCATCAAATTTTCGTTGTGAAAATTCGTCCGCTGTAGTTAATCCTCGCTTTTATATAAGGATGTCTCCTATACTAACATCTGACCCTTCATTTGACCCCTCTTTAACCCTTTCTATCTTCTTTTCCTTATAGTTCAAGGCACTTCGAAATTCCGTCAATTTTTCGAAATTCCTACCTGCAGGTGGTGGTAAATAACATTTTTAACTTTGAAATGCTTTCTATTCCTTGATATTCCTTGATTAATTACGTTACTTGTAGTCAAACACTTAGGATAGAGAGGGCAAACGTAATACTTACCTGCAAAGGAAGATGATTACAATCAAATTGAAGTAAGAGCACGTTTCACCCTATTGCCTTAGTTTTATGGCTACCCATAGTCCAAATACGGGACATTTATTTTGTCCCGAAAGACGTTTCAGGATCAACGGGACATGATGCAAAACATTGGCTTAGTTTTATGGCTACCCATAGTCTAAATACGGGACATTTATTGTGTCCCGAAAGACGTTTCAGGACCAACGGGACATGATGCTAAACATTAGAGAAAGGGAAGTTACGGGACGCTTGTCAATAGCCAAGGAATTTATAAGTAAGGTAACAAATTAGCAATGTCGTAGAGGCGTGCTAACTGGTGTTTTATCGACAACCGTTTACTTCAATAAAATCACAGGCTCAGAAATCTCCCTGACCGTAAAATTTACCCTCTTCGCATAGCTTATTCACTCAACGACCAATTCGAGTTTATTTCTGAATCGGCGTACTTATTCAGTGCTCTTAAGTCTGCAGTTTCAATCATTTTAATCAGAAAAGAGGAAAAACCTCGTGCTTATTCATCCGCCATTCTTTCCACAACAGCTTTACTCATCATGACTTGTTAATCTTCGGAGTGTAACCGTTTTCACAAATCCAAGACTCAAAAACATCTGACTGTGGCAGAAATAGCTTTCCTATTGCCCTCCTAGAAGGCGATTTATTCTTCAAGTATGCAGAGGTTTTCAAATTCTGTTCGATTTCCTGATCAAAGATTCCCTTGCAAAGAAAGATAAAATCTTGTTAAGAAAACTACCGACATGAAACGTTAGTGTAGAAAACTCCTTTCCTTTGAAGTTAGATTCTTATTCATCAGTAATTTTCTCATCCTCATTCGGGAGCATTTCAATGAAAGTAACGACAAACTTGTAGGCTAAGGTTCATACTACGATATTCCGCTTATAAAATCACCAACGCAGGATGCAATTGCAGGCAGCGAATCAAGCGTGAAATTTTTAACCAAACTACCTGAATCACACCCCAAAACTTGAAATCTGGCCTCATTTAAAATGTTGTAGATAAAGATGATAAATTGCAAAAAATACGATACAATATAGGTTTTTCAGATCAAATCAGAATATTTTTGGGTTCAGAGTGGATTTTAATGTATCATTCATGAAGTTTTTCTATTTGAAACCATATAGATAATAGTCGTCTACCACAGCTAGAATAGGCGTGGGATTTTACATCGAAATCACGATATCGCCCTTTACAACTTCATGCTGAAAGGATAAAAGGATTACTCGATGAAATTTGCACAAAAATATTTCCATACACTAGCTGATCATTGTTATTTCATTAACTTTTCGGGCTCCCGGATAGCCAAGTTGGACACGCGTTCGACTTCGGTGAAAACGGTCCCGGGTTCGATTTCCGGTGGGGGCCTACATGCGAAATGAACAAAGTAGTCGAAGCACTTTTAACAATAATACCACTATTACTACTATAAACTTTTCAAAATTTATGACATTACGCAAGCGGAAATATGAATAAAAAATTACCCCTTAGTNGAAATATTTCAAAAATGTTACGCTGTGTGACATAACTACCACCAGCAGCTCTGTTCCATGTACCTTTGATGATGCACCGTTTGTTTTCGTGTCCATATCAAATCCCTTACACTCTTTCACGTGATATGTCCACCGCAGGTCTGGTCCCTTCTGTTTATGGAAGCCCTTCTGCACGATCTATGTAGTTTCACGATAAGCGCTTGGCGGTCTTCCCTAGTTTTGCGTTTTGCATCGTTCTGTGGAATTTCCTAACGAAGCCTTAGCTCATACGTCAGAGGATGTGATTCGTTTCATAAGGAGTAATAAAATATATAACATACCACTACGCCTAATTAGTTTTATTCAGTCAAAACCAAACGGATTATTCTACAAACTATTTATTCCATAGCTAGGTTTTAGAAAGCAATAATAAGGATATTAAACAAAAATTATGACAAACAAAAACGTTTCTTTAGATAAACAGCAAAATCCAATTTTCACCTCTATTCTAATAAATGAATATTTGAGTTTATGAAAAGAAGTTTGTCAACATTTGTCGATTTGATTCGACTTCGCAAATCACTACAAATCTGACCAGCTTTAGAAAAAATTCTCTCTGAAGGAACAGAGGTTGCAGGAATGCATAGATATTTTTTGGCCATTTTGGAAACAAGAGGCATATTAGCCTCATATTTACACCAAAAGTTCAGAGAATCCTGCTCCCTATTACATAAAGGCATTTGAATGTACAATCTTAAATCTTCCTGAGAAAAACTGGATGAACGCACTGTGCCTTTATCTGCAGTTTTTTTTCTTGAAAAAGGACCACAGAGAGGACTCCTTACTTGTAGATGTAGGTATTTCCTCTTCGGACGTACTCACACCTACATTTTCCCTTAAATGAAGTGCGTCCGCTTCATCCTGTATACGATTGTATGCTTCGGAGGCATTTTCTTCTAGACCAAAAGCGATCTTCTTAAATTGGGGATCTAGGATTGTAGCGCTAGAAGGAATGACTTGCTTCTCGTAGGGGCTCAATCTCTTGGAAAAATTCTCCAGCAAGACCTCCTTCAAACGTTCCCCGACAGTGGCTGCGGGTTTCGAATTCATAACCAGATGTTGCGCACCCATTATTAACGGGATTATCACGCTAGAGGTCACGTACTTGTCACTTGAAAGCTCTGTATTGAGCTCTTCCAAAGGATTTAATAAAGGGATACAATCTTCCAGAATTTCCCACTGCCTATTTGTAAGGGCAGGAGGTGATCTTGGAAGGCAAGTTAATGCTAGAGTTAGTGAGGTTTTCACTTCCAGCAAGTGTCTTAGCATTATTAAGGTAGAATTCCACCTTGTTACAACTTCCTGTTTCAACTTAAGAAGAGGCTTATAAAGCTCCTCCTGTGATTTTACCAGCTTTGCTGTGGCTAATGTACTCGATTTAAAATGGCCCACTATTAAGCGGCAAGCTCTTCTGAGGTCTTCAAACTCCGAAAGCAAGGGAGAGGAAAGGNAACTTTTTCCAGGGGAGCGTCTGGTATTCGTTCTGGGGGGGGGGGCTGTAGGCAATGCTGCCTGCATTCAAGGGGCAGGCAAATTTCTGCCCTGTATGTAACTGTCTATCTATGAAGTATCAGCTCGAAGGTCAGTTGGGACCGTTCCAAAGCCTACGCCCTTCGATATAAATTTCGCTCAAAAAGTGGATTCCATAATATTATAACTGAACTTTTTCTAGTGTGGGATTCAGTGTAATTATGCGATACCCTACCTAAGTGGAATGAAAAATGAAAATGTTTATAATGACTTCCGTTTTCCTTGATAGTCCCAACAAATGCGATTCGTCCCGCTCAAGTCGTTCCAATGATAATTAACTTCCAATTGTCGGTTATTTTAATTTTGGTCGTCCTTTATGTAAGAATTTCACTTAAGTCCTTCATCCGACAGTAAATTATCGTGTGCCTGCCAAGCAACGGAGATACCCCTTTTTTACGAGGAAAAGATTTCGGAAATTAATCCTCATCCCCTCTTTCATCAGCTACGAAGTGCTAGGAGAGGAAAATCAGGCTTGCTAGGCAAGATGAGGATTCATGTGGTTTGCCCTTGCTTTCCTCACTGAGCCAGAATGCTACAAGCAGAACAAGCCCACGTTTGTGAAGCACAATGACTCTACGAGTAATTTTTTCGTAGCATTTCATAAAAAGAATACTAAATTAATGCTATTATTCAGCGTAACTCATACCTCATTAGCTTTTATATCATCATAGCCATGATCAAAACTGACACAAAAGTATGTCAAAGATATACTTTTCTCTATCCCGTACCAAAAGACAAATGATAGGTATATATTTCATTCATCAAGATATGGTAGCAGGACGCCAGTATATCACAAAGATGAAATCAGATTTATATTTCCATATATTGCCTGCTAGTCGAGCTAGTAGAGTGTGAAACTGCAAATATTTAAACTATTACAATTTACTTCCCTTAACCTAGATTTTTAAAAAGTGTTTTGGCTCGGGGGGGTTAACGCCCCAAACCCCTCCTGGCTGTGTCACTGTCTCCTTCTCTTGAAACATATAGGGTTTAGTGACAGAAGTGGCTCGCCAAGGCATTGCCAGACGGGTTTTAAATCTGTTATAGGATTGTCTTCCTCAGGTCAAAGAGCCGTCGCTTCCTTCCTTTCACTGATCTAAATCGACCACAATTCTCGTGCCACTTCTTCCGGTTGCTTGCCCGCCTGACCTATGCGCCGTAAAGACACTGAAAATGCGCTTGTTTTGCTCTGTTAATCGAATAAATGCCTTCATATCTCCCTTAAACACCTGAATCCTGGAGCCGATGGAAGCGTAGAGCAGGGATTCCCAACCATTAGTATCCCAGAGTTACAAACACTTAATTAAAACCCAAACCCAGAGGTACAGTCAACCACGGTATATTAGTCTGTTTAAATTTTAATAAAAATCATCGGCGAGTCTGCGGTCGATACGTCGTTTTCCATAGAACATACCAGACTGACAACCCGTAAGGATTTTCTACGTATCATTCGCTGGGAAATAGCTGTCTTTCTACAACTACATTATTATTTCACTAGCTGAAGTGTCCCTTGATTCTCAACGGGGAAAATATGAAAATGCATGAGCTCGGATTCAACGTTTAGTCGTCAAGGGGACGGTTTGTTTACAACATCAAAATTTTAGATAACTTTCGTTTATTTAATCTAAATTCACGCAATTTTGAACAGAAAACAATATTCGACGACCAAAATAAGAATCTTTATTCAGTTTCCCTTCTTTTGGTGCTCTTCTCGATTTCATGCGACCATTCCTTCTTATTTGATTTTGCATTCTGCAAAAGAAACAAACCCTGTAAGCGATAAATGTGAACTAACATGAATGAACTCGGATTCAACGATGGAATTGGTAGTCAGGTGGACCGGTTGTTTACAGCCACAAAATATCACAACATTTTCGTCTATTTTATCAAAATTCTCGCGATTTCAAATCTAAAGTAATGTTCCACGTCAAAATAAGAATTTTCATTCAATTTCCCTTCTTTTGGTGCTTGTCTCGATTTCGTGCGGCTATTCTCTCTAACTTAGTTTTGCGAATGAAATAAACCCTGCGAGCGGTGAATTTGAGTTTTACGTGCGTTTCTTCTGGAAACAGTTTTAAACGTCTGGAGTCGAACCGGGGACGGTTAGATGAATAAAAAATAGCCTATTTTCTCATCTGGGAAGACATTTATAAACCTCGAAAGTTTGAATATCGCGCGAGTTCTGGTTCTCAAGTTTTTGGCTGACAAACATACACACACACTATAACATAAGATTGCAAAATCATAGGAAATAACAAAATATTCCCAATTTAAGACCCAAACATACATATCGAAATTTGAAGATTGTTATAAACTCGAATAAAATGCGGTACACCGGTTTGGAAGGGCTGGTGCAGAAAATCAAAATACATATCCAGGGCTGGCACATATTTTAGAGGCATGAGGAACTTTCTTTTTTCACATGAGTTAATTCCCCTTATTTAATATGCTTATAGATTAATAATGGCAATAAAACTTCAGTTCGTTTTGTTCGCACCTCTTAGATTTTTGAGAACGCAAAATTTTTTTGTCACTCATCAAATGTGTGCAAAAGATTTTCTTCGTCATCCTTCATTCTATACCTGACCCAACCAACCATATTCTTACGATATTAATGCATTGTAATGTCTACTCTTTCAATAATTCTTTCGAAAGTCCTCCATTCCCTCAATTTATTTCGAAATTTATGGGAGATTGCGCACCCGTTCCGATTGTTACCAAATAGCTATTGTTTACTTTTTAATTAGAGTCTTTCTTGCCACCAATCAAGTGAATGCATATCAACCTTGAAAATAGACGAGAAAATTAAATTGTTCGCATTTTACTGCTTTATTAACTAAAATATTCCTGGTAGTAACATTAATATTTTTCCTTATTTCGTCATTTTCTTACGACATAGACTATTATAGTTATTATCCAGTCTTATAAAAACATGTTATTATACCTAATAAACCGCAGCGGTAAAATGTATAATAAATCCATCAAACTCACTTCTTACTTTCCTAACTAATCCAGTATTGATTTTCCAGCGCTTTTTAGACCGTACATGAAAAGCATACAGTTTCAAAATTTAAAGCTAGGGGTGAGTAATTTACAATCAAGCTGTATGTATTCATCAGTTCAAATAATTAGAAAAAACTTTGATAGAAACTGATTTCATGCCTATACTTTTTGAAAATATCTTTTCTTTGCATTCAGTTGAAATTACAAAATATTAAAAAATAATGCGCGATTAAATATTGAGTTGCGTGCATTGCATTTTAATCTCACATTAAAATTGAATTACAATATTTAAGCGTTTTTCCTTCAAAATCTAACCAAATGGTAAATGTTTAGAAGAAACTGCAACAATGCACTGGGAGCTTAGAAACGAATTTCATATAATCCTACTTAATTAATCTAAAATAATGTTATTGATATAGTGACATAAAAATATATCCTTTCCTGCGCCATTCGATATAAATTTCGCTCAAAAAGTGGATTCCATAATATTTTAACTGAACTTTATTTAGCGTAATTATGCGATACCCTACCTAAGTGGAAAGAAAAATGAAAATGTTTATAATGACTTCCGTTTTCCTTGATAGTCCCAACAAATGCGATTCGTCCCGCTCAAGTCGTTCCAATGGTAATTAATGTCCAATTGTCGATTATTTTAATTTTGGTCGGCCTCTATGTAAGAATTTCACTTAAGTCCTTCATCCGACAGTAAATTATCGTGTGCCTGCCAAGCAACGGAGATACCCCTTTTTTACGAGGAAAAAATTTCGGAAATTAATATTTTGGCCAAATTTCGATTTGAATAGGAGACAAAACTTTTCTCTTTTTGATCATTTCCCAAATTGATGGCAATTTTCATGCCCAACTTTTGATGTCCAAGGCTATGTGATTCATCTTAATTATAATTGCTGCACGATCGACGGCTGCTTTGGATAGTTCAACGTACGGGTCTCACTGTCAACATCTCCAATGGAATTTTATGAGAACGATCTGGAATCGAACTGGAGACTTGAGGCCCTTGAAAATAAATCTATCCAATTGGGCAAGATGATAATCAATGAAGTGGGAAGTTGGAAATTTTGTAAATTATAAGTTTAGTAAATATGAGTATTGCTTAACCCTTCAATTGCCTTCAATATTTTCATGCTCTGCTCTGAAAAGTGTTAAATATCCAGGAAAAAATTAATTTCATATCTTTTGAATGTAATTCTTTTCTCTGATAGATACTAGGCTTCTGCGTCAGGAAAGAGCAAAATTAACTAAAAATGTGGTTATTTAACATTATAATCATATTTATTTGCAATAAAGTCTACAAAAGAGAATCGTAAATATTGAGCGTATTTTTACGAATGATAATACATTTAAAATATATCTATATGATATTATAAACTGTATTCAATAAGGATTATAAATAATACTGAACTACAATGCCGCGTCTCTTTCGCACTCTTTGGGAATGCTGTTTAGTGGTTAGGATACCTGTCCGAAACTGGGAGACCAGAGTACGAGTCCCAGTCATGTCGCTATTTTTCTCACCTGTTATTCCTTGGCATATAGCCGCACGGCTCTTCATTGCTTAGTAATTTACCTTTCGCAATCCTAATAATACTGAACTACAATGCCGCGTCTCTTTCGCACTCTTTGGGAATGCTGTTTAGTGGTTAGAATACCTGTCCGAAACTGGGTGACCAGAGTACGAGTCCCAGTCATGTCGCTATTTTTCTCACCTGTTATTCCTTGGCATATAGCCGCACGGCTCTTCATTGCTTAGTAATTTACCTTTCGCAATCCTAATAATATTTAAATTACAATACTAATAACCCAAAAAATAGCAATAGATATTTTGGCCAATTAAAATATTACGTTTTTTCTCTACTCACCAAATTTGAATACTCCCACAATACAATTAATATATATTCATTCTAATACGAACAATATTTTCATTATGTTTATAAATACGTTTCGTGATTTTTCCACGAATATGTTGCACATAATTAAATGATTCCGGCGATATTTGATGGAACTTATTCAGGTTTAACGCAATGAAAACAATTAAGCCTGAGGATAAGTCAGAACCCTAGAAACCGGTAGTGCTTTACTTAAATAAATTTTTGTGGAACAAGTCATTGGATTGAAACACTGCATTTTTCATCATCTTCTAGTATTGAATAGGATAAAAATCTGAATATTTCAACACTCGACAAATGGGAAGGGAACACATCTGCATTAATCGCGAAAGATACCATGCTACTTTTGTGTTTCTTCTGTGTTATTTTATGTATATTTTTAAATTGTGAATTTGTAATGTAAAAGCTGCAATTTTAAATGAGGGTATGCAACTACAAGCTTTACACAGACGAGATTCCAACTTGCAAACAGATTTTTCCTTTGCTCTGTTAGTGCTGCAAGTGTTTTGTATCAATAAAGCGTTCTACTCTATTCTAAGGTATACTAAATAGAGATGGGCGATTCCGATTCGATTCGCCAGAGAATCGATATTCTGAATATGAATTCCGATGTTTTCGAATTGATTTCTTTAAACCGATTTCGATTCGATTTCCTGGTGAATGAATACGATTTGATTCCGATTCAATTGAATTTCGATTCCGATTCGATTTTAATGTAAATTCGATTTGAATACAGTTCAAGTTCAAATATCGCTCAACAGATGGTAGTGTTGAGATCGTTGTGTCACTCTGACAAGATTGTGAGCAAGGATCTCTGTTTACAGCTCTCTACATAGAAAATTACCAGTATCCAAACATTGCAAAAACTGCAAAGAGGCTTATGTGTGTAGTAGCCACAAGTGTTCCTGCCAAATTAATAAGCAATGCAACGACAGATTACTTTTTATAGCGTCTGCTTCAAATCACGTGATTTTAGTAACCAATAGTATCGCGGGAATCCGATTTCGATTTTAATACGATTCATTCCGATGTAAATGTCTTTATGATTTCGATGTTAATGAAATTAATTCCGATTCGATACGAATCGATTCGAATCAATTT
>KZ308366.1:665171-690782 GCA_000376725.2 Ladona fulva | reverse complement strand
GAGATTGAGGTTCATCTGCTGTAATTATTTCTTGAATTAAATTAAAGGGTTGTTTTTTCCTATTACCATTTAAATTTTATAGTTAAGGAGAATCAAACATGTTACTGTTACATTGACGTCAACTAACGAAAAGAAAAAGGTAAATGCATGCATGATTTGTATAATTTTGAGGATCTAATTTGAATTCAGAATTGTATCATACTTCGTGTTAATTTTCCGCGTAAAATGGATCAGCAAAAGAAGAGAGGAGTGAAAGCATATAAGGAAAGAGGATAAATGGGAAACAAATACATAAATAACATTTTTAATTGGCGGTGACCGAGTCTGGAGAACCTCCTATTCCATCTTCAATCCAAATACATTAGAAAAGGAAAGTAATTTAGACGGGCACAGCGTGAGAGAAAAATAAGGCTTTGGACATGAAAGCTTAAATAAAACGTAAGAATAACTATCCACGGCAGGACAGGAAGAAGGGGAGCGAGAAAAACCGCGAAAACGGAGCGAATTGTAAGATGTGTCGAAATAGGAACTTTTGTGATGTTACGGAGAGATAGAGTCATTTCAATTCAGTAAAATGAATCTGTTCCTTTTAAAATGACAAAAAAAAATTGATCGATTGTACTTAGAACACGTATAATATTCGTAACAATTCGATATATTTCAATATAGCAATAAGCTTACGCTCAACACACAAATATATTTTGAATATATTGTCTTAGTTTTCAAATTAATAATAAGGATACATCACTCGTTCGTGTTCATTGACAGACTAAAGCAAAAGAGAATAAAATCGTTTCAAGTTTTCGTATTATTCGTCAGAGATATTTGCAAATCCTCTTGGAAACGATCGAATAGAGATCTGAAAATTCGATTCTATTTCCAACCGGGGAAAGCACTGTTCGGATTAGATTTGGTTCGCTGAAGACAGATACCAACACTCAGAATTTTCCTAAAGGCAGTATTATTCCTTTTAATAGTTGGAATATACATTTTATTATTTTAATATTATAATTTCAATTATTATTTGTTATTATTGTTGTTATTATATCTTTATTGTGTAATGAACGCGCTGTAAACTATTTGGGCAGCGATATCCATCAGTTACCATGGATGCGAAAATCTTTCATACGGTAAACAGCAAATACTAAGTAAGAACCTACCAACATTTCCGTTACGATTTCAATAGTCATTAAATTTGGGATCGAATTAGATCCAGCATTAAACTCGGAAGAATATTCTCGAAATCCTCGGGTCACTGTGATTCTATACCGCATCCGGAAAATCACATTATTCTAGCCGAAATCAAACTTCCCATGTGTTACCGAATCATAAATAAATACTCAATCCTGCCAAAGTGCTACCACAGTCATTTATATAAACAAGAATAAATATATGAAATTGCTCCGGTAACAAGTTAATTTTTCGTGCGCGGGAACAAGCTGACGGTTAAACGTTTAAAACAAAATTCACGGAGCAGGCCGTCACTTTGTGGAATCTTCGTAGTTTAAAACCGTCTTTTATTCAACAAATCCTCGTGATGAAATTAAATGTTCATTAGTCGACCCCGAAAAGTAGCAAAAGATATCTTCATTTTGTAAAAAAAAACGTCAGGAAAGTGACTCCTTACTCAAATATTAACGCATCACAAGCTGAGTGAATGAATTTTTGAACATTTATAATCTCATGTTAAATGCGTAAAGACTCCGAACCCGATATAGGAATAAAGTAATAAAATAAATTTGTCAAACGGTGATTTTTTTACTTGACCATGATTGTTAAGGCGGCTTGCCTTCAATTCCTCGATCGAAAATTGAAGTTATATGTGAGCGAGCACTTTTTATGATGCGTTCAATCTTCGGGAATATTTTTTCAAGGAAAGTAGTCCTGAGAGAGAAAGAAAAACCCGGCGCGGCAAATCAGAACGAAATTAATACTTAAAAATGGCATTTCTTTGAACGCATTACGTTTCCACAGCGTGATTACGGATAATAGAATAAACCACATTCTGAGTAATTTCAATTATACTCCAGGAAGCAATTCTATTCACTTCCCCGACGTCATGTGCCAGATGCTTTGTAGTAAATCAAGGTTTTTTGAATTTTAAACGGCGAAAACAAGATAGCCGCGTTCGATTTAATGGGCGCCTTGATATTAATTGCCGATGAATGCATTGATACCGTTGTTATTTAATTTCCGGTGATGTAAACAGAACAATGCGGGATGGAAGAAAATACGAAACCGAGCGCAATACATAAAATTCCGCATATTTCACCAGAACACTGGATGAATAATTTTTCTCATTTCGCCATGTGTAACTCACAAGATGTAAAGTATGTTAAGGGATTTTATAAATGTTGAAATGTATTTGACCTTCTAAAGACTGCACCATTATAAAAAGAAATTGATAAGTCGATTCGTGTTCTCTTGGATTCCGTGAAAAATCTTTAGCGGATTCATATCAATAACTAAAGAATACACTTGGGATTTGTGTCTTTTCTGTTCGAATTTCGCACGCAATTGCGAGGAATATTTGCGAAAAATGTATTTTTGAGATTGAAGAACTATGATTCAGTATTAACTACGTAAATTAAATGACGGTATATACCATGGAATGGGAGGCCATTTTGAGAGTGCGTGCCAAGTTAGGTCAAGTTCCTGACCCTTTTTTCCGCTTGTCAAACAAAACGTCTTTAGAACTTTTTATATGGTAATTTGATAATTTATTTTTAAGTGATTAAATAAATCCTGTAATCATGAACGAAATATATTATGACAGGTTTTTGCGAAAAAGTAAAATAAATATTTTCCCTTCAAACTGAAAATAAATTGGTGTTTCGCGTGCCAGAAAGAAGTCATGGACGTGCCACGTTTGGCACGCATGTCTATTGTCGCCCTCCCCTACACCGACCCAACCTTGGAGTAATATAATAGAGGACCCACTATTTGAGAAAAATGCATAAGTTGAACATATTAAAACGCTCCATAACAGTGAACTTTTTACTATATCACTGTTCACTGTTATGGAGCGTTTTAATATGTTTAATATTAATAATTACCACAAGGTTAGCCCTGAGTCTGTATCGTTTATGCATAAGTTGAATTTAATAGAATGGAATACGAGTTTATTTTGGGCGAGATAGGGACTACAAAGTCTCCTCTTGTTTAGTGATTGGAAAAAATAAAAAAAGTATGTCTTTTAGGGATATTTCTTGATAATTTTATCTGCTTTAATAAGACAAATTAGAAGTAGTTTCGAATAGAATCATCTTTATATTATTATTATTTCATGAGAACTATGATTGGAGATGGCAAGAGAGACAGATCGCTTGTTTACATTTGCCTGAGAGATTTTGCAATGGTATAGACATTGGTAGTATGGTTATACTATGATGTTATGGTTATATGCTTGATGTCTCACACTTTTCTTTCACGAGGAGAACACCCCCTCTGAAAATCCTCCGCAGACAGAAAGCATGTGTACACAACCACACCCATTGATACAAAGCAACAATAATACAACAACCATACAGTACGATACTACAATAATGATATAACAATATGACCCATTGCAAGTACGATATAACAATGCAACCCATTGCAAGGAATGCAACGGCGACAAAACCTTGATGAGCCTGTAGCCATAGAACCTGTAGCCATAGAAACAACAACTATCTCTGTATTCACGATTAATGACAAGGAAAATGCTTAGAGCGCAGAATTGATGATTCGACGTAACGGAGTATTAACCGCGAAACTTAGTTGTGAAAAGCTCCGTTACAGGAAGGACGACTTTCGTTACAATTGAAGTGACCTTAAAAATTATCCCTCACAAGAGACTCGAGAAATTCCTACTTTCAAGATACGTGAGTAAAGAACCCTTAACTGCACTGGTGCATTGCTGAGTTTCTGAGAACTAATCGGAGACGACCTTACTGAAATTTCGAGATAATTCCACTGGTCAGGCCATAAACCACTTAACCACTTCACGTGACATATATCGGAAACGGCCGGTTTTGCAGCAAGACTGAATCATACATTGATTTCCCTCTTTGGCATTTCATGTTCAGAATACATTGTGAGAATTAAGTAAAAAGATAGAATAAGAAAAAAAGAAAGGAAATGCAATATATACAATGCAGAATATTGCGCTATTGCAATAACTATGAGCTGTAATAATAATGCAACTAAATATAATGGATATTTAGGACCTTTACCATATAATCCAACATTTGAGATTCACGGGACGATTTTTGAAGGGTAATTTTCCCTATTACAAAAAAGCTGCAATTTTGATACACGCTCAAACGTTCTATTTAATTAAATGAATACTAGGCAAAACTAGTTCTGTTTGTTTCTCTAACGGTCTGGCCATGATTTCTGATAGGTTTCATTAATTGTATCACTCGTATGATAAAAGATCACAAAATTCACAGAAACACTTCACGCGACTGATTCAGAAACATTTTTGACGCGAATACGTAAGGATTAATAAATCCGGTAAAAAAACAAAATTTCGTATGTTTGAAATATAAACCTGAAACTACGCGTGTATGAAGCATACGAAGTTTCGTTTCTTGACAATATTGCTATGGCGTTCCACGAAGTCTAGCCGTCGCGTATTAATATTTTTAAGTGCTAATAAAGTCGAACTAAACCACGGAAATGGTAGTGGGACAAACATTTTCGAATTCTGACTCAGGTGCCTAACAAAACAGCTGTAAATGTCGCATATATCTCGCTGTTTGCCCACCGTTTCCCCGGTAACGTAACAACTTGGTTTGATCTCCCGTAATTGCCCGCATCTTAGAATGGAACACGCCCGGAATCGAATGCTAAAGAGTTGGCAATCCGGACGACGCCCCTGCGGAATCTTCTTCACTGAGCGGGGGCGCATGAAAGTCATGATAAGCCGCTCGCGGAGGGAATGCGTCATCCCCACGGGGCAATGACAGTGTTCTTCTACGGCATCCAATTCGCAAGAAGCAAACGGTAACACATCTTCGCGCCGACCTCACGCGGGACGTGCGACGGATTCACCCCGGAAAAAGCGATTTGCATGGACTAGGATAAAAGATGCGTGGTGTAAACGTCATTCGAGCACGCTTTGAACATCTTTTAAGATCTGGGTCATAGATTGTGTTTTGAAAACGGCAAACAAACGCGATTTCCCGAATGGTCGCGTTGAACGAGCGCGGACCAATCGTACATATTAAACTCGATTTTTTTTGGGAACTCCACGATACCAATAAAACAAATACACCAGTCTGTCCCGTTGTTTAATTGTGCTACGGATGAAATGCTTGATTCACCTATGTCCGTGCAAAATGTGCTAAATCTTCCTCCTAATTTTACCTTTTTGCATGGTCCATTTCCGGAAAGCACCAGTGAATGCCCTCTCTAGCGAATTTACGATCGCTTGGTGACTTCCATTGCATCGACAGAGAATTGTGAGTACTTTCATTTTAGACCCGACAAATTACTTTAATTGCGATAACGGAAGATACAATGAAGAGGTCCAATACACTAATACCAAGCGATCGAGATAATCTATTCTTGAATTTTACTCTTCAGAAATAATATTCTTTGCATGAAATCTTTTAATCAGTAAGTTTCCCATTCCCGCAAGTAACTTAAACAGTGGCGTAGCCAAGTCTGTCGGTTCCGGATTATGTCCGACTTTAAGTAGAAAAAGAAATGAATGGCGAGAAATTTGCGAAGGAATAGAGCTTGCAATTTGCGGAGAAAAAATTGGACTCCCCCTTAAGGAATTTCTGCTACGACGCGTAAATCTACCTACCAACACTATTAATCAAAAACTACCAATTTCTTTTACAAGTAGGCAAGAATGGGTAGCGGTCATTCTATTCTTTTCTGCAGTTGCCACCAAGACATTCATCTGCCGAAATTTTTTACATTAAATTAGTTCGTAAACCCATCTTCATTGCATCTTGCGAGGGATTTTGCTTGATAATGACCTGAGAAGCCCTCTTACTTCTCCTGCCAGATCTTGGGTTCCGAGCTCCATGATCAGTAGCTAAACCCTCATTAATGTCGTCTGCCATGGTTGCATTTTGTATAGTTTCAATTCGTAAACAGCGGAAACATCTTCGCTTGTCAAAAATCCTTAAGAACCTCTATCATCTTAAGTAATTCTATGCTAATAAATGGCCAAAAACTAAATTCTAACTTAATTATATAAATCGGTTCATCGGCGGGTATTTACACCTTGCACCCGCCGATATAAGAATGTTATAAAACAAACGCATTTCTCTTCCACCAGGATACGAATGGAGACGTTATTGTATCACTTTCTCCTTGGATGTAAAACATTCCGGGTTCGACTCCCGAGCACGAGAGCGCGAACGACGCTAGACGTACTGTTATCGACGCACGCCATGCTTCGAAGCACTCCTTCAACAAGTGGACCAGCAAAAGTCCGCTCAACTTCGCTGCCGGTCCGCGAAACTTTCCTCCCGTAACATTTCGCGCATTTTTGCGACATGCAATTCGGCAAAATGAAGGGACGAAAGATAAAAAAATCGATTACCGACCAATCGATCTATTTAATCGTTTCTGCTTAACTTTTTTAACAGATACGCAAAATATTCCTACCATTTCCGTCGCTCCAGAGTTACAAAAATGTTAAAGAACCCTGCAACGCACTGGCGGATGGAATTTTTCGCCGACCGGAATCCGCACTCCACGAACGTTTTCCGATAGGTCGTAAAAATTGAACTGGATCTCTCACCTTTGGCCCCCAATGGCACCGAATAGGAGAGGTCGCTGAACTCGATGTCCACGGGCTGCCGAGGAGGGAGGTGGGAGATCCCATCGTGGGTCGCCATAGCAATTGCCTTCTGCAGCCGCACTGGCGAGACACGGATCGGAACTAAAAGCGAAACACTGTCTACCCCTCTTCAAAGACTACGGTCACCGCCCCTCTTTCTCCTCCCTTCTCCTCCTCCCATTCATTTTCTAAGGCTTTTCCTCACTCTACATGCACTTCTTCCTACTCGGAGGCTTCTCAACGCTATTAGCCGCGGAGCAATCGGGAAGAGGGAGTGACAGTGTGTTTGATAGCCTGTATAAGTAATATAACCTTCTGGTTGAGAATGATTAAATTAGCTGCTCGTTCCATCAAGAATAACTGCAAACTTTCCCAAGAAAAATCATGTTGTTTTCTTATAGCTAACTAATTAGCAAGCAGTGAAAGCTATCGCTGGTACTATTTTTGCGGGAAATAATTGAATTAAGATCATCAGAAATTATTCTGTGTAATGGAATAACTGAAAATGAAGCCACCGAAACAATCAACGTCGTCTGTACAATTATTTACTACATTAAATTATTGTCCATGTCTATGTAAGTACCATGCAAACCGTCTTTCGATAGGGAGTGTGGCAGGGAGTGTATGCACCATGACTGTACTTCCCTAATCGATTACTTTCGCGTATCGATCGCGGAAAAAATGAGTTCTTGAATCGTTCGTTCTATTTCCCTGATCTTCTTCGCAATATCAGTACGGCCTATGTAACATGGTGGACGCATTATATCGGCAATCGGGTATTGGATATTTATAATTTATTTCGATTGTTTTTAGTGATGTTCATTCCTTATTTAGAGCAGAGAGCTGTAGAATAACGTAAATTGAAACGGCTAAATTGTTTACGACGTATGTTCAATTTCTTCTTTTATATTTATTGGTATTCATTCATATCGGGGATGCATCCAGAATTTTTTCTAGAGGGTGCTGAACACATTGCAATTAATAATCTCTTAAACCCCTTCCAATTTATGATTTCATGTGAAAAGTTGATTCTCGTAATAAGAAAATACTGCCCATAAAGATATATTTTAAGCGTGCAAACGTTATATTAATAGGACCCTTAAAATTTGGTTCTGAATAAATATTTTTAGAAACTCTGGGTGCGCGCCTGATCTATATTTATTTTAAGAATTTATTTATTCCTTATTTAATAAAGAGATTTATAGACATCACATACACGGACATATTTTAAATCACGAATTTAACGATAGGCATTGGTCTTTTTGGACGGTTTGTCAAAAACTCAAAGGTTTCTGAAAAATCGGTTCATTTAGTCAAAGCCCTCACGATTTCGATTCTATAAGTTACCTAAGAGTAGCAATAAATTTAAATCGTTTACATCAAACATTGATAATGGAAGTTAGTGGTATTTTGGTTATAGCACAGGTTTCAATTCACCCCGACTTTGATAAATATGAAGAAATTTCGTCAAAAGTTTTCACTTTCAAAAGTGTTGTCTTGGCGATAGTTGTTGACGAAGAGTTTGTGTACTTTCTGGCCATCCTCATGAGATGACTTGGTAACGTAGGCCTAAAGGAATTCGCGGAATAGATGCCTTTTTTCGCATTATTTACACTTGAGACAATTTTACAACAGACTTTTTCTTCTTCAGTAGGTAACTTTTAAAACATTGCACATAGCTAAATGCTATATATAATTCGACGTATTATAGACATACTCCATACGCACATACACTCCAAGTATGACTTTAGGAATTGCTTAAGTAAGAAATTACAGTTTTTAATTTTACTTCAGAACTGTATACTCTGAAAAAGTAACAGTCTCAGTGAAGAATCACATTTCTTACCTAAGCACTGCCGAATAACTCAGCTGGTATTATTATTTTAATGAAAATCTTCCCAACACAACATAGCGGAAGGTCATTGCAACAATGGGGTCCGTTGATAATGTAGCGTTTATTTAATGCTATTTTATCTACTTAACAATAATTTATGTACACACGACGTTTATTTCAACACTAATCTATTTAAACCACGTAAATGCAGCTGCTTACACTTTAATATCTCTGCAAGAGTCTTCCGCGGTGTTTACCTTTCTGTACATAACAACCATCATTGTTGTCGCGAAGTAAACGACGCTAACACCGTTCGGTACAATAAGAACGTGTAGGCTATATTTTACAACTTTTGCTCGAAGGAGACCACTCATAGAAAGTAATCGCATCCATTTGGTAAACCTGTAGATGGAAAGTAATTTAATTTTGCTGAAAATTTGCAAAAATGCTGGTAGAAATTGCTATGAAAAATTAATAGGCGTTTTTTAGACGCCGCTATATGATAGAAATCGTTGGAGAAGAGGATATTGGGAGACGCATATCAGGTCAGAACAAAATACGGCCCGCAATGAGTTTACGAATTCATCCTTATTTACGAACACTGATAATTATTCAAAGTTTGCGATCGACGGAAAGTATAAAGAAATTGACTTTCAAAGAAAAATTTGAGAATATTGAGATTCTCTTATCTAATTCCAAATTTCACAAATAAGACGAATGGTTGAAAGAAACAATAGCTAAAGTATAAATTTACCTCCTTGTTCTGTGGATGCAAAAGTTTGGTCCACTGGAAGGAGAATAGACACAATAATGGGTGGAATGAATTAAAATAGTGTGAAGAAAGAGGCAGGGTCAGTAACGACTGGATATCAGGGAGGGAGGATGATCCTCTCTTGATAAGGGCCAACAAGTTGCCTAGGTAATGACGTGAAACTTTTGCTAAATATTTACTATGTTAATAACGACAATAAAGGAATTCTATCGCCTTGTAGTGTAGAAGGCGGGGATAGACAATATTTCATAGTTCATGTCCAACTACTTACCTGTTACTTCATTTTCCTTAAATATGAGCCATACAATATACGAGTAAAAGTTTCTTGCATACTGCAAGCTTTATGGTAATAGATTCTTCCAATTCTCGTTTCGCACAGGTCATTTCAGGAAGTTCCTAAAATCGAATTCTGACATTCCAATGGTTTCCTAATGGACGAAACGTCACGCGCCCTAGCATCGATCCAAGTAACAATTGAGAAGTAGCCCATCTAAAATCACAAAGTCACAAACCCTTTTCACATGCCGAGTTATATCTAATTCGCTGTACGGGAATTCCCGCATAAATAATAGGTATATAAAAATCCCATGTATTTTAAACGGGCGAAATTTGAACCTTCCTAGCATCGAACCCAGGATCATTAAGGTATGTTTCTCGTTAATATTACGGTTTAGAAGCTTCTCCGTTAACTATCCCTAAGGTTTCACAGGGATAATATATAGGAAAGTACCTCAAAATATTTTCTGAATTTCATGTACATTTTAATGTATATATGAATATATGTCCCAACCTGGCATCAAATCCTGGACGAATTTGGAAGTTATCATAGGTGAATATAAAATAAATTTACGAATTTTATTCGCATAGCGAATTTAAGTCCCACTTCTCACCCTTTACTTCATTTTCATCAAGGATGAACAAATATACAAAATACAATATTGCCCCATAAACTATTATGATACGCTGTTTGGATATCATAAGTGGGGCACGCTATATGTAAGCTGTCCTGCCAAGACATATATTTATACATGCCGTTCAGGAAACTCTGGAGGCAAGGGCGAAGTGGTTCGTCCGACTAATGTAAGCGATATCGTTCACAGCCACGACCTACTCCACGCCGTTTTATCCCTTTCCTTGTGTGAGAATTTTATCTTTAATTCTTCTTTGGGCCCAATGTACTACATTAAGCCAATACACTAAAGGGTAGCCATTCCTACACTAACAATCACTCTACTGTTATTTTAAGGGGTGAGTATACTAAGAATTTGTTTTATCCACCCCCACGAATTTGTTTTTGTCGATCTAGACTAACTAGGAAATTAATGAATGAATGTGAAATGAAAGGAAGCATTCTAATTTCATAGTGCGTGATCAGTATGAAATTAGTATGCTGATTGTATGCTCGAAATTGTTAATAAGAGAGTTACTGAAATGATAAGAGAGAGGAAACACTCATAAAATGCAAAGTGTTGATACGAGTAAGTTTGGAGCTGTATAAATACCAACGTAGAAGAAGTTATGAAGGACTGTTCCACTTGTAAAGTCCCTTCACGCAGTAACTATCTTTGACGCCCTGCACGATGGAGTATTGATGATGCCCCAGCTGACCTCTTGGACTAATTTGACTTTATCTCGCGAATCCGGGCCTCTCCAAGACTTACTAGAAGCCGAAACCGTCCTAGTTAAGGCTGCGCTTACAAGAGTAAAGCATCAATCGCTAATCAAATCACTTACCTCCTCTTTCTCGACCAGTTTTTCATTTTTGTTTCTTGCACGCCTAATTCTTTTCATACGCTATCATTTAGAGTTGAAAAGAGATGGAACTTTTCCGTTACGGAATGTTCAGACAGCAACGTCGGGTGTTAACGAATAAACTCATTTTGCCACTTCATCCTTACCTTGCGGTTTATGACCGAAGGCCAGGATGAAATGAGACTGTGATTTCAAGGACAAATCCTTCCAAAAAATCACTACAAACCTTCTTTCACGCCTATAAAAAGAGAACATTTGTTAATCAGCTGAAGATCGCATCCTTTGCATCTACAAGCGGGTTGGCGGCTTTCAGGGTATCAATGTTATTGTAGACTGAGCACTGGGTTGTGATGGGCTGAGTCAACGATTGCATAGGATATTGTTTGAATTTTCTCTTTTGCTCATTCCCTCACCCATGTATACAATTTAAGCGTCTATTATTGCTTCCTAAAGGTAAACCTGTTGTCAATTTCTATATTAGTTGTTGAATCTTTCTTGAACTGTTGAATCTGTTGTTTCTTTCAATACTAATTGTTGAGTCGTTCGATCTCGGCTTCGATTATTGTCACGCAACACTGAATTAGCCCTAACAATCAGTTGTTATCCGTGGTTTAATTCATCTCAGTTACAAAACGAGTCGAAGAATCATAAATAATTTTCTGATTATAACTTTGTTTTACATCCCGCAGGAGTTGTTAAAAAATTACTGTTCATTTTCAACTTTTTAGCCAGCGTCGTTCGCGGCACTCATGCAATGTTCCAACATGCAAGGCTCCGACGCTCGAGTTTTTTACGCCCCTTTGATTGCTGCGCCCTAAGGCGGTCGCCTCGATGGTTCGCCGACTGAAGGCGACCCTGTGACGATGACTAATGATTTCTCATTCTAAGTATTGTTTTCGTGTACCATGACGAAGAGATTACGGAGTTGTTTTTTTGAGTAAGATATTCACGGGAAAAAATCTGCACGGATTTCAATCATTCCAAGACCTGAGCTCTTACTTGGCGTAAAAATTTCCTTAACCTCCAAAAAATAGTTGTGAACTGTTTATCGACGTCATAGAAGAGAAATTATCATGTGGCGATCGAACGCCGGCCGTTAGTAAAGCGGACAAATGACGGTCAACACCAGAGGTCTCCGCTATTCTCTTGACCCCTATATCTCTCTCTCTCTCTTCAAAGCGTTTATGGATTTTATTTCCCTTCCAGGCGTATCCGGCTGCATCGAAACTGCAGCGAAAGAAGTCCTTCGCATCGTAACAAGCGATCATTGAGGGCCGAAAAAGTTTATTAAAAGGCGGTTCATCGCGCGATAAAAAGATACGCGTCTCTCCTAAACACTGTAATGTCTCCGTGGAAACGATTGAACGCGAAAGACTAGATCGGTTTGCAACTCTCTCCTCAAGAGGTGTTCGCCCCTGAAATTCCGCTTCGGTGCTTTCGGAAAAAATGACGTTGTTCGCAATTTGCCTTGCGGTTGCCAAGAAACCAAAAGTTTTTAGTCGCAGTTGAGGAGGGAAAATCCCCACCTCGAACGCATGTATCTGTGAGAGATTTTTACCCCTTTTAAGAACCACTAATACATATAAAATAAATTGCACAATTTTCATTTACTGTAAATGCCGTTTGGCGGACGAAGAAGGTCCTAGAAAAAAATCAGATAAAAATGTTTAACGGGTTTTAGATCTACGAGCGATCTGGAATGCCTCTAGCGGAATGATACTGTCATACTGCTTGCAGGGCCTTCTCCGGAAGAGGGCCCGAGTGCAGATTTCAATAGGGCCCTTTTTTTAGATTTTTACCCTGCAAGCCGCCAGTGGCGTATGGCAGGGGGTGTATTAACACCTTACCTAATCTACCCTATTCGGAATATCTACGCTATTCGGAAAGAACGACCAGAAGTAACTATCCGTTTTAGCGATTCTCTCCCCTTTCTCTGCCCATGCAACGAGGGGTTAATAATAAAGCGTGATACTTGACAAAACAAGATTTCTCGCAGGTACACTGTACAAATTTACCTCCTGAAAATTGGATCAAAGTGGGGTCCCGGATGCTAGGCAGCCACGGAACCTACCACTTTGCCGGTCCCTACTACTTGTGTATATACCGTTTTTTATGCAAACCAATGCACGTAGTTTAAGATAAGAGAAAGGTGTTTAATTTACGAATGAATTTGGGTTGATAATATTAGATCAGAGTTAGATATTTAGTCAGAGATGGAATGTAAAAATGTAGTTTGCCATAAGAGTGTTCAAATAACAATAATCACGTTTTTATCTAGGCTTATTTTAGTCTAATGAGACCACTTTTACAATTAACCTACTAGAGGCGAAAACAAACAACCATGCCCTGACCAGGATTCCAAGTCGGGACCTCGTCGTTGCTAGGCTACCACACTAACTGCTACGCCACCGAGGCCGGCCTTGTTATCTAGCTAGTTCTAGTTCTTTTTGTTATCATCGATAAACTACTGTTCAGTTAATAAATCCGTCCAGGAGGGTATGTAGAAATAAATTTTTATGCTTCAGTATTGTTGAAGATTGTTGACTTTTGTATGTAAATGACATTGGACTGCTCGTAAAGTTGAAATAAAATTCATTTGATTATATAGCCTAAATATAATCGCATATTTGTTTGTGCAAAATTTATTCCAAGTACAATATTGAATAAAAAAATACTTTGATTAAAATGAAACATTTGCATCGCCTATGACGTCAACAACAGCTGAATACCACATGAAAAGTATGGCTTACGCTGGAGCAAATAGCATTTCTCTTGTCTATACCGTTCTTTATCGGAACTGAGAGCATTTTAATTCCGTCGCATAATTGTACTGATTCAATAATCAGCGAGGTCTCACCGGAGATAATTGAATCCCCAAAGCGCAAAACCTGCTGTCAGCGTTGCCGTTTGTATTTTTTCGCTTGGAACTACATTGTTAGAGTACATCAGGAAAAGCAAATAACAGTTTCGTAAACTTTCCTCCCTCTCCCTTAACGGCCCTCGCGAAAGATAAAATTTTACCACGTTTCATGCGCTAGTGATACCTAGAAAGGGAGGAGGAATCTGGAAGATTCTCGTTGGGAGAGTTTCCTAGCAAGAAAAACTCCGATCGCGCAGAGAAGCGACTCGCTAGGAAGGACAAAAAAGAAGCATCGCTTCATCGAAGGGGGTTTTAACCTCGCCCGCACCATTCGCTCTGATGCACTCCTTTGCCCTACTATCTTCCTCTACGATGCTTCCACAGTTTGCTGCTCCGGGTCGCGCGGCGCCACATTCGCTCGCGAGCCGAGATCTTTTCGGTATGATAATGAATAAACATCCCGGGTTATAAACGGTTGCGGAAGCCGAAGAAAAGTGGATGACAGAGGATGTCTTCACCTGAAAGCGATTAGCATGGAGTTGTCTTACTCTACTATCCATCTGTCCGTGCGTGATTGGACGTGCTTGCATCGTAAAATTTAATAACCCTATCACTTAAGGGTTGCAGAAAGATGAGCATCTGAATGGATAATTCCTTGAATCTTTTTCCCTACCTTCCTCAATGTATCTGATCTGTATGTAATGAAACTAATGCAGTCAAAGAGTTTTATAATATAATTAGCTGAGGTGCCCGCTGATTCTCTACGGGGAAAATATGAAAATGCATGAACTCGGATTCAACGACGGAATTAGTCGTCAAGGGGACGGTTTATTTACAACTTCAAAATTTTAGACAAATTTCGTTTATTTTATCAAAATTCACGCTATTTTGAATGGAAAAAATATTCGACGACCAAAATAAGAATCTTTATTCAATTTCCCTTCTTTTGGTATTTGTCTCGAATTCATGCGACTATTCTTTCTTATCTTTAAAAAGAAACAAACCCTGCAAGCGATTAAAGTGAGCTAAAATACATGAGCGTGGATTTAACAATGGAATTAGTCGTCAGGGGGAGCACTTGTTTACAACCACAAAGTATCACAAAATGTTCGTCTATTTTATTAAAATTCTCGCAATTTCGAATCGAAAGTAATGTTCTACGGCCAAAATAAGAATTTTCATTTAATTTCTCTTCTTTTGGTGCTTGTCTCGATTTCACACGACTATTCTTTCTTATTTAATTTTGCTAAAGAAATGAACCCTCCAAGCGATAAAAGTGAGCTTTCCATGAGTATGGATAACTCATCAATGTTCAACAATTGCCTTGGTCGTCAAAGGAACGGGTTGTTTATTTCCCAGAAATTTTACGAATTTTCCGTGTATTTTATCAAAGTTCTCGCAATTTCGAATTTATATGAATGTTTCACGACTAAAATAAGATTCTATGATCATTTTCCTATCTTGTGACACTTGTCTCAATTTCGTATGACCATTGTTTCTAATTTAATTTTGTAAAAGAAACAACATCTGCCAGTCATGAAAACGTAATTTACGTTTATCTCTTATGGAAACTTATTTTGTGCTCCTGGGTTCGAACCCGGACCGTTACAGAGATAAGAATAGTTTTCCTGCGGGGTTTCAGCATCGTAGAAACACAATGCGGTTTGTTTCAGATCTCTAGGTCAAGCCGATTCTGAGATAAATAGGGGGACGGTCAGACGGACGGACGGACAGCCATATGCTTTTTATATATATGATTGTTTAAAAAAGTTTAATGGCAGCAATCAGCCTCTTTAAACTGCTGGCAAATAAATTGCAAACATATTCCCGAAAAATCTTTTTAACTCTACCATCTCCGCGCTAAATATGCCGGGAGCAAATCATCAGAGCTCCGTGCCTTATTATTAGATTTGCGACGGTCGTTTCTGTGGTTTGAGTAATATCGTGGAATTCCTTCTCAGGCATGTCAATATAGGCGAGGTAAGTTATATTTTTATCGTTTCCTTAAACGATGCAATCTTGCAGACTCATGTTTGGTTAAACAGCGCAACAATTCAATCGAGTACTTCTGTCAACGGAGAGAAAATTCCACGCGTTATTTTCAGGATGAAAAACATTTCTGTGAGACGCATGCGACATCCTGGTTTCGGCTTAAGACATGCCACATACCACAAGTATAGCTGGTACTCAACGATTTGTCCTATATTTATCGTGTAACGGCGACGGCTAAAATTATTAACTAGTTAGTAAACACCTTTACTAGGAGATGTAGAGGCTAATTATTCAGTCCTTCTGTATAACGCATCGTCTCAATGTCTGTAAATGTAATGCAGAAATTGGTAAAACAGAATTCAGAGTAGAAGAAACAAATTGCGAATAAACGAATGGAAGAATTAATTTAAAAGGTGCAGTTGCCAAGTCGTTTTGATCGGAATTTTGGAGAAATTCGGATTCTCCGATAGATTTTCCCAGTTATAAATCAACGCTGTTTTTCTAATTCTTCGGCAAATAAATTAAGAGGGTCGACTACTTCAACAGTTCCAATATCTTCATTATCAGAACATGGCTTAGAACCAAGATGGAAAGTAGGAAACTATGAATGCATTATGACTATCCATCTTATGCTATATGCATAACTGACTCATCTGATGTTTAATTCATCCTGCTACACTTAGCTTTCATTAATACAACAGTACAAAGATAAATATTTAGCCAACGTTAAAATGTTGAATAAATAATTTGAACAGTTTGGTTTAACAAATACAAAGGTATTCAAATATCAGTTCTTATGTAAATAGTTAATAAATCTGTATTTTTCCTCATCGACATAAAATTTCGATAAAAAAGCGCCTTTACAATATGAACATTTTGGTGTTCATAAATCTATTCTGTTCATACATATGCGCACCCATCTTCAGCGATTTTTTTAAAGAACACATTGCGGTACCATCTGAAAATTAAATCGTGTATTTTTCATTTAGATAGACGAATGAGATTAATTAGAGGTACAGTCACTAGATCTCGATGATGAATGACTTGGTAATGAATGAATGCGGGCGAAAATAAATACCTATGTGTAAGAGGTGTTTTTAAGTTGTTATGGACTTGTGGAGGGAATGGATGGTAGCTGAGTGTCAAAGATGTAGTGCGTCGAGAATACGAATGGTCATAAAGGGAGAGGAAGACCGATAGTAATAATATAAACTAATAATAATAAAACGTCTTTATTGAAGGGCCTAGTCCCTTTTTACATCTAACCCTATCATCTAACCTATCTAACCATCTAATTGAAAGAGATGGCTTTTGGGAGATATAACTAAGAAAAATCAATTTTTAAAATGAAACATTGGGTGGATTTAAAAAAAAACCTAAGTCTGAACTAAGGGGGGAAATAAAACCCTGCAGGAAAGCACCCACGAGAAGGGGGACGTGGAAAACCTGCGAAAATCTACCGACTGATGCAACTAAAATTTAATAAGAAAATGGAAAAACGAGAAAAGGTAAACTGTCAGCAAAAAACCCTGAAAAAAGACGTTGAATCCACATTCACATAGAAAATTCAGAAACAGAAAATAATAGATGTTGAATTTCTGGGTGGACGAGGTAAACGAAATCCTGAAAAAACGATCATAGATTAAAAGGTAAGAGGGACTTCATGAAAAGACGTACGAATATTTCTGAATCGTAAAGTGTGGGCAAGGATGGAAAACTTGGACAGAGGAGTTCTACTTGCTCGTTCAGAAAAAGTTCAGCGCGATTGTTACGTTATGAATGTATGTAGCAACATAACGAAATAATAGTAAAAAATAATGTTTACCGCGATTGGATCAGTCTGATTCATTTTCGCAATAACGAGGCGCGGAGTCATGGATTGGACAAGGACGAAAAAATTCAAGGTATGCATCTGCCGAGGAATATGCTAATAAGGAGTAAGTAAAGTGCGTCATTGGATTTAGAATCTATGAAGAAATATGGTAAAGTGGAGAAACAGCAGGGAAAGGGATGGAAGGGATGTATGCTTCACTCAGATTCCATCAGGTTGTTGTGTCCCATATATCATTTATCTGCTCTTTTTTTCATTGCTATATATTCATTAGTTGGTGCCGTAAATGGTGGGTCCAATAGTTCCTAAAGTGATCAGATTAGTTTACGAATATCGTCCTATGATCATAAAATGGTTTGGTCAAATTTTGTTTACATTACCTAATCGCAAATACTAAGTTTACTTCGATATATAAGAATCTTTGAGTACGCATAGTCCTATAGTATGGTCAGTGAAGCAGATAATTAAAGTGTTAGTAATTTATAATTGACATTGCGATAAAAAAATGGCCATATAGAATATCGGGTAGCACGTGTACTCACCTTTAAATAGTTCATACTGTTAGTTACGCCATTTATTTAAAAATGTTTACGTACGCACATAATTCCATCTATACCATTGATCGACATGGGAGTGGTTTATAAATAACGAAAAAAGTACGAAAATAGCTCATTTTTATCAAAGTTGTCATGATCCAGAAATGAAATCAATGGTCGCTTTCTAAAAATATAAATTGCCGTTTTCTTTCACTTCTCGTCCAGACCCCGTACTAGCTCAAATTTTCCACAAAGTTTTTTCTGGTTTTCGTCAAAACAATTAGAATTTTGAGTTATAAATTATAGAGTCATGGAATTTTATCGTATATATACAGGTCGTGTGTACATGTTATAGTCTTGCTCGATTAAAATTTTGAATATGAACGCAAACTAGAAATACTCAATTTTTATACCGTACACACAGAGCGGAATAAATCCTTTTAAGACTTTGGAGTGTAAGTTTTTTTTAGAGATTTGATCGGAATCTCTCCTAATTTGCAAATAGGTTTGCGTGTTTTGTTGACACATACGGAGACTGTTGCTGCTAAGATAGTGATAATCAAAATTAATGTGAACTATTAACTCATAATGAACATTCACAATGTCAGCATACCGAATATGCATAGTTAACTTTTACTGATGTTTTGTGACCAATGTAAGCTTGGGAACAAATTCATAAAATAATGTTTTTTTAAGCCTTACGAAATAAATTTTACGTGCAAATCAGGAATTGTATAGTTTTGGCATTTTAAGGGGCGGCAAATTATGTTCGCACCCGGTTGGCAGATAGACAGGGTTCAGATCGGGTACACATATACTAAACCAGAGAGAAATTTAAACTAGCCATATTCAGCTGCAATATTAATTCAATGACTCTCCGAAATCCTGCATAACTAATAACCATTTACTAGTTTTGTTTTCCTCTGAGAAAAGTCACATCTCTAATAAAACATTCTGAACTTTCTTGGATGCAGGCATCCTTGTTTAAGAACTGCTGAGTTGATAGAATGCGTTACGCACCCCCTACACCTATAAAGACGGCTTGCATACGTAGACGAAGAAACATAATAGAAAAGGACTTCCCGGAGGACATTTTCCGGAAGAACAGTCACCACAGCGTAAAATTCCCCACGGATTTGTTTCCGCATCAACTTTTCAATACTATAGCGATAATATCTTCATGACTGTTTCTATGATCTTGGAAAAGCCTCCACTGCAGATAAATATGACCACGCTACACGATTTCGCATGCAGCTATTTCAACCTTGGGTTGGTCGGAGAGAGTGGATACCCTTCGTATGGTTCCCATAATTCGTTCATAATGGATTCGTCTTAATGGAAAAATATCTATCGCCAGCATTTCCGTGAGCAATGATCTAATCAAGGGATTTTCAACGTGTTCTCCGCGAACTCTTGATCACTTCATGGGGTTCCCGAGAAATACATAATTTTGCGATGATGCTAATGCCAAAACGTAAAGAAGGACAGCTTTTAAAGATATGTTCGATGGCGTGAATTCGCAGAATTTTTATATTACGAGAAACTAAGGAATTAGAGTTTATAGATTCCTGTAAATAATGCTTTGATTACTGCTACCCGGATTTATTTACATCGGGATGCCATATTTAGGCCTTTTTGCTTTTAATTTTAACGATTAACAATGATTATCGCAGGTAAAATTGAAGGGTGGAATGGGATAGGATAGATAAGAATATCTTGGCTCCATTGTATGAAACAATGGACCATGACAAAAGGTACAAAAAGTCCTTTACTCTGATCTACAACGTGACGTAATGGCTGACAACGAAGCCGATTACATTCATTAATAATAATAATTTATTTTATGGGCAGAGCCCTATTGCATGATAGAAATACAAGATTATAATAANCTTTCCTTGAAAAGCAGGAAATTTTAATGCTTGGCTATCCATACAGAATGAGTTATTTTGTAAAGCTCAAGTAAGAAATAATTCTATCAATCAATCTCCTTATCTCTGAAATTCATGGTAATTAAATGTACCCTGCTTCAGCTATAAAGTTACTTTTATGTATTATGTGAAATGAGTTACTTTTATGTATTATCTATATTTATCGAAACAATATTGCGGTTAAATATAGAAATAATAGCATTATGTCCTTACAGCTATGATCAGAAATTTATATTTCACTGATGATGAAAAGGAATGTTAAAAAGGTAAACTATTGGCTAATTTAATTGTGATCATATTTAGAGATTCTTTTAATTATGCATGTAATATGTATTCCTAATAACTAAATCTTATTTACATTGGTATTAGTCTGAATTCTCTGACAATATTTACTTATAAATAAATTACTCCTTCATCCAAAAATTTGCTAGTGATTTGAATGTTTATCTTTCTATAATTCTCTTCTCTGATATTTCACAATCACCTCAACTTCAGGTGGTTTCACTGTATTTATTTGAAGGAAGGCTTCTCAATTTTTTGTAAGAAAGAGAAATGCATTTCATTCATTAATCCTGGGGTGTCTCATGATTAGTATCACCAATAAGCGGTAAATATTAATTCTCAGCCTTAAATCTCTTCTGACTTTTCTTTAACCTTTTTATTGGGCGAGATAAATATTAAAGTCGTACAAAGAAGGACATACTTTGTGAATGCTTTCGATAGATTCGCATTCATGGTTTTACATGTAAATATGTTCATTTCTGAAGATGTTTTTTAACGTTTCGTACTACATGAGTGTTACTTGCTATATAGTAACTTTGTTCATAGTTACTACAATGTACTCAGTCCCATTATCATTCAAAAATTGCCTAAATCGCACCAGTTCTTGAAAAAATTACGTTACGTTAAAAAATTGACGTTACTTAAAGAGAATCGATAAAGTTGAAGTTTTCTTCATTCAGACGTGTAAAGTAGTAATTTCCTCTTTTTGAAAATTGATCAGGAAGTTATATTCCAACATGAACTATTTAATAAAAAAATAATTTCAAACCCTTGCAAGCAGTGCAATTTAGGCAACGTTTCCAAAATCGCACCATAGGCATGCGAAATCGCACCCCATGAGTAATGAATAACAAGCTTCAACCATATTAGACGCAGTAGCAAGTATCTTTTGAAAGTGTATACTTTTAGAACCATATTGGAAGGAAAAATATGTATTAAATTGTCTTCAGTATAAGAAAAGAAAATATTCTTAAATTTGACGATAATTACAAATACCAATTTTTTTCTGATTAAAAAATTTTAAACTTTTAAATAATTCACATATCGCCTCCTCTTCAAAAAGAGTCATATTCTTACCTTAACTTTATAATGGGCCTCAATTCCAATGAATTCTTATGGGAAAACGTATGAGCTCGGCTTTAAGAATCGCCTTAAGAATGGGTTGTTTATAATCACAAAATTCTACAGAATTTTCGTCCTTTTTGTCCAAATTCTCCCAATTTTGAATCTAAAACGATATTGCATGACCCAAACAGGAATAATTTTTAAATTTTCCTTCATTTGGTTCTTATCTGGATTTTGTAGGACCATTATTTCTAATTTTAATTTTGCAAAAGAAAAAAAGGCTGTAACAGATCAAAATTAACTTTAAATGCATTTCTTATGGGAAGGCTTTGATCATAGGTAAATTGCAAGTGGGCATTCACTGTGTATCAAACCTGCGACCACTTTCAAAGAAGAATTCGTTAACACATTAATTAATCTTTTCATTTCAAATCATTCCTGACTATGCCCCTTCTCTATATTATCACACTAGCCAAATTCAGCCTGCCTTTTCTCAGTATTTCTCTTTCTTTATGGCCTCACAGCCTCCTCATTCCATCAATATTTTCCACATCTTCAAACCAACTCAAAATGCATCTCTCAAACTGGTCATAAAACCATTCTTTCAGACTACACTCATCAATCGGTATGTCTTTTCACAGTCAATTCCTCAAGCTTAAAATGTCCCTTGCATAACACATTACGACTGCATTCAGTTCACTATGTATTTACTACTCCTCACACACTCAACTTTAGCTAACATAGAACAAGGTTATAATATGTGACAGGACACTTATGTGTACAGTCATTATGGCATCTTTTGAAAACTAAATGTTTAACCATTGCATATAACATATGTCTCCATTCACTTGCCTTACTCAATATCCTGCTTTCACAGATCCTTCCATTGTCTTCTATATTCTGTTACTCATCTGATCTTCTATCCTTAGAAAGGAACCCACTCAACTTCTCAAGCATCCTCTGTCCCATGTTCTCACAATTAGTGCTCAAGTTGAGAGACATCCATGCATCACAGTACTATGAGTATTCACAAGATTCACAGCACTGTAGCATATACACATTTATACTTTCTCCCTTACATCTTCCCTCTATATGAAAACGATAAAAACATATCATCTCCTTGACTACCATATGTATATACATCCACTCCAAACTATAAAACAAAATTATCAGCCTTCAACGCAGCAACATCCATCTCCTTTTTCTATCATTATTATATCACAAACATAAAGAGGTCCAATCTTGTATTATTCATTTCAATAATTTTTGTGCTCTATACATAGTCCTATTATATTCCATGTTTCAAATGGAATCATACTTTCATAAATATTGTTCATGATGTTGTTTTGATAGCATAGAATAAGGATACAGTAAGCCTAATCTAAAGTAACCTTATGTTTGATAGCTTACATAATTATTGGCCAATCATACCTCATTTCATTATATTATCAGTTAGAGACTGTTTAATGTTTTGTTGTAAGTATGTCTAAAATCATTGTTAGTGCTCCATTTTAATTAATATCTAAATAATGAACACATTACCCTTCTAAATGTTGATTTGGAGAGTGAAAATCATTTATTAAACGAAATTTACTCTCCTCGTTAATCTTATAAATCAAATCTGACTGCAGAGTAGACTAAATTATGATCCTTTAGTTTCATTCTATATTAATAGTGATACTGAATACAATTTTGAATGTAGAATAAGAATATGTAATATTGTCATCACAAACGATGTAATAAGTTTCAGAATGAGACCAAAATACAATATTAATTAAAAGCTTACGGAGGTTTATATGATATTATGAAGCATTAATGTAATCTATCAATGACACTCAAGAGTTTCTTATTGTTAATACACGCTGGGGAGTGCTTGCAACCATAAAGCCCGCCTAAATTTAAAGGACTGTCAGCTAGCGTGACAGAGAGTGTGTTGTTTTTAGCAGGTGGCTGTTTTCGTTTGGAGGTGTTTCGAATGGATTGATCGTCAAATATTGTTAACACTTTTTTGTTTGCTTCTGTCATACTTACTTTATACTAAATTTACATTGCAGTACGCAATAAATAGGTAAGGAAGTGTTATTACCGTCGATAAAGCCTGAAATGTTGGACTTCTCCAACGTTATCCATTGCGTTTAGGTCGCCTTTTATCGAATTGCCAATTTTAACCCAAACGATTTCCTTAATAAAGCGCAGAATGGTGAATTCGTGGTCCCCTGATCCTCAGCAAAGCCATTGTAGTGGAGAGGCAGGGCCTATTAGCTCCTTGTCAGTGAACGCTATTGAAGTGGACAGTTCTGATAGTGAAAACGAGGAGTTGCCGAACAATGGCTATGAACTCTTGCCTATGACACCCAATGAAGACGTTCAGTTAGATTCCGATGAAGATGAAGAGGTAGGTATTTCATAGATATTCGATGATCCATTGGTTTTTTAGAAGAAAAATCTACCTTACGCCTGTATTGCATTCATTTTTTAAGGGTTCTTAACTTTAAAAAGTAATTTACTGATCTTAACACCATCTATAACTGTGGTAGGGTGACATTATGATGTTGATGATATAAATCTCATATATTGGATATCTTTTGATTTGTCGTAGTCTGCATTAATTCTGATTTGAGTAATTGAATTAATTATATTTGTTGCTATCCAAAACGAAAAGAAATATCCATCACATTTCTTACGCAGGCAGATGATTCTGATCATGAGGAGGAAGTTCACTCCCCAGAAGCTGAATCCTCCAGTAACCAGCAGTTAGAAGTAAATAAGGAAGATATGGTACGTGCATACTTAAATATGTTGGACTGTGATGAATCTCATCTATTCTCAGAATTTCGAATTAGTTTAACATTTAGTTTAAATATATTCCATCTTAAAATTAATAGTCTGTTTAAACTTCTTATTGCATTAGGAGATTCAATAAGCTCATTTCAGAATAAATAATAACAATTTTGAGAATCTAAAACCTCAAGTTTGAGCTGAGTCCTAAATGTAGAGATCTGGATAACATCATTATCAACTCATTATTAATTAATGACCAGCATAGAAATGCAACCAGTGAACATCAATGATCTTACAGATAATATTAAAGCATAAGACTCCAGTGGTTTTGCTCAGATGCTCAATTCTTTACTCTAAGGAGCCACTAATATTAACACAATTAAATTGAGAAAAATCATGATTGATGCGAAGTGACTTGCATAATTCATTGATGTGGTCAATACTAAATACTTTAAGTTACACCCACAAAGTGCTGCTAAGAGGATGACATCTCCTAGTATAAGGTTACTTCTTCAAAGAAATCAGTGATAATTGTTCCACCTCTGATTTTAAATGTGTAGCAACATCTCATAAATTAGTCTGATTGAATTTGATAGATGTATATATAGATCATATTGAAGCAATGTGATATAATATATGGATAATAGAGTGTATAGCCTGTTGTTTATTTATATTTTTCCACCATTTTTTGTAGTCCTCATCATTACAATTATTGTATTGATATTTTCAGGGTACCTCGTCATCATCTTGTAATAGTGAAACGAATGGTTCCCCAAGAGAAGAGATGGATCCTGAGTTGATGGAACAGGTTAGTGACACAACTGAGAGTTCTGTCTGCAGCCTTTGTTGTATCAGATGTAATGGTCTCATAATTAGTTAAATAGGCAGACAGAAGTTTTTTTCTAGTATTCTTTTTTTTTAATAAAATTGTAAGAAACAAAAAGTCGAATATAAAATCCTGGCTGAAGGTATTATTTTCCTCTTTCTAGGCCCTAATCATTACAGTAAACAATAAATTTCTAGAAAGAACCATTTATTTTGAATCTCAAGAGTCCTCATATGAATGTTATTTCCCATTCCTTCCTCATTTTTTTTTAAAGAAGGGCTTTTACAGATATTTATCAGACTGGAATGAGTTACCTGGATTAATATTCAAGACTAAAATTCTGAATATCTGAAATCTTTTAAGAA
>KZ308366.1:628643-663631 GCA_000376725.2 Ladona fulva | reverse complement strand
TTTTGAAATAAAATTTGATTGAAATTTAGTAGGAGTGAAAATTATAGTTTGAGTTATACATACTATTCCCTACATTTGTTTGTGAAAGAAATAAATTGCGAATCAGGAAATCAATATTTGTTTTTCTATAAATTTATTCCATAAAAATGCATTCAGAAAAAGTGTTAGAATTGTTTGATTGCACCAGATATTGGAAGTTGACTTCAAAAGTGTTAAACTAATAATTTCACCAGCCAATGCCAAAGGAAGAATCACATTTCATTTACCAAGGTACTAGTATATCAAAAATTCTGAAGTGTAGTTGAATGAGTGAGGAATAATCAAAATTGAGAATATTAGTAAACATATGCATTTGCATATTTTGGGTATAGCATCAAAATTTATAAGTAACATTAACCATCTTTTATTAAATTGACCTGATATCCATTCTATTTTTTTATTACCTTTTAGGAACATCTTCTCCCATTTTTATGTACTTGGATGTGTCAGCTGTACACCACCCAATGAGGTACAAGAGTAAATTTGGACATGGAGCTGCCCAAAAACCTACTTTGCTGTTTATTGATTCGATGAAGTATGGAGTCACCTTTTGGTGATCACAGGCCAGCGTCTCTATGAGTATAAAATGTCAAAATTGTACTTCACTTCTTGTGTGTGAATGCAATATACCAAAAAATATTGAAATAGTCGCAAAAACTTTGCAGAATAGATATAAAATAACACAGCATTTCCCAAACCTTAAATTAATGAGATCCATTACTATACAGTATGAAGATCTGACTGCTTTCTTTCAATGAGTATTTTCCAGGCCAGTCATAGTGCAATAAAATACATTCCCAAGAGATAAATCTAACAGTTTATTGAATTCATTATGAACTTGCATGCAACATGCATATTTTTCAGTTATATTAAAGATTTATTTTTATGGTCATGTGGATCAGCAGTATTCTCTAGGACTAGCTATGGGACCTAGACCACACTTTGGGAAATGCTGAAGCATTGATAGTTTTAACAAGTGATCTGAGGCAAACTTTTGTTGAGTAAATTATTTAAAAAGTTAGTTGAAGCAATTCAGGAAAGAATATAAACTGCTTATATATATGTAACATATTTGTTGTTAAATTTTAACCTGAAAAATGAAATGTGCTTTTGTATTGTGTTCTTATGTATTGTATATAAGTAATGCATTGTGCTAAGATTGATCCTATCATCTTCCATAGCTTTTTTGTCTCTCAAAAGATTGTTTCATTTAATTTCTATTTAGTTATCCACTGTAATTGTTGTAGAACTCTGAGCTCAACCTTTCAGTTATAGCTCTGGCCCTATAATATATATAACCTAATCTGAATTGAATTTCTTTGAAGTTATTATTAAATATTGACATACAGAGTGTTGGTATTCAACCTATGCATACTGGTACTACCACATCAGTTATTAAAATTTTCTGTAGCAATTATCAAAGTATATTTTATTGTATGATTTTGATTATTATTTAATTCATGAATTAATGAAATGGAATAGATGGATTTAATAACAGGAAAGGTGGCTTTGTAAAATAGGAAGGTGCTAAGTTGTATTCTTTTCTTCTCAGAAACTTTTTCCTTTATCCCTTTTGCAAAATATTCTGCCAACAGCGTTACTTGCTGGTATAACTATTCTAATATCATCCAGATGCATCTGATAATGTAGCCAAGGAAGAATAATCACTGATGAAAGAGCATTTTTCTGGCTCAATGTTTTTCTATAGCATACTTTTATTTGGTTTCACTGAGTAGAATGTTGATATTTGTACATCCTTAGAAGAAATAATTCAACTACTGTGGTGTTACTTTATTTTGTCACTCTGTTGCCACCTATTCAAATTTTCAGTCAGCATATGATTCAATCATTCCTCAAAGTAAATTGCTAAATGGTATTGTTTCACTTACCCTTGATTTCCATGAACTGTTACAAGCGCACATTTAATCAGGAGTTTGGTAAATACTTCTGTATTTTCAGTTACAAGGTATATATTTCGCCACTTGAAAATTAATGGAAGGTAAAGGAAAATGATAAGGTTTGATAAAGTGTGTTTCAGTTTCTTTGTCTCTAAACCACCATAATACCAAAAAAGGTGAATATCTTTCTATTTTGGATTAACATTTAATCAAATAAAATTGTAGTTCCTTCGAGTGTGTGAGTTGTATGAAAAATTTTCATTATAACCTCTTTTTAAACAATATTTTACTCTTCATAATTTTAAATTATTTCAAAATCTTTGTTTGTCATGAATGCCTTATTTTTAACATAAAGCTATAACATATTGATAGTGTGAGCTGCAAAATTCTCATTTGTTTGACAAAAATTCAGCTATTTCTGTGCCTTTTAGTCTTTTTATTATATTATTAGTTATCAGCCCTGATGCTCATGCTTCCTGATTTAAGAATTTTAAAGAAATAATTAGACCTGCATTATATGAAACATATTGCTTAATATGGCGAAAAAACAAAATCAAAAAGTTGATTCTTTCATTAAATTCATCTTCCATTGAGGACAGTTGAAGCTAAGCCGATATCTAGGTTTACATGAAGTGTGTTAGAGAGTGCTTGAGGTGATCTTGTTAAGAAGTTGTCAGGTTAGCTAGATTGCAAGTTAACTTGGGTCTATGTAAGTTTGAATTTTTACATGCAGTTTGTGTATAGTTAAGTATTCTGAAACATATGCATCCATCAGAAATATGAAATGCACAAATAAATCTCTTTATGAATTTCATTTTAATTTGATCTGGCAACTTATCAATAAAGTTCTTTCATCAGCAATCAAGCCCATCCTCAATTCATTTATTTGAAAAAATCATTTCTTTAAACAATGGATCTCTATTTATGTACATACATAAGAGTATGTCCATATAAAGAGAGATGTTCATGAATTAATGCTCTTATTTACAGAATTCTTTTTCAGTAAACAAGGGCTTAAAATTCAGGAATTGTTTATTAACATTCAGAGGATTTATCTATCTGGTAAATGTTATTTTTTATCTCTATCGATAATCATAAGCATGCTGTTTGAAAATTATAAATGATAACTGAAGAATGTCTTGTAGATTTTACATTTTATTCAAAACTATAACAAATTTTAATAAATATATTTTCTATTATTTCTTCTTTAACACAACAAATCAGCATCAATACATTTTTCTCACATTCAGTCATATAGTGAGGATTATTTATGATTATTTTTCCTTGATGTCCTTCTCATATACACAGGTGAAAACAGCTATGTCCGGCTTCACCCTTCCTTTAACAGCTGTTCCAAATTGGGCCTTCCATGTTCCAGAGGAGGAGTGGAGATCTCATCTTGTAGAACGGATGCATTGCATTCAAAGAGGTACCACACCTGTTCATTCAAATCACAGCACTTCAGCCTCCAGCGAATTAAACAATCAGAACAATAATTAAGGATTCTCTAATGCCTTCAAGCTCCTTTCCATATAGGTAAGATGTGTTCATGAATTGGTATTTTTCCATGCTTAATGATTCCATAACCACTGGCATTTCCTTTCCCTCTTGGTAGCTAACGTTTTCCCTCATACCATCCATATACTTCTTTGAATCATCCCTTCTGACTTTTCCCTGAAATCACAGTTGTTTAATTTCTGTAGCACTATTACTATTATCTTGTAATACTATTGATTTACCCTCTTCTTGTCTCCATTTTATATATTTGACCAAGCTATTTCCAGCTCATTTGCACATGTTTTATACACCATCTTTATGTTTTATCAAACCAGCTCACTTTTTGCAGTCCATGCCACATCCTCATCTCAAAAGCCTCCAATCACTTAACCTCCTTCTTACTTAGGATCCATATTTGTCTGTCATGAATCAGAAAACTCCTTGCAAAGGAGCTTACCAGTATTTTTTGGTAGCATTTCCTTCTTTCTCTTCCTATACAGTGGAACCACATATGTTGTTGAGTATTGATTTGAGTATATTTATTGGAATTACTTTTTCCTTTCCAGTAGTAAAGCTATCTTTTTGGTTGTAAAAATTTCAGGTTATTTTAGAAAATTTTTTTTTAAGTTGATAGACCATAAATACTGATGTTAACCATATCTTGAAAAATCAAGTATATTTTACACTTTTTGTCACTCATCAATATTGCATAAAACAATGAAATTGATTAACAGACTTTACAATGAGACAGGAACTTCATAGTTCTACCTATAAGGTGAATTTTTAAGAGGGCAGCAGTTAATCATCAGTTTTAAAACATTGATATCTGATAGCAATTTCTTGTTATGTTTACCTATTTCTAATTTCATTTAAGTTTCAGTCTGTAATTAGTTTAATTTTTAACATTATCCAAAAAGAAGAAATAAGTTAAATATAATTTATATATTAAATGATTTAATTGTATACTGCTACTCAACTGTGAATAATTACCAATAATCCACCCTGGTAGAAGTTAATGGTTGATCATTTGGTGGTCTGTGGACCTCAATACCTTTAAATACACTGGCAGTCTCTTTGGAAAAAACAATGAATATGACATTTTCCTCATCAGTTTGGCTTCATATGAAAATGGGTGTCCTATTATCCATTACAAAGTCAGTTCCTCATGATTATATTACTTCAAGGAAGCAATATTATCAGTCTTTCCTTGAAAAGCAGGAAATTTTAATGCTTGGCTATCCATACAGAATGAGTTATTTTGTAAAGCTCAAGTAAGAAATAATTCTATCAATCAATCTCGTTATCTCTGAAATTCATGGTAATTAAATGTACCCTGCTTCAGCTATAAAGTTACTTTTATGTATTATGTGAAATGAGTTACTTTTATGTATTATCTATATTTATCGAAGCAATATTGTGGTTAAATATAGAAATAATAGCATTATGTCCTTACAGCTATGATCAGAAATTTATATTTCACTGATGATGAAAAGGAATGTTAAAAAGGTAAACTATTGGCTAATTTAATTGTGATCATATTTAGAGATTCTTTTAATTATGCATGTAATATGTATTCCTAATAACTAAATCTTATTTACATTGGTATTAGTCTGAATTCTCTGACAATATTTACTTATAAATAAATTACTCCTTCATCCAAAAATTTGCTAGTGATTTGAATGTTTATCTTTCTATAATTCTCTTCTCTGATATTTCACAATCACCTCAACTTCAGGTGGTTTCACTGTATTTATTTGAAGGAAGGCTTCTCAATTTTTTGTAAGAAAGAGAAATGCATTTCATTCATTAATCCTGGGGTGTCTCATGATTAGTATCACCAATAAGCGGTAAATATTAATTCTCAGCCTTAAATCTCTTCTGACTTTTCTTTTTTAACATTCTTAAAAAGTTTTCTGAAGCAACTTACTGCTTATCTTATCCAGCAATATTAAACATATTGATAGTGTGAGCTGCAAAATTCTCATTTGTTTGACAAAAATTCAGCTATTTCTGTGCCTTTTAGTCTTTTTATCATTGGTGCTATTGGGAAGCCCTTTAGCATATGGTCTCCTTGCATTTGTCTCAAGGTAGTAGATTCCTCTTGCACTATGAAAGAATAAAAGAAAAGATATTTTTATCCAACTCATTGTATTCTTTAATGGCATAAAGAAGAAGAATGCATATCTTAGCTTGTATTATAACAGTAACATATAACTCAAATGCAGATAAATATCTATCAACCAATCGATTTGCTTTTGGGGTAAGAATGCTTGAAACACATTAATCTCTTAATTCATGTATCTTAAGTTTGTGAGCCATTATAATTTAACTTCTGGGTTTTCTTGAATCCTTAGATTTGAATTAGATTGAATCCTTAAATTTCTTTATAGTGTGTATGTTGATTTGATTACTTAAGGTTAAAGGTTTGCATTATAATCATGGCTAATTTATCGAGCCATAAAAACTTGTAAAACATTTATCTGAGATAAGAAAAAAGAAATAAATTGTGATTCCAAGAAATAGAAAATGAATTTGCTACTAGAGAATTGTGTCCGCCTAGTATTTATGCACAAAATAGGTTGCTTGCTTTGGACACAAACAGCATGATGAATAATAAAATGACATTTTGGTACTTATACAAATGTAAGTGAAAGTGTAACATTTGAATAAAAGAAAATTATAAGTTTTNAGTTTGAGTTATACATACTATTCCCTACATTTGTTTGTGAAAGAAATAAATTGCGAATCAGGAAATCAATATTTGTTTTTCTATAAATTTATTCCATAAAAATGCATTCAGAAAAAGTGTTAGAATTGTTTGATTGCACCAGATATTGGAAGTTGACTTCAAAAGTGTTAAACTAATAATTTCACCAGCCAATGCCAAAGGAAGAATCACATTTCATTTACCAAGGTACTAGTATATCAAAAATTCTGAAGTGTAGTTGAATGAGTGAGGAATAATCAAAATTGAGAATATTAGTAAACATATGCATTTGCATATTTTGGGTATAGCATCAAAATTTATAAGTAACATTAACCATCTTTTATTAAATTGACCTGATATCCATTCTATTTTTTTATTACCTTTTAGGAACATCTTCTCCCATTTTTATGTACTTGGATGTGTCAGCTGTACACCACCCAATGAGGTACAAGAGTAAATTTGGACATGGAGCTGCCCAAAAACCTACTTTGCTGTTTATTGATTCGATGAAGTATGGAGTCACCTTTTGGTGATCACAGGCCAGCGTCTCTATGAGTATAAAATGTCAAAATTGTACTTCACTTCTTGTGTGTGAATGCAATATACCAAAAAATATTGAAATAGTCGCAAAAACTTTGCAGAATAGATATAAAATAACACAGCATTTCCCAAACCTTAAATTAATGAGATCCATTACTATACAGTATGAAGATCTGACTGCTTTCTTTCAATGAGTATTTTCCAGGCCAGTCATAGTGCAATAAAATACATTCCCAAGAGATAAATCTAACAGTTTATTGAATTCATTATGAACTTGCATGCAACATGCATATTTTTCAGTTATATTAAAGATTTATTTTTATGGTCATGTGGATCAGCAGTATTCTCTAGGACTAGCTATGGGACCTAGACCACACTTTGGGAAATGCTGAAGCATTGATAGTTTTAACAAGTGATCTGAGGCAAACTTTTGTTGAGTAAATTATTTAAAAAGTTAGTTGAAGCAATTCAGGAAAGAATATAAACTGCTTATATATATGTAACATATTTGTTGTTAAATTTTAACCTGAAAAATGAAATGTGCTTTTGTATTGTGTTCTTATGTATTGTATATAAGTAATGCATTGTGCTAAGATTGATCCTATCATCTTCCATAGCTTTTTTGTCTCTCAAAAGATTGTTTCATTTAATTTCTATTTAGTTATCCACTGTAATTGTTGTAGAACTCTGAGCTCAACCTTTCAGTTATAGCTCTGGCCCTATAATATATATAACCTAATCTGAATTGAATTTCTTTGAAGTTATTATTAAATATTGACATACAGAGTGTTGGTATTCAACCTATGCATACTGGTACTACCACATCAGTTATTAAAATTTTCTGTAGCAATTATCAAAGTATATTTTATTGTATGATTTTGATTATTATTTAATTCATGAATTAATGAAATGGAATAGATGGATTTAATAACAGGAAAGGTGGCTTTGTAAAATAGGAAGGTGCTAAGTTGTATTCTTTTCTTCTCAGAAACTTTTTCCTTTATCCCTTTTGCAAAATATTCTGCCAACAGCGTTACTTGCTGGTATAACTATTCTAATATCATCCAGATGCATCTGATAATGTAGCCAAGGAAGAATAATCACTGATGAAAGAGCATTTTTCTGGCTCAATGTTTTTCTATAGCATACTTTTATTTGGTTTCACTGAGTAGAATGTTGATATTTGTACATCCTTAGAAGAAATAATTCAACTACTGTGGTGTTACTTTATTTTGTCACTCTGTTGCCACCTATTCAAATTTTCAGTCAGCATATGATTCAATCATTCCTCAAAGTAAATTGCTAAATGGTATTGTTTCACTTACCCTTGATTTCCATGAACTGTTACAAGCGCACATTTAATCAGGAGTTTGGTAAATACTTCTGTATTTTCAGTTACAAGGTATATATTTCGCCACTTGAAAATTAATGGAAGGTAAAGGAAAATGATAAGGTTTGATAAAGTGTGTTTCAGTTTCTTTGTCTCTAAACCACCATAATACCAAAAAAGGTGAATATCTTTCTATTTTGGATTAACATTTAATCAAATAAAATTGTAGTTCCTTCGAGTGTGTGAGTTGTATGAAAAATTTTCATTATAACCTCTTTTTAAACAATATTTTACTCTTCATAATTTTAAATTATTTCAAAATCTTTGTTTGTCATGAATGCCTTATTTTTAACATAAAGCTATTGTTTGTTGAACTGTGAATAAAGTATGTGTGTTGATATCAGAATTCTTTTTATTAACTGATTTTACTAAGCCATGTAACTCTTAATTTAGACATCAATCTAGTTTCTCAGAGTGAATTCCTTCAGGCTGCTCTTCTATTATATTTCTCTAAAATGAAGAGTCTCTGAATCTTTTCCGGTCACTCTAGAATTTTAACAGCTAAAGCTATAGAAATGTTTATGTGTGATTAGGACTAAACTTAGTTGTATGTGCTAACTTTTATCTCATTGACTTAACCTGGTAACATTTTTTTATGAGAGTAGTTAGTTATTTGCGCGAGAGAATTGTTTTTGGAATTCCCATTTGGTGATTCTAATTTAATTTCAAACATTTCATAATTTTGAATGTAGAAGCTTATGGAAGTTGTCTTGAGTGGCAATTGGATGAAACTATCCACTTCCTGAAGAGTTCTTTCTAAAGTTGGGGATTCCATTATGTTTTTCTTTGCCGATTCACTACTTATGTCCAGTTTTTAAATTTTCACTGACCTTGGTGGCTTAACTTAAGTTCAGTCCTGAACCCACTCCATCAGACATATTTACCTTCTAATTATAATTACTATAGTACATGCTCTGGGTTGACCCCCCAAATCTTTACTCTAATCTGCATTTAAAGATCAGCTTGCTCATGGGTTTATACTGTAATTTTCAAGGTGTTTCTCTCAAGCATTTTTTAAAATTCCCACCTATTCAAAAAATTTACCTCTATGTCCTCATTACTTGCACTCACCGTATATTCCTCCACTGCATCCTGGTTGGCTGCTTCCTCCATTAACATAAAAGTCTACGTGTCCATTTGGTCCAAGTTGGCCCAATACTCCTGCTCCCGTGTGAATTACATCAACAAATATAGCATCTGAGGGGTCCAGATCACGACTGCGGTTGTTGCCCATGTAAAATATGATTGTTGGATCCAGACCTAATGAAAATGACAAATGGTTTTTTTTCTTTGTTCAAAACATCTGCATCCAGAAACATACCCAATTAGTTGATGAAAAGGAAACCTTGTGGGTCTCTGCCAGTTTGTTATCATTTACATAGAAAGTAAATGTTTGAATAATGAGTTCTTGGAATCTGCTTTTCATATAAACATACACCATGAAATTGTGATTCCATCAATCACTTTTGAGGTATATCAGTAAGTAAGCATTTCTTTGGTGTGACTCATTAGTGATGAGTCACAGGTTCTTTAAATTTTGCTTACATTTCTGGAAATTATGTACGTTCCTTTTCACCTGGAATGAGTCATCTTCATAAATCACCAAAGAAAGATATGCTTGGTTTTACTGATATTCTGATTTATTTTGAAAAAGGGAATACTTGAAACATTATGTTACAATAAAGTATCTTAATGAACGACTTGTTTACACAAAAGGATTCTCTGTTTCCCATATGCAAAAGACTCTTTTACTATTCTATAAATATTTTCAGAACATTTTTTTTACAAATTTATTTAGACCTCATTAGCCCTTAAATATTTAACTTAGGTAGAGACAGTTTATTCCAGTCTATCTCATGCATATGAACTATTTCACCTCACACATATTAATTGAAGATACTATAATGTAAAAACATTAAGACACACTGTTTTCAGATTTATATAATGTGCAATTTACAAGATGTTTGCAAATCAATGATGACTTGAATTCATAGTGGCCTTTAGCTGCAATAAAATATTTAAAGCCCTGATTTTGTTTTTCCGTCCAAAATTATAGAGTAGAAATAAATATTAGTAGTTTTCAAAACAAAGGTACACTCTGATTTAACAAAGTCATATTTGCCTCCTTACCTGTAATTCGTCCAATTCTGTCTGGCCCGACATAATTTGCCACTAGGCCAGCAATGTGGGCACCAACACTGTAGCCAATTATATGTACACCTTCTGGTGGAGCACCCACCACTTTCTCTATTTGAGATGAGGATTTAGACCAATACCATGCAGCCTCCAACCATGCCACCAGTTGAGCAATGCAAAGGGCACAGAACCTAGGAGACCATTCCACTTGGCTAAGACACGGCTCCACCACAAGAGATGAGTAGTCCACTATGATGATATTATACTCCCCACGTGTGAAGTAAGCTTAAAAAAGAAACAACATTCCATTAAAAGGGGCAAACATTTTTTTACTGAGATAAATTGCCATATCGATCCTATAGAGGAATATCAAGGAATATGCGTACACCATATTTACATACATACAAATGCATTCATATTTATTTAGGATGAAATACATTAGATACAGTTGGTATGTCATAGAAAAGTGATTGGTTGAAGTAAAGTGAAAGACTGAAAAAGGTTGGTTGAAAGTGATTTTGGGATCATTAGAATACATACTTTAAAAATGGAGTGAATGAAAAGGTAGACAGATGGGTATGTGGGGAAGAGGTATGCAGGGAAAGGAATGTATTGAAGAGAATTGCAATTGTACGAATGATTGCTTATATACACAGGATAAATGCCTCTTAATGGATTCATGTTCCCTAAAATTCCCTAATGAAATAATAAATGTTAACGCTTGTCACTTTCAAATACCATTGTCTTGTTAGCCCATGCCAATAATGAAGACACTTTAGGCTCATTTTCTTGCTGTTTGCATAAGATTACATGCAAAGAGCGACTTAGAATAATCAACAGTGATAAATGGCTAGGTTTTTCCTGATTGATTTTAGACTCTCAATCAGTATTTCCCTTCTGCACAGTAATAAATCTCGAAAATGAATGACTTACGCCCATAACAATAGGGCCAAAACAATACTATGCTGAGTTAATATTTTATTTTGTACCTGTGCACCTATTCTTGGTAATAGGCGTATTAGAAAAATGAAAATCTATATCCTGCTAAGAAAGTGGTATATTTGGGTCAGGTTTGGAGGCTGAGGAACCTCAAGAGGCATCGATGTTATGTATTGATACCCAGGGTTCCAACTTCTCCCTTCCTTAGATCTAAAATGTCCATCTCCTCTCCATTATGGCTGACTTCTTTCAGCCTTCTGCCACTTAAAATAGCAAAGTCTGCCTGCACTCTTCTTTTTTCTCTGGTGAACAAACAATGGAATTTGTTAGTAAATACAAACTCCAATTTCATTAGAGTATGGACGAAGTAGGAAATAAATATGGCATCCCTTTGAAACATGAAAGCATAAGAATGAAGAGAAAACAACAATCAGGGTCGATTCTTGGCACTTGGGCGTCCTGATGCAAAATCCTTCACAGACGCCATTGATAAAAATTACGTTCGCTGCTGAACGCCATAAACATGGTTCAGTTTTATGCATTTGAAAATTCCTTCGGAGATAAATATTTTTTATAGATGACACGGATTTTTTTACGATGTCCAATTTCTCGACCATTTAGTGGTAAAAGTCAAATAAAGCAAAATTCCGATTCGATTAATTTCATTTACGTCAAATATAATTGTAGTTTATTAAAGTCGATGGGGAAAAATTTTTACATAAAAATTCGATGATTTATAAAGTATTAGAGTTAAGCGAATGTATTTACCATTAAACTCTTACTTTCATAGGGCAGCCATTTAAACTTGAGCTTCAGAAACTGAATTCCTAAATGCGGGACTAATGACACTTCTAGTTTCGTAGAAGAAGGCAAGAAGATTTTCATTTTCGTAGAAGGCAGCGACATTCCATCTTTAACCTTTCCTCAACTACCTGACACTCATTTCAAAGGTAAGTGAAGTATTTTAAGGAAAATTGGGTTGAAATTGCTTTTATGTAATTCGTCTTGAAATACTGAATTACACTGTGCATTCTCAGTATAGTTTACACTCTCAGAATAGTTTTACATTCCTTTTGGTAAAAATTGAAGAGTTTGCCGATTAGCTCTAAATACTGAAATGGATATAGTGAGAAGTAATGTCTTCTTTGCACGGCAGTATTAAACGCAAAAGAAATATTCCTTTTGACCATCTTTGTTCATAAGTTGTTATTTTAGATTATTCCTGTTTTAGTTTTTTATTGTGTGATTTAATTTTCAAGTGGTTAGCTTTTAAGTTTTTTCTCATTTGAATTTGATTCGAACGGCTAAAACACAGGAGAAATGTTCTGAGCCGGTTGACGGCGAAAGCAGAAATTTAAAAGCAGTAAACAGCAATTAAACTGTTGAAAGTTAAGTTATAAAGGTTACTTTTACGTCACTTCATTCGCGCGAAACTTTTCGTAGACCGGTTCCGGTTGAAGAACACGTAACAGTTTAAGGTAAGGTAATGGTGCTCCTTTCCCGTCCTTATCTGATTGAAATTTACAATTAACTGCCCGATGAAGATCTTGAGCTTAATCTTATTAACGAAGTTTCAAGGGTGCATTTGACGTAAGCTAAGAACGAGATTTTTCAAACGAGAAGTTAGACGTTAGGCGTTCGTGGGGTAAAGGTAGCTTCTTTTTTCATTCATTCACTCAAGCTACCCTTCCGACGAGAAAGTGGTTTCGTGTTTTGGCAAGCATTCGCTATTGTTGATTCTCAGGTCATGGGTTTCCCTTCCACGCGACTCAAATAGTTATGAAACTTCTAAAACAGACTGCGCAACTCTGCCTTCATAGAATCGTCTTCTCACTGCCCTTGTTCTCAATAAATTAACTCTTCCATCATTATACGTCGCTAAGTTGAGTAGTGCGGTTTGAACTGTTGGAGAGGTACCTCTACATCAACTAGTTCAACGGATGAATTCGAGCTTCCGCGATGCGGCATAAACTATAATTCTTTAAAATATGTAAAATTATTTCCCTGAAAATTACCTCTTGAAACTTGGAAAGGTTTAATCCAAAACATTTATACGCAAGTGCGTAGCGGTAAATCTGTGTTGCTCTCAGCAACAGATAATGTTGGAGCCCTCTATGGATTACAAAAGGGGGCCCTTATGTCTCGAGGGCCTCGCTCTATTGCAGGGGCTGCGTATAATCATGCTCCTGTGTCGATGTGATTTCATCTTAACTTTGATTCCTCTCAAAGTGCAGAACCTACGAATAACTATATGTTATTTAATCAATAACTATTATTAGACGTATAAATACGGCGGACCATTATATTTTGACAGAGTTAATTAGAAATGTAACATATGAACTGGGATTTACACTAAAATCTTAGCCAACACGCGAGATAATAGGGAGCGTAATGGTAGCAAACGTGGAAGATCTCATCATTAGATAATGACTTACAATATATTCCTTTTCTATATGAACATACTAAGAAGTATCGTTTTTCCGCGATACTCTTCCAGACTTAACCATCTTGAAAAGCTTCTTCCATTCGGGACACATCCTAATCTTTTCCCAATTTTCTTTTATTGCTATGCAAGCCCCTTTTTTTGGGATCTCATACATATTCAACTTGATTTTTTCGATATGCAGAACCAATTTATCGATCTATTCAATCTCTATCAGCAACCACACTTTCTCGTTCGAAAAAATACGTAACACATAGTTACGGAATAACCTCTGGTATACATGGGATACATGGTCTATATTGTCTGTATGGTATGGTATAAATAGTCTATATGGCCATGCGGATTTTCTAAAGATAAAAAATGATCAAAAGTCAACATGAAGCCGTTTTGTAGCAAGAATACCAATTGAAATATTCTGGAAATAAAAGGCAAACAAAAAGCACAAACGGAATATTGTAGCAACGAGTAAACATCGATTGTAGCTAATTTAAAAGTGCTTCGACGGCCAAGGTTATTTCACACCTGGGCCCATCGGGAATCGAACCCAAAGCCGCTTTCACCGATGTCGAATGCGTCACCTACATGGCTATCCGGAGACCCTACAGCAATCGTTGTGGACATCTATACGCACACATTTTCCGTGAAGAAGATATAACACTTTTCTGTTTCGAATGAAGGGCTATGTCGCACGTAGTCCGTTACAGTAAGTTTTGGTTATGATTAGTGATACTAATAACTCAAGTTACCGGTTTTATTGAAAAGTGAGTTATTTCGCCTAACTAATCCTTCCGTCACACGCAGACTGTGACGGTATAGCTCCTGAAGTTGGTATCATTTCCATAAGTAATTAATTTGACACTGCGGTTCCCAAATTGTGACTCGCTCTCTCAACACTCAGAAATCAGAAGAGTGCAGAAAATGTGCAGAAGTGTTCTTTCAACGCTCTGAGTTAAAAAGCGCGCGGTATAATATTGGTAGAATATAGCTAAGTTCAAATGCCTAGTTTGTTCCAGCTCTTGGAGATGTGATGCATTTCTGTTACTTGTCAGCTATCTTGTTACAGCAGGAACAATTTAAAATATTTAGGGCTGTTTCAGGAGGGGATTACGCATAGGTTTCCAAAGAGTAAAAAATCCATAAAAAGGAATATCTTCTCTTTGAAGCATTAAAACATCTATCCAGTGCTACTCTTTTAAAGCGTCAACTGAGTAACAGGCTTAAGTAAGAAAGCAGACCCTATAAATGCTGATAATCTGGAGCGTTTCTTGCACTGAAGAGGATTTTTTCAACAGAACAACTTTCCCTGTAATACTACGGAGAAAGTGAAACGCACTCTTATGAAAAAAAGTGGTGCGTCCAATGAGTTTAATGATACTTCATTTACGGAAAGAAACTAGCAGTCAGTATTAACAAGAGTGAGGTAATGGCTCGATAGAGGGAAGGAACAGGTTAGCACTAGCAATACTTTCTTATAGTTGAATTTTTTGAACAGGAAAAGGATACCTTTACGATAATAACTGTGAGAGAGGCTAAGATATTGCCTGTAAAATTAAAATTGGCTCTAACTCATTAAGTAAGGTTTTACGACGGCTAAAAATTTGTATCGAAGAAAGTTCACATATCAACGTGATTTTTGACCACATTTTCAACGAAAAATGACAAAAATGGAACCAAAAATTTCATGGACACCTTCTGCTTTCCAACTGGTTGTGACGTAATTGTTTTCTAATGACTCGAAATATTTCACTTATGACCATTTCATGCCGATAATGGATTATGACGGAAAACTTCGCCTCTCTCTACATTCTTGAAATATCCTTGACTCGGTCATTTAAAACGATAGTCTGGTGTCCTTTCAAAAGAATCTGAGGAAAAATCGAATAGGCTGAACAAATCGAGAACTTTCGACTCCGTTCTTTACATATTAATCATCTACATTATTAATAGAGATTGTAAGTTGTACTTACGTAGATACCATTTTAATGCATTGATGCGTTAGCCATCCACTTCTCAGTTTCTACGACCTAAAATTCCCTACTTTAAGCTATTTCCTATAATTCTAGTAACTAATTAAATTATCTACCATCTCCCGTTTTGATTATTACATTAAGCATTCATCTTCTTCTCTGCCTTCTCTGTATCTTCAATTAATTTCCTTAATAACTCAAGTCAACAGTGACCACCATTTCTTCTATCTCCTCAGACGTACATTCTTTGCCATTAGAATGTAAAAAAAATGTATCAATATTCGTATAAGGATGTTTTCAGTTTTAAAAATTTCCTTTTTATTTTTCAATACTTTACTTCCCTTTTCGTGTTTTTATCGATCCAACTTAGTCTTTCCATCCTATGTCATACCGACATCTCAAAGACCTCAAATCATTTAATGTCCCTCTTTCTCAACGCCCAGGATTCACACCTTTAAGTAAAGTACTCTAGAAAAATAGGATTTTACCAGTATTTCAATAACATCTCTATTAAGTAACTTTGTTGCTGTTACCCTTTCAAAGTAACATGCGATATTTATTTAGAGCATATTTTACAAATAATGGAAAGCCATCCTTATTGCAATCTTCATAAAGGTTTTTAACAAGGAAATCTTGCTTTCAAGAAATGAAATTCTAAATTTATTTTCTTTTAAGTAGAATAGAATTTGTCAATGAATGAAAAATCATTATAGTTGAGAAAGAGCTACCATATCAAAAATTCTATAATTCTCTTAAATTAATGTAAATAAAGACAACAATCGATTAAAAAGATCTGCAAATAAGGCAAAATTTTTACACCCAGTAAAAAGAGGGTAACGTTTTAAAAATTCTGTATTACTATTGCATTCTAAACATGAATATAGCAAAAGGCACTCCTCTCCAATGGATGGAGAATATAATTAGATCAACGTCAATTAAAATTCGATCACATTCGATTGGATCATTCGATCCAATTACGATTACAATTGCATCTTATTTTAATTGCGTCTAATTGTCTCTTTAAATTATTAAAGATTATGTAGCAAAACTAGCCTAGGTCCACAATATATAGAGATGTTCCACAAAATATCGCTTGATACTCGTATGTTTCGTTAATTGTCTCCTCTCTATCCTATAGATGTAGGAAGAGATTTGATCGCCCTTGCATAGTTCCTCTGATAGTCTGAATCTCGCCGAAATAAAATAGAATTATTTTTTTATTATCATTTTTGTTATTGTTATTATTAATAGTGTAAATCTCGCTTAAATAAAGTCGAATTGTTATTATTATTATAATCATCATCATCATTATTATCATCCTCATCATTCTACTATGTTTCCTTCCTTTCGTCCCAACCAATCATTCCCCCTTTACACTGCCCATTATTTCTTGTACCTATAAGCTAACTAACGTTTCTAAATTCTTTTTCTGCCCGGGAATGGCCATAAAATGTTTAACTAGCTGTTATTGTAATTTATACCGAAAGTAAAACCGTAAATTCGAATGTTGTTTTATTTATCAAACATTCTTTTCTCTTCGTCGTTCCGCTCCTCAACAAAATTACGGCTCCCTCGGTAAATTTTAAAATTAACCGAATAACGAATCAGTTAAACATGTGAAAATTCAAAGGCCTCATTCAAATCTTCAAGAACTCTCTAAAACAGAAAACTTGCAAAGTATCAACTTAAGGCAGAGCATCCTCCGAAATTTCGCTATTACAATATGCACACCCACTTTCGGCATTTCCCCTGTGTGAAATCTTTTTCTTTAACTGACACCGAATTTCGCCCAGGAAAAAACGAAGCTAGGGAAAGAAGCCGAACTTGAAACCTTGATTTGGAGAGATTCTCCTTGAGAAGGCTCTCTTTTCTCTTAATGGCCATACAAAAATAATGGAAATTCTTCTTTGATTGGGCACAATTCAGACTGGTCTTATGATTCCCTGCATCAACCGGAATTTGTAACTATATCATCACCTAAACGTTGGCAAAGAAAAACAAATTTGAGCTGAGAGAGAAAACTTTCATTTCCAGGAATGAGATCAAGAAAGTGAAGGTTGACCTCGAGACTTTCTGCTCAGCATGAATAATTGCGGGCAACAAAGCGCAATGATTTCAAGGCCCAAAATGAATGTCGTCCCATGCCCATGAACTATCGCCGATCATTTGCTAAGAAATGCTGACTTTTCTTTTATCCGTAATGCAACGCGGAGATGAATCCATAATAGAGAGGAACGAATAACCTGAAGATGCACTCCCCTCTCACTCCACAATGTCCGATGCGTTCCAGATAGTCTCGCGGCTGTTGAAATTCCCGAAGATTTGTTAATTCTCTCCACAGTACACATTTTACCATAAAAATTTCTTTGAACTGCATACGACACGTTGATTTATGACTGTAGAACGAGTAAGACCTGAATGCCCCTCAACTTTCTCATGCTAGTTCTCATAGTTTTATTTTGGAGGCCCTTTTATGTTGATATGCTTCGGGACCGGCTCACAGCGATTAATGAGATAAGTAATTAACAAAGCCATTCGCAAAACGGGCAGACTTTGTATATGCTCTGCTGTATAATTTGTAAAGAAAGATGGAGAAAGGGAATTTTACAGAGGCAGAGTACTTTACAGTACTGATTTATAAGCCCGGCAGAGAGTAATTGATGAAAGATATGTCTCCATTATTGTTGACTTTATCTTATTATTGTCGACTCATTGTCGTACTTATTGTAATTAATTTTATTACAATTTGGTTACTAATTTTTGATTGTCGCTACATTTTTGTAGTGCCCTGATAAAGATTTAGCTTTGTACCCCGCAAGCCGCCAGTGGTTTATGGCAGGGGATGTATTAGCACCTTACCTAATCTACCCTATTAGATTCTCTGATACTATGCGGGAAGAACGACCAGAAGTAACTACCTGTTTTAGCGATAATTTCCTTGTAACGCTCAGTCGTCGCCTCTCGAAGATCGCGCTCGTTGTTTACCGGAATTACAATGTCTTTTACCTCGCGTAAAAATTCTGGACCAATGTATTTCGAAAAGCTTCCGTCGGTAATCAGATCTTCTTTCCTGGAGCGAGTTCCACCCAGTTATTTTATCATGGCCGTAACGCTACTGTCGAACCTGAAATCTCCATTGTCAAAACGGGTTGCTCTACGTTGAACCATCTCTAAATCTGAGACTAACCCTACTTCATGTGGATCCCAAATTGGGCAGTAGTATACGAGAATTGGTCGAATGAGGGAAAAGTACTCTAGATGTGCATCCCCTCAGGTTTCTAGTTGTTAATCTTTGCATTATATTTGCCTCTCCTATAGAATCTCGAATATGTTCCTTGAACCTTATACTAATTCTGAGTATAACTCCAAGATATTTTTGTGACGCACGAACTCAAAAGGGATATCCTGAAATTTGGTATTATTCGCTATAAACTAGCGTTGCATTTCATTTGGTACTCTCCGTTTGATTTACTAAGCCATTATTATGAAAGAAAAGGTTCACTTTAAAAGTGGAGTACCTTGTGTGCTTCTTGGGATATTGTTGAAAACTTCATGCAGAGATATAAAGTAAGAGCACTGCTCTAACTAAAGTGGATCACTCGGCAGCCACTGTTAAGCAGGTCATAGAGAAAGGAAAACTGTGAAAGAATCGCAGGAAATGCAGCCGTGAGGGAGAAATTGAAGGTCGATGATGGGTCCTCACCTTTCCTTATATCCGGACTCGGAGAGTATTTTCTCCCTCCTCCAAATCCGTGTATTATGACTTTGGTGGGGTCGTTGCCGTCGAAATGAGTGTTGTTTAGAATAGGTCCCGCCTCTCCCAGAAGATCCAGAAATTCCGGCTCTTCCTGGGAATCCCTGCAATCGGAAAAAGAAGTTTACGTCACTTTCGCAGGATTTCTTCCTCGGAATTGGAAAGCGGAAATTGCACAGGTGCACGAGGCATGATTTCCAGAGAAAAGATGGCGTAAACACATCCATCTACGGTTCAACCGGCATAGCGAAAGATTTCCGATCGTTTCCAACGTCCTTATTGATGTATGTACGTATCGCTATCATGATTCGTTATTACGTCATAAACAAGTCAACATCGGTTTATGATGGGGCACGGTTTTGATCTACGCCATGTAAGATGTGGACGAGTACTGCATATTTTTCACTTTTAGGTATACACAGGATTATGTATAACAAAGTAATATCTTATAGTGGGTAACCGGGACTTGACTAATATTAAAGTAAGTAAGAAGTAAATAGAAAATATACTCTCTCGGCCATCTCTCCAGGGTCTCCGGGTGGTCTTTACATGAAAAATAAATTTAAAGCTGACAGATAAATTTATGTACTTGATAAATATACATCTCACACTTATTTATTATTGACTAATTTTTGCTTTCCTTCTCTCTCACAAATATTGCCTTTTTCTCCCCTCAAAGATTAACTGTTGTTATCATACATATCAGTATTTTCTGTCCCATAGATAGGGTTCATTAGTAGAACACAACTCCTGCGCAAATCTACATGGCAGAAAGTGCCAAGTGGTACTTTGTAATTTCTAAATATTAAATATAATCCAAAACATATCTAATGCACAAGCTTGATCTCGTCTTTCAAGGTATCTTCTAATTCTCCACATTGTATGGATTCCATACATTACGTCATTTAAAATAATAATTCACAAGGAATCTGTGTAAGAATGTAAACAGTAGGTACCATTTACAAATACGAATGACATGACAGAGGTACCAGCAATAAGTTATTGATAAACGCGGAAATTACGACGACTGGAGCATCTATCCGGTGGATCATTTCTCTCGGAATCATAGATTTTACCAATTTATTTTCGACCTCGCTATATGCCCCCTAAAAAGTAGCTAAAAATCGCTTAACTCAAAAAGTCACTAACAAGTAGTTAAAAATTTAGTATTATATGTTACTCCGAAGCGAGTTCATTTATAAATTATATTTGCTCAATTTGACTGATAATTATACTAGTTAAAATTTTAAATTAAATTCAGAAGACAAAAGAAATATAAGTAAGACTTTTATTAAGTAAACGTAGTGCCATTTTCATTTACATATAAGAAAACATGTTGTGGTTCTTCAGAGAACGTCAAGGAGTGTATACGTAATATAAAACGCCGGATAGAATGAGAAAAGCCACTAAAATGGAAAATAAATGCTAAAAGAAGGAAAAAAATCTCTGGATCTAGTGACAAAATTGCTGAGTTGGCATCTATGCCCGGAGTTGCCACACACACCACCTGTACGATTCTGTTTTAATTCATCACTCCGTCTGGTTTTGAACCCATCTAAAACATATCTTTTATAATTGTAAATCAGGCATTCTTTCGTTCTGAATTCGTTCATAACCCATCGAATACTGACTCTTGTGAGTCTCTTGTAAGTGAACGCACTTACATAGAAAGGAGAGGGCTTGAGTGATCTGTACGCACGAGCGTTTGTATTAGTTTATGCGTTGTGCGGAGAATCTTACGGTGTTGTCAAGGCTTTCGGATCAGCCTGTCCCCATTTGTGTTTTATGAAAATGATATTTAAGTCGTAAAGGGGAGAAAATAAGACATATTCACGCAAACAGTGGATGGTTTAAAAATATCTTTCCCAGTTACGTCAGAGTTGTTTGACAAAATGTCGAGAAAGCAGTGGAGGAGGGAATTGTCGCTAGGATGCAAATATTTCGAGAAAGTTGGTTTGATTCAACTCGACGTCTTGTAAAAGAATGACAAAAGGAACCACAGTGAATAGAATGAATATTGAGCAACAGTTACTGGAAGATACATCCGGAAGAACATGAGTGAAAACTTCGCGTTCAAAACCTAAGGTAGTCCGCGCGTTATTCTAAGTATAACTTATTTCGGCTATTTCTTATTTTCTTTGTCCTTATGCATAATTTTTATACTCTTTTGCACTATTAGGAGCATATAGGTTTCTGCGAGATATGCCAACGACTTATGAAATCTTACCGTCATCACAATAAACGTAAATAATTTCAAAGTGATTTTGAAACATTTTAATAAGTAATAAATCATAAGTTTTAAGTAAATATCAATCTCCTTTTCGTATCTCCTTACTACTGCAGACAGTAAAAACATTTGAACCGCATAGGATATGATTACTAACTTGTCATGCCATAATAAAGTTATAAAAATCCCCCAAAATTCAGCAGAATACGAAAATCTACTACCAACGGAACCTCACCTGGTGTAAAGGTAGAATTGTATCCTTGGGTAAGGGCATCTGTAGGGAGGATCTGCACATGATGAAGTATTGAAGAGGTCTGTAACTGTCTTGGCTCTCTGGGGACCCTTACGAACCTTCCGCCGCTGTCCTTCGATCCCTGCAATAAAAGTTATTCTTAATATACCGACTCTCAGAGAACATAATGGTGAACTCAATCATAAAAGATATTTTGCTGCAAAATCATCTTAAGCCCGAAACAAGTGACACTGGAAAATAATTATTTCACATAAAGAACGTTAGGAATCATAAATAGTAAATTAAAGGAATAATAATTATATATATATTTTTTTAATGTTAATAATGAATTTATTTTCCTTTACCTCCATTACACTTACATTAATAACAAAGACAGTGGAATTACAATAATTGCACAAAAGGTTTTCATTACATTTTGTCACATATTAAGAAGTATGTTTAGGGGGGGAAAAAAAGAAAGTATAAACAATAAGGTCCACCTGAGCCAGGAGTTGGCTCATCAGGTGGCTATTTGAGCTAGGTTATTATATAATTTGTTGTTTATTCTTTTTTGTTTTTCTCCTAATTTTCTTCGGTCTCCCTTTGCAAAGAAATAAGTCGATTTAATGAGGTTTTCGTCATTCACTGACATCTATCTTTCTATTCCGACAACATCGGCGAGAGTTTTGTTTTTCAACGTTCTATTAATTGTACCAAACTATTGTTACCCGATCATTTATTCATCTTAAAAGCTACATTAAATCTACATAGATGCCTTGCAAGCTGGCTATTGTAATATGAGAGATCACTTACGGATTATCTCAATAAGTCTCAACCTCGCCCTTAAATAAAGAGGTGTTTATCAGAAGCCGATGCGACCGATCTCCAAGTAAACTGCAGAATAAAAGTAAAAATAACGAGGAAAAAGTGTATCATCTTCCTGTTTATTTCTTGGTTAAGATGCATTTTCACAGAACTAAACCTTTGCGTGTGAGTTTTGTGATGCTGATTTTTTCATTCCGAGAAAATAAGCTAGAAACACCTGCTTTGAAAGATAAATCTCTACGCTACCGACGTCTGAGGAATAAATTTCTCACGTGCCCGATGGGCATTATATTCACCTCATTCAAAGCGAGGAAATTCAAACGAGGACAGAATATTGCCTTCGTTAACATGAAACAGTCCCGTAAACTGCGAGAGTTCCGGGGGAACCATATGTTTGGTGATTTAGGAAAAAGAAAGTCGAGGAAAACAATAGATGCATAGATACCTTTGTCATTAAAATCGTCAAAGAAGGAAAGCCCTTGCTGGCTTCGGAGATCGTTTCTCTCCGAAAGTCTTTGGAGTAAATAACTGTGGCAGGTGTAAAAGGAAACGCTGCTGCCATATTTCCTTACATTTTATCTTCATGAGGAAACTATGCGATAGATATCTTGCGGTGTATTTCCAATGAAAAGACATGAAATACCGAAGATGGTGACGAAAGCTCGTGATAGAATTTCTTAGATATTTGATTTTTAGTTTCCTGTTTTCAATCTTATCCAGGTTCACTCAGCATGATATTGCTCATTAACATCAGAAAGCAGATTATGATGTGATTACTCAATCTCGGACTTAGCCTTTTGCCATATTTATCGTAAAATCAGTTAAAGTTTCAACTGACCCTCTCGAAAAGCTATTTACAGGAAAAGAGCATGGCAGTAACTCAGAATGTCACATTGAAACCAAGATGGGGCATACAATTTTATTGTGGAAGTAACCAATTGTGTTTTCTTCCCATAAACCACATTCACAACCAGGGGCGTAGCCAGGATTTGTCCATAGAGGTTTAGAGACATGGAGTAAACACTGCATTTCCTAAAATCCAGGGATAGGGATACTTCCGCCCAAAATGTAATGAAAAATAAACTGATTTATTTTAACATCTATACCCTGCGGATGTTCAGCTGTCTTCGTATGGCATAATTCCGGAGGCCATCCTCTCGCATGCTTTCGCTTACTGTTGGCTCTGTTTTCATGGAGGGTTTGAACCCCCAAAACCACCCTCTTGGCTCCGTCTCTGTTTAAACTAACGTCCTTTAGGAAGTATTGGAATGGTTGGTTTCTGTATTCCTTTCAGAGGCGTTGGTGATTTCTTCTAATAAACCCAAAAATTTGATAGAGACGCAAAATAATGTTTTCCGGAATGAAAAAAAAGATTATTGAATTCCCACAATGAAAACCATTTCTTTCATCCTTGGGGTAGATGTTAAGGACGAATTTCAACAGAGACAACTTTAAACCGCGAACGAATTGGAAACCCAGTCTCATATTACCACCAATGACGGCACCTGCCGAAATTTGCATATCCATTGCTTAAAAGAATGAGTTCTTGCGTTGCTGCGGCGGGTTGTGATGCTGTGGAAACACCACAAGAAGATGGGCGTAACTTTTTACTAATGTCTTGAGGTATTGTTTACGAATTCATTATAACATTCGCACTATAATACAAACATCTGCATTCAGCGCCGGTTCGAGCTACTATAGGAGTATTTAAGATTCGAACTGAACAATTACGAATTCGATAAGAAAGAAATGGAGAAATACTTTTCCGTAGCCGGGTCGCAAACCAGAATCTCCCACTTTCCGGGCGGATTCTCTAGCCAATTAAGCTACCGCTTCAAATCAATCTCTCCTCTGATTTCCAAAGCTATGATGGGACACTTTTTCTCCTTCATTTTATCTCTAAATTCAAGCATGTGAACCATGCCTTTTTCGTCGTTCATAATAATTTGATGATTATCATTTTAATTCATTCACAATTTTCAATTTCAACGTAAAAAAAATACCTACAAGTTATGCAAAAAACACATATACAGTATGATGTATCGTAAGACGTTTTCATTCGGCCAGATTTTACAAGAAAAGTAATTATTTTATCAAAGAAAATTACAAACTGTCCTCCTCTAGCTGTTTTCCATGTTTCCTATGCCTAGAGCCGGTACTGTCCGCAACATCTCTCTAAATTGATGTCAGTATGAATCCGATGATGATATCGAAAAAGTGACCAGTATTTCCAGATATATTCATCCTAAATTAGTGAAGATAACCTGTATCTATCATTCTTATTATTGCAGAGTTTCCCGGTGATTTTTCGAGAAAAAAAAAACCAAATGAAATTGGATTGGTTCAGGTCGTAACACTCGATTGAAATCCACCTCACTTTAGCGGTTCTGGAACCGGCAGTCAGCCCCAAACAGGACGGATTCCTACCTCTTTAGCGAGCGTTCTCATTGGATTCGTTCAACAAAAACTCATTGGAAAAAGTTCGACCCAAATTCAGGGGCAACTCTGTAGAGTCTTTTAAGAGTACTTGGATATCAACGCGTGCCCGCTTCTTCGTCGTCCGGAGTCTTTCCCTGTTTCTGTTTTGTCCCTTAGCGAAACATTCCTTTTTTTGATATCCCATATACGCCTGTAACAACTGAAACGAATCGCTAAGGTATTTTTCTCATTTACGTTATTTCCGCGTCCCGTTCCAGCTTACGCATCCACCGTCTAGTCATCCAAACAAAATTTGCACCTAAAATACCAAAAGATTCGTTCCACTTATCCGTCGGCGTTCTGCGAATCACGGTCAACTCTATAGATTACACCCGCTCAGTCTATTGTCTAAGGTTTGTATCCCGCCGAGGAACAGAAAAAAACAATGGTCCACTTACCTTGAAACGAGAAAGCCAACAAGAGGAGAGTGACTAGTGATATTTGGAACGCGAGCCGCCAAGCGTATCCGTGCGCTTGTTCCATCGCCATGACGACCAGTCAACAAACCAACAGCGCGGCCGACGGGTGAAGACCGACTGAAGGAGTATGGAGAAAGTGCGTAGCATGTGGGGAGGATGTGTGGGGGGGAAGGGTAGGAGAATGTGTAAAACGGAAAGGGGTGAAAGTAAAGAGGAGAGGGAGAAAGCTCAAATGGAGGCAATATCAGGAGAGTGAAAGCTTTCCATGAGAGTGACTGTTTTATAAGCAGAGCTCACCATTTACGAGGAAATTGCATCGGAAATGCCCGCAACGTCCGCCTGGAAGATCCCATTACTCGCCTCGCTTACTCCGTGTCCTCATCCCCACCCCAGGTGCCTTCGCTCTCTCTCGAAAGACCCTCACCTTCAATCGCGGAGACCTCGGGTTGCATAACCCGGCGATAATTTGATTTGGGCAACAATTATCATTTCCCGGCCAGAGGATTTTTTCTCTGATAAGCAAACGGGAAGGTATCGCTCAGGGCCAGAGATCTGCGTGCTTGAATACTTCCATATCCGCAATATACCGTTTTCTTTCCGTCTACTTTTCTCCCCCATTAATTATTTTCAGACACAAGACCTCACCCGCAGTTGAAGACCACACACTCACCATGGAACCCCATCATAGGACGGGACGGAAATGCCGACATTTTAATTCATCTTTTTTTTTGCAACACCGATTTTACGATTTTATTATTTCATTTCTATCTGAGTTTTCGCGGGTCTTTTTCGCTCCCCTTCTTATGTGAGCGTTTTCCCGCACCGTGGGTTTTTCTCTGAAAGCCTTCAGCCGAAGAGTTTTTTCTCCGCAACCCTATCCTTTACTTTTTATGTATTTTTTTATATAATTTTTTAACACTGACATTCTATGTAAATGTATGACTGCAGAGGTTAGGTGTAAGAGAGGCCCACATGGGCCTAACCTCGCCGAATAAAGTGTTTTATAATAATAATAATATATAATAACAATATCTGCACCCACACCGGCTTCAGAAGTTTTGGTAGATATTAAGCTTTTTGGAACAGATAATGCCCACAAAAATAAATGCGTACACCAATTTCAGATATTGTGGTATGATTTGAGAAAATCATCCACGGTTTGCGATGAAATTTTCGCGTGTTTTCGTAGCTCAGGCTCCAGACGTTTGCCCTTCTGGTGGCGAAGAGTTTTCAGCCGCCGTAAATAACTTCCCTCGATATCATATTCAGCAAGTCATACCTAAATGAATGAATGAATAGATTTTTCAACACAATTTTATCCTTTTACTCTTCCAGATTTGGAAACTTCTTCTAATCCGTCCTATAGACGGAAGCAACCGGACAACTTGGTCCGACCAAGAATATTACGTCACTCTTAAATGTAAAATGACAATCCACATAGTCATATGCCTCCATAAACGAAAGATCTAGCGATAAAATTTCGGGAATATTAAAGAAAATTTGACGATTTAAGTTCTGTGCATGGGAAATATTTCGATAAACTTTCCGATGATGCTTCGCTACTTATAATGCACAAATGTTCATTCTTTCGTAAAGAGTACTGATTTGTCGACTGGTAAAGTCTCAAAGTAAAATGGATGGTTTACTCATGTCGTTCAATCCACTCGAATTATACAGTGCATTATCAACTACTCATTACTTACCTGCACATCGAGGAATGACGTCTTCTCAAAGGTGCTCCCCGAGGCAATCTCTCCGTCACTTACCGCCTGTCCGCACCCGAACAGCACCCGCACACTGTATGCGACACGTAACCGATAGGCTGAGCCAACCGACCACAAGAAGGACTTTAATGGGCCGATAATACATTTAATTCGTCCATACAGAGAGGAAAATTGAGCATGGACCTATGCAATGACAAAGCCCTAAGACCGTTACAGAAACACTCGGATCATACCAAATTTTTTTTCCTAAAAAAGACACCTTTTCCGCCAATTTTCAGACTCGGGTGACGAATTTTTTGGTGTGCGCGCGCATGTATGTACCCGTACACAAAAATATCAAGAGTAACAAAACATAGCCATGTTTTCCATGTTTGGATTGGATGCTAACAAAAATAGCGCGGTGGTGTTCTGACAATGCTTAACGCGTATTTTACGACTTGGAAACGTTTCTGCGAAGGTGGGAGATTCCAAATTCAAATTTATTTTCGTTGACTTAGGGCTCCCGATGGCCAAGTGGGCAACGCGTTCGACTTCGGTGAAAGCGGTCCCGGGTTCGATCCCGGTGGGGGCCTACGTGCGAAATGACCTAAGCTGTCGAAGCACTTTTAACAATACTACTATACTACTAAGGTTTCGCTGTATGTCAATTTTTAAGCACTTCTTGCAAAATTTATGAGCAGTAAGAAAATGTGTCGGGAAATGTAATAAATCCCTTCCTGGTTTTTATAATCTCGAAAACTAGAATTGACATATTTACATCTCATATAGTGAAGAATGTAGCATTCTACACTTTATCGTTAATCATAATCGATAGCGTTGCATCTATTACTTCATAATTAAGAATTAACTCTGCTGATGACAATCAAAACGAAAGCGAAAAATCAATAATTACAGTCATTTTAGCATGTCTGTAAAGCATTCAGCCCGAAAGCCGGTTGGGACCTCATCCTCTCTACCATTAGCTACGAAGAGCTAGGAGTGGGAAATGAGGCTTACTGGGCAAGATGAGGAGTGAGGTAGTTTGCCCTTTCTTTCCTCACTGAGCCAGAATGCTATAAGCAGAACAAGCCCACGTTAGTGAAGCACAATGACTCTACGAGTAACACTTTTCGTAACATTGCATAAGGAGAAACCTTAGTTAATGCTATTATTCAGCATAACACATACCTCATTATCTTTCATATCATCAAAGCCATGAATAAGACCGAGACAAAACTATATAAAAGATACATTCTCTCTGTCCCTAACAAAAGAAAAATGATAAATACTTAATTCACCAAGATATGGTAGCAGGACCCATCTTAGCATAGATACGTCTAAATAATTTGTCCATCGAACCTCTTGAACATAAAGGAGGAAGAAGACTCACTGTGGCCTTACCTCGCTCGATAAAATAACAATAACAACAAATATGCGCAAGTCTGGCGTAGGTCTTGGTTCTCAGCTCTTCCTAGAGGCCGTAAGCGCTTTCCAAAATACGCCATCAAACGGTTCCCGCAAATTATTGCTTTCGTTACGGGTATTTTGATTAAATAATGTCCTCAAATTTGAAGAAAGTTCACGGTCTAAGGATTTTGAAATTGTTATATTTTAAAGGCATCCAAATTCATTTCCATCAACAAGAAATCTGTGTTGGATGCAAGCGGAAGAAAACCTCGTCTCTAGGTTTCTCTTTCAGAGGAGCTATTTAGCTCTGTTTTGACGAATTACTCAAGGGATTGTTAATTGCGTACATCCATTTCAAAAGTGTAATCTGTCTCCTATTCACCATGTAATGAGTTAAGACAGTTGAAAATGAGTGTTATTTTCGAATGTAATTCATTTTCATAAATCGCTAGTGATTGCCCCTTTTTGAAATTTTACTAGACATGTCCCTGAAAGGAAGGTTGTTCAAAGTGTAAGTTAAGTTTTAGTCGGTGATTTCACCGTATGAATGCCGATTCGACTCTTACGTTCGATTTATCTCTCTAGGAAATTCATTCTTATTCATACGATACGTACAAAATCGTTAATCACGCAGTCCTACTTCGGAATAAGTAACATGTGCTAAAATGATACCAAATGCAATTTCAGTATGCTATTATCCTCTTCTATTTGAAGAGCTTCGCCCCTCCCCGTTTCTTTAGAATTATTTCCGTAAGACTTAATAAAATAACTCTTATCATATTCTCCCACTTTACAGTTACTCTACTAAGTTGTAATTTTCGTTATTTTCCGAACTATTTCATTATTACTTCCAAATCTATTATCATCCACTTTCTTCATCTTTTTCTGTACACTTTCTCGCCAACTTCTTGTCTCTATCTAAATCCTTCTTTGTTGTCTTCAACCTCAACGACCTTCAGTTGTTCTTTACTAATTTGACAGCAATTTTACCGACAGCAATCTTTTTCCATACTCAAGGAAAAGACGTTTTGGCTCGTAAAACCGTGCACCTAAGAAAAATCCCGAGGAATGAAGAAAGTCTGACGGGATAGGGACTATAATAATATTTCTGAAAGATCTCGTGTTTTCCCGACGAATCTGANAAGCCTCAAAACAGGTGGAATTGGTGGTAGAGTATCAAATGTGATGTAAATTTAATGTAAAATCTTTTTTCTAATCATTTCCGTATTTCTGTTGCAATGATTAAGAATTTAAAACGCCTTTATTGCACGCAAAATTGAAACCAAAGCCACCGTCAAATTAACATATAATAAGCAAGTGAATGATTTTTTTCCCAGGTGGGTAGGACGATACCTTATGTTATAAGTACAGACGATGATTCAGAAAACTTACCACATAATATCAACTCGATAGATTATAAGCTCTCAGCCTTTTCTCCTCCATTGCATATCAACGTATGTATGTACTACCTATCCAAACTTTAGGGTTCACGGTATCATAACTTTTTTCTCTTGTTTCTCACCTGCAGTAGCGAGTAATAAGGAGCAAAATACGAAATCCAATTTTTAAAATTTGCGACTCTACTTATAATAATAAACAATAACTCAAATTTTAACACGAGCATATGAGAGAACATAATTCCTAGAACCCCAGAGAACACAATTGCTACCTAACTATTGCAGGGAGGCGCTTGCCACAAGGATGTGGTGCCTAGTTGGCTATACTCGTTCTTTCAGGGCTAAATCAATCTAGCCTCAAAACCACGAGGTAACACCAAAAAATCTATTTTTAGTGATGTCACGGAGGTTTTTCACTTTTCTATGTTGATTTAGATACTTGATCTTGATTAGGTTCAACAAATTATTATCTTAATAGACTGTGGTTGAGGGGCGAGCGGCATACAAGGTGAGTCCGGAAAGTAACGCAATTTCTTTTTAATTAATATATTTATTGAATATATCATTACAAACGTGTAATATTCTTCGAAGTAGTTCCCTTGGGCACCCACACACTTTTTTCAGCGACTCTGCCACGTACGGTACGCGTCCTGGGAGGCTTCACCAGGGACCTCGACAAGGGCCCTCGTAGGGCGTCTTGGATGGCTTCAATCGGCCCAGAATGGGACACTCGGAGCTTTGACGTTTTGTTTCTAGGTCGTATTCGAAACACCATGTTTCATCCCCAGTAATGACATTGTCCAAAAAATGAGATTCTCTTTCCACGCGTTCGAGAAATTCAGTCGTGACAGTCACCCAGTGATTCTTCTGATCGTCCGTCAATCTTGGGAATTCGGAATTGGGAACTCGGGGCTTGGGAGCCAACTTGGCACACTTCATCCTCATGTACAATTTATCGGTCACCAGTTCGTGTATAATTGTTTTGGAAATGTTGAGAGTTTCCGCAATCGCCCTGACACTCAACCGACCGTCAGAATTCAACAGATCGTGCACACGGGCCAAATTGCCGTCGGTTGTGCCAAATTGTGTGGTCGGCCGTCCAGCGCGAGGTTCGTCGATCACCTCTTTCCGGCCTTCCTTAAACGCCTTCAACTACCTCGAAACTTGTGAATATGACAGAGCACTGTCCCCGTAAGCTTGCACAATCAATTTGTGGGTCTCCGCGAGAGATTTGTTCAGTTTCGAAGAAAACTTTATCGCATAACGTTGCTCGAGTGACGATTCCATCGCGTTAGGTGACACAGGCACTGAACGGGTGCGCGGAGACAGTGATTCTGAGTCTCCAACTGCTTGGAGCAAACTGGCGAAGGCATCGCTTTGAAGAGTTCTCCTCACCTAACCCAACCGCTTGGAACACTCTGCGGCCATATAAGTACCAGCACAAAAAAATAATGCATTACTTTCCGGACACACCTTGTATATGGAATCGTGTACTGTTTGGGAAACTTTTACTCATGAGACTGGACAAATACGAGCTTAAAGAACAATTAAAAATCTCGTGGAACACCAAGTACTTTCCTGCATCATATCAGCTCAATGTACCGTGGTACGCATTTGATTTTCGCAGTTTCAAATCGCGGGATTAACACAGGTTTCAGAAAGTATTTAGTAACTTTGAAATTCTATGTCAACTTTTTTAAATTACTTTAAACCAGCTAATTCTGGTAATGTTTTTTCGTAAAATACGTCCTATTTTTAGTTGATAGCTAGTAAATTTTACTGAGATTTTAAAGGGTATGTTCATACTTGGAGAAAATAAAATTTTATGCTAAACTAAAGAGACTGTCGTTTCCACTGATAGATATATAATCCTATCACACCATTTGATAGGTTCACACAACAGCTTTGCAATTCTAATTAGAAGAATACCAAGGTTACTCTATGGGTTAGAGAAATGTTTGTTAAATTTATATCCCACTAACCCCAAATTTTAGGTCTTAAGCTAATTCTAAACAAACTACCATTACTCTATTGGTCTATATATGATACATCGGTTGAAATTTATTTTAGAGTATAGAGATGAGGGATTCCAAATAACTATGGCAGAACAACGGAGCTTGATGAGGTGCTCAAATTAGAAATTTCAGTGGTTGACACATCCTGCAGTCTTGCACATAGAGGCAAGGTTCGTGTAACATCTTAACAATCTATAAGCAATGAGAATAATTTCAAACAATTATGGTCCTGAATTTGAAAACAAAATTGTTAAAAATCATTCTTACAAAATATAAAGAACCTCAACTTTCTTTGTGAATTTTTAAAAATTTCTATTTACCAAGTTACTATACCATAATCCAACCAAATATTATTAAGGATAACCTTGATTAGCAAAGATTTTGGAAAACAAAAAAGATTAAAAAAAAAACTTTATTTGCCTTTAAATACAAATTGCAAATTAAGTTATTTGTGAAAATATGATGTCGTTACAGAGAAAACTATAATATAAGAAAACAAAAATCACAAATATTAACGAATTGAAGTCGCTTGGCTTTCCTAGCACAGCCATACCTTGCTAAGCTTTAGAGTCTTCAATGCTGTTCCTCAAATGTCAATGGAAAAAACCTTACTAAATATCATGAAATTACAAGAATTAGAGTAAAAAGTACCCTCACATCTTCGATTTCTCATCACAAGGGTAACTTCAAGAAATGCACATTTGCCTTTCAAAGACATACTAATACAACCAAGGCAATAAATGCAGAGATTACAGTTTGGGTTAGTGGACTTACTATGTTTCCACTTCCACACTTAGTTAATATGCTGTACTCAAAATATTGAGAACAACGAAGTACTTTCTTGAAACCATAGACAATACTTCTTGCAAGATTTGTAAGAGTTGGCTTTTGACATGCTTCAACACTTTTCATAACACATCCTTCCTTTAAAGTTAGTTGCCTGCAAAAGATAATTTTGGTTAATGAGCATCTAAGTCAGAAATTACACAGACAATTTAAAGAATGGATTACAGCAAAAGATAAGATGCAAATCAAATCTAAATTACAGCACACTCGCACTTTAAGAGAAAACAGATGTTTGAACTTCAATATCCCCTACTTTATAAATCATCACCAATGACAACTATACACATTTTATTATCTGTTGTTACTTAAATTCTATTTAAGTACTTCAAGCAGTCAAAGGAATAGTTGTGTGTTCTGAAGTTCACCAAAATAACACTTAAATTTATACGTGATGACTGGGATCCTACTCACATGCACCAAATTTCATTTGGATTAGTTGAGGAAAGGGCAGTTTTCATTTCATTGCTCAAACTTTCTTTGGAATTACTATAATAGCAATCTAGTAATTCCTGCTGCTTTGATTGTACACATTCAAGTCCACCTCCTGCTATAAATACTGAAAGATATGATTATGTTAGCAATAAGTTATAAATTTCAATCAACTGGTATTTACAGTATATGTTTAATCAACAAGATCCTAGCTGCTAAGTCGATATAGTTAAGCTTACAGGCAATTCCCTCTCCATCTTTATGGCAGATCAGGCTAAACACCATATCAATTACATTCGATATTTCAGCTTTTTCCTCTTCTTTCAAACAGATATCAGCATCCAAAAATTCATCAAGGCATTGCTTGATTTGTGGGTTTCCCCTGAAGGACAAAAATATAAATTTATAAGCTGTTTAATCTTTCAATAAAATGTAATAAGGCCTACATAACAAATAGCAAAATTTTTAATGAAGAAATATGTATTAACATTCTTGACTTCCAGTCTCTATAAATCAATAGCAAACTTTATTTATCATGAATCTCAATCAACTAACAGATAATGAGTTATGTATCTAATGAATTATGAATTTGAGAAATGAATTGGTTGATCACTATTACAAATTGACCATGAGAACAATCAAAAGAAACATGCCCATTCAATAATCAAAAAGTTAAAATTGAAAGTAATTTGTAATGTATGTTTGGAGAAAAAATGTACACCTCATATTTTAGTCCAGGTCTCGACTCGTATTAAAAATACTGTAGCAGACAACTTTTGGGTTGTTCAAACTAGTTTCCTCGTAAACCACCAGGGATAACGGACATGAAGAAAAGAGATAGTACAGCGTGGTTTGAAGAGACATCATTCTTGTTGCCGTGCATGCTGCATGCACACGAGAAGTGGTATTTTGTGATGATAGTGTTTTTTTTACGAGACAAAACACGACAATACTAGCTTCACAACATGATGCAATTTATTGCTAAATGCAGATGCTACTTGACTGCTGGCATGTTGCAATGATAAAAAAGCTAAATAAAGAAAGAACATACTCTCAGGGTTTGCTATATATTAAAAAAGGTCTTCTAAAAGAATAAAGTAACGTGTGTAAATAAAGGGAAGTGTGCAGCTGCCCTCATGTTCTCTTGTATCTAATGGTCAGGTTTGATAGTGAGCGCCTGTTCTCAGAACAGTGCCCTACCAACTGTGAGCGCCACCTTATGCCAACAAAAGTGGGCACCCCTCTGATAGACAGTGGCACGTGCCTCAGTGTGGTATCCTCTAAAATGGTCCAGTCGTTGGGGCTTTACCCATATCAAAGGGATGCTTTGACTTGGGTGGTTCTGAAAATCTGAAAATAAATAAAGAGAGAGGTTGGGACAAATGGGGAAACCCATTGGCTATAAATTAAATTATCAACTAAAGCCATTTCAAAAGCTTCTTGCAGCTGTTCACGCATTTTCATAGTTTCGGGGCACTCGTAACATATACCCAGGTAAAATGATGGCAATGGAGGATTGCAAATGACCCTGGCGACGCAATCCTGATATTTTTTATGGGAAAACAGTCTTTCTCCGTTAATTCGGGTATTCCAGTGCATTCAATCATTAATTTGATATTTTGGTGGATTGTGCACACGCAAACGCAATGAGTACCGGATGAACCAGGTAAGACGCAAATTTTAGGTCTCATTAGTGCAAA
>KZ308366.1:601345-613117 GCA_000376725.2 Ladona fulva | reverse complement strand
GAAGAGAAAGGTCTTCAACCAATGCATTCTACCAGTTTTGACATATGGAAGTGAGACTTGGGTGTTAAATGCACCAATAGCCAAGTGAGTTCACACTATACAAAGAAGGATGGAACGATGTATGCTTGAAATCACAAGAAGAGAAAGGAAACGTAACACCTGGGTTAGGATGATGACAGGAGTGACAGACATCATAGATAAGGTAAGACCACTGAAATGGATGTGGGCAGGCCATGTTGCAAGGAGAAACGACAACCTATATACATCAGCAGTTCGGAACAGGATACCAAGGGATGTGAAGAGCCCAAGAAGAAGACCAAAGGACCGATGGAACAGGGACATCATTCAGTTTTTGCGGGTAACATGGTAACGAGAAGCACAGCATGTACAGCATTGGAAAGCACTTGGGGAGGCCTACATACGACGTCAGATTGAAAATGGCCAATGATGATGATGATATATAATAGATATATGTATATTTCTGTGAACCAATTTTGATATAATCAGAATTGATTTACAGAAATAAAATTTTAATTTTATTCACTACAATTAAATTCAACTTTTCAGCCCAAGAAATGTTGAATGAGAATATCAGATGGGTTGGATGAAAAGTAATGGCAAAAATTGTCGGGTCAGCATACTCAGCTGTAATGTTTCGGTAGATAATAAGGACAACTACGACCTAAGTTGGACTGTCTGAGTTAACGAAAAACTGCTTTATATTACATGCCAAGAATGTATTTCTGAACCTTATAAGTTCAATTATGATCATCATGACCCTAATGCTGTGAACAATTTCCTCTATAACTCTCTATGTACGGTAACGGAATAGCTATTGTATCCAGCCAATACTGGGTCAAATGATTACAACCTTCATGCAAAGTAAATGAATGTTTCAGCTGGATATAATAAAATAAAAGAGGAGTCATCATTCTTGCCAAAAGAAAGTCACTGGGTAACAATAAACACTGTTACCTGTGATGATTACAGTGAAGGAAACAACAAAAACAATGTTTCCATTGCTGCAAAAGTCAAGTATGAGATTGCTTTTGTGCCATGATTCATAGTCACATTCTCATTTCTCACATCACATGATCACATTTGGGGGCGGTGGTATGGATCCAAGGGGGCGATAGCATGAAAAGGTTTGGGAAACACTGCTCTATGCAGATCATCCAAGTTTAGGATAAGATAGGAAGTCCAGGCATAAATCTCCAACAGCAGCTTAGTAATATCCACTATAGGCTTTATACATTCCAACAGGTTATTACTCGCCTCCTGGAAAGAAAAGTTTTCTTATAAATACTCTGAACTGAATGAATTCGTATGAAGGATGGATGACTTGGAGGAGTTGGCTTCTTGATAACAAGAAATAGAAAAATAACGTCTAGAAAATAGAAAGTGTATCTGACAGAATATATCAGCTCAACCTCAGGATAAATAAACGTTACTCTATGCCAGTGATTACCAAAGTCGGCGATGCCGCCCTCCTAGGGGCACTGATCTAATCCAGGGGGGCGCTAGACGAAAAAGAATTTTATTCCGTTGCCTTTCATCTTTCTTTCTCAATGGAGTTCACCTGGATTTATGGCATCAGTAAAACACCACAAAATAGTCATACAGTAATTTGGTGGATATTTTATCATTGCGGTGTTTACTTTTCTTTATTATCTTTCTTCAGCTATGGTCATACAGATTTTCATACTTGGGGGGCGGTGGTATGGATCCAAGGGGGCGATAGCATGAAAAGGTTTGGGAAACACTGCTCTATGTAGATCATCCAAGTTTAGGATAAGATAGGAAGTCCAGGCATAAATCTCCAACAGCAGCTTAGTAATATCCACTATAGGCTTTATACATTCCAACAGGTTATTACTCGCCTCATGGAAAGAAAAGTTTTCTTATAAATACTCTGAACTGAATGAATTCATATGAAGGATGGATGACTTGGAGGAGTTGGCTTCTTGATAACAAGAAATAGAAAAATAACGTCTAGAAAATAGAAAGTGTATCTGACAGAATATATCAGCTCAACCTCAGGATAAATAAACGTTACTATATGCCAGTGATTACCAAAGTCGGCGATGCCGCCCTCCTAGGGGCACTGATCTAATCCAGGGGGGCGCTAGACGAAAAAGAATTTTATTCCGTTGCCTTTCATCTTTCTTTCTCAATGGAGTTCACCTGGATTTATGGCATCAGTAAAACACCACAAAATAGTCATACAGTAATTTGGTGGATATTTTATCATTGCGGTGTTTACTTTTCTTTATTATCTTTCTTCAGCTATGGTCATACAGATTTTCATACTTGGGGGGCGGTGGTATGGATCCAAGGGGGCGATAGCATGAAAAGGTTTGGGAAACACTGCTCTATGTAGATCATCCAAGTTTAGGATAAGATAGGAAGTCCAGGCATAAATCTCCAACAGCAGCTTAGTAATATCCACTATAGGCTTTATACATTCCAACAGGTTATTACTCGCCTCATGGAAAGAAAAGTTTTCTTATAAATACTCTGAACTGAATGAATTCATATGAAGGATGGATGACTTGGAGGAGTTGGCTTCTTGATAACAAGAAATAGAAAAATAACGTCTAGAAAATAGAAAGTGTATCTGACAGAATATATCAGCTCAACCTCAGGATAAATAAACGTTACTATATGCCAGTGATTACCAAAGTCGGCGATGCCGCCCTCCTAGGGGCACTGATCTAATCCAGGGGGGCGCTAGACGAAAAAGAATTTTATTCCGTTGCCTTTCATCTTTCTTTCTCAATGGAGTTCACCTGGATTTATGGCATCAGTAAAACACCACAAAATAGTCATACAGTAATTTGGTGGATATTTTATCATTGCGGTGTTTACTTTTCTTTATTATCTTTCTTCAGCTATGGTCATACAGATTTTCATACTTGGGGGGCGGTGGTATGGATCCAAGGGGGCGATAGCATGAAAAGGTTTGGGAAACACTGCTCTATGTAGATCATCCAAGTTTAGGATAAGATAGGAAGTCCAGGCATAAATCTCCAACAGCAGCTTAGTAATATCCACTATAGGCTTTATACATTCCAACAGGTTATTACTCGCCTCATGGAAAGAAAAGTTTTCTTATAAATACTCTGAACTGAATGAATTCGTATGAAGGATGGATGACTTGGAGGAGTTGGCTTCTTGATAACAAGAAATAGAAAAATAATGTCTAGAAAATAGAAACTGTTGTATCTGACAGAATATGTAAGCTCAACCTCAGGATAAATAAACGTTACTCTATGCAGATCATCCAAGTTTATGCGCCAACAGCAGCAAGCAGCGAGGAGGAAATTGAAATTTTCTTCCAGACTCTCGGCAAGGAACATGACAAGGTAGATCACTATTATAAAATCATCATGGGCGATTTTAACGTTCGTGTAGGTAAGCAGGAAACAGATGATGATGACACAGGAAAACATAGACTAGGCCAGAGAAATAAACAAGGTCACCGTCTGGTAGAGTTTTTCAGAGTGCACCAATATGTACATAACGAATACATATTTTAAGAAGAATCCTAAGTGGACTTGGAGAGGTCCTAATGGAGTAAAAAACGAAATAGACTACATATTGGTTAACAAACTCTACCCAGTTACTAATTGTGAGGTACTAAACAACTTCAACACTGGCAGTGACCATAGGATAGTTAGATGCAGAATGAAGATTAACGTCAGAATGGAGCGATAGAAGTTGGTCTCAATCAGGAAACAGGAGGTAAATATTGCAAAATTAGAAAAAATAGGAAAGAGTTCCAGCTGGAACTTTGAAATATGTTTTCAGCGCTTCAAGAAGTAGAACTGGAAGCCAAATTCATGGAAGTCGTGAAGGCAACGGCAGAAGAAGTAGCAAGCAACGAAAGCAACTGAAGCCCTCGAACTTGCCAAAGAAAAATATCGAATATGTCGAGCTGTGCAAGTCTATCAGAGGTCAATGAAGGATTATGTGAGGAATTTTAACGAAAGAATTGTGCAAGAGGCTATAGAGAACAAAAGAGCATGAAGAGGGTCAGACAATGCCTAAGAATGGGAAAGAAAGTAATCTGTCTTTCCAGAAAGAAGATGGCAAAACAACTTCCAATAGACAAGAAACACTGAGGACAGTAGCAGAATACTTCACCAACTTAAACAAGAAGACAGAGAATTTGAAGAGGAAAACCTAGAAGAAACACAAATCTCAGAAAATCCCCCCTCTATTCTCCCTGAAGAAGTAACAGAGGCCATCAAGAAGACGAAGAATGAATGGAAAGGCCGGAGGAGCAGATGGAGTTTTAAAAGAATATCTGAAATTTGGTGTTACAGAAATTTCTCCCGTCCTATTAGTTAGCAGTTATTCACTAATTGCCTTAGACAAGGGAGAATTCCGAAGGACTGGAACCATACAAAGATTCTCCTAATGCACAAGGAAGGAGGCAAGGAAGATTTGAAGAACTACCGCCCCATCAGCCTCTTTCCTGTTATTTGCAAAACGTTCATGGCAGTAATAGCTGCATGTCTGAATATATCCCTGGCAGCTGTCCAGCCCAGACAACAAGCTGGATTTCGCAAGGGATTCAGCACTATGGACCACATCCACACGCTGCAAGTAATTATCAGCAGAATGAACGAATACGAGATGCCACTAGCTCTCTGCTTTGTGGAGTATGCCCAGGCCTTTGACTCGGTAAGTACCTCCTCCACACCAAGTAAGGACGCCACGGCCTCTGTGATACTGCATGAAGAAAGAGAGGAATTCCAGATTGAGAAGGGAGGGAGACTACCTTTCACCAATTCTTTTTTACAGCCGTTCTGGAAGAAGTTTTTAAAACCTTAGACGGGTAGGACAGTACATCAGTCATTTGTATTTCGCAGATGATAGGGTACACATCGCAACCAATGGTGAAGATCTAGCACCAAGACTTCAAGAACTGAACACGGAAGGTCAGAAAATAGGACTCAGGATAAACTCATCAAAAAGTAAGGTAATGTATAATTCTTTTGCAGCCCAAGTACCAATACTACTTCAAGAGACACCCCTTGATGTTTGTTCAGAGTACACTTACCTGGGACAACTGCTTACGAGAGAAATACAGGATAATTGAAGTGAATCGAAGAATAAAACTAGGATGGAGAGCTTTTGGAAGGAACGCACATATTCTGAAGTCGAAAATGTCAATGAGAAGAAAGAAAGAAGAGAAAGGTCTTCAACCAATGCATTCTACCAGTTTTGACATATGGAAGTGAGACTTGGGTGTTAAATGCACCAATAGCCAAGTGAGTTCACACTATACAAAGAAGGATGGAACGATGTATGCTTGAAATCACAAGAAGAGAAAGGAAACGTAACACCTGGGTTAGGATGATGACAGGAGTGACAGACATCATAGATAAGGTAAGACCACTGAAATGGATGTGGGCAGGCCATGTTGTGAGGAGAAACGACAACCTATATACATCAGCAGTTCGGAACAGGATACCAAGGGATGTGAAGAGCCCAAGAAGAAGACCAAAGGACCGATGGAACAGGGACATCATTCAGTTTTTGCGGGTAACATGGTAACGAGAAGCACAGCATGTACAGCATTGGAAAGCACTTGGGGAGGCCTACATACGACGTCAGATTGAAAATGGCCAATGATGATGATGATATATAATAGATATATGTATATTTCTGTGAACCAATTTTGATATAATCAGAATTGATTTACAGAAATAAAATTTTAATTTTATTCACTACAATTAAATTCAACTTTTCAGCCCAAGAAATGTTGAATGAGAATATCAGATGGGTTGGATGAAAAGTAATGGCAAAAATTGTCGGGTCAGCATACTCAGCTGTAATGTTTCGGTAGATAATAAGGACAACTACGACCTAAGTTGGACTGTCTGAGTTAACGAAAAACTGCTTTATATTACATGCCAAGAATGTATTTCTGAACCTTATAAGTTCAATTATGATCATCATGACCCTAATGCTGTGAACAATTTCCTCTATAACTCTCTATGTACGGTAACGGAATAGCTATTGTATCCAGCCAATACTGGGTCAAATGATTACAACCTTCATGCAAAGTAAATGAATGTTTCAGCTGGATATAATAAAATAAAAGAGGAGTCATCATTCTTGCCAAAAGAAAGTCACTGGGTAACAATAAACACTGTTACCTGTGATGATTACAGTGAAGGAAACAACAAAAACAATGTTTCCATTGCTGCAAAAGTCAAGTATGAGATTGCTTTTGTGCCATGATTCATAGTCACATTCTCATTTCTCACATCACATGATCACATTTATTTACATTCTATGACTACAAATAGGCATTTAGCCTTGTGGCAGTCATTTGAGGGGCAAATAGAACAGAAGTCCTTCCTGGCATTCACCCTAGTGGAGGAAAAAGTGGGGTGGAAAACCTCTCCAAAAACCTCCCGAAGGCAGCACGTCATACAAAGTATTACAACAAATCTATTCTATTACAAAAATATCAACTATTCTACAGTTCTATAAATTATATACAGTCATTAATATACATACAGCATACAGTATCACAATATACAGTATCACGTTATACAATATCACATTAGACAATAACACAGGAAATTTTTGAGCGTCTTTTTGAAAATGTTTACATTTTTGGCATTGGAATGAGAATCCTACTACATATCTAGCAGTCTTCCTTTAAATGCCTTCGAGTTTCTTGCTAACACCGGTGTTGTGTGGGTCCCAAACACTTGCTGCATATTCTACACGATCACATTCTCATCAATTTTTAACTAAAACTTGTATATTTTTACGCTAAATTTTTCTTCCATACGATTTTCATACTTATTTCTGTAGGGATATGAATGCAGCAGAGAAAGATAACCCATTCAACTGCAGACTTCCTCAAAATCTATACCTCCATTACATCACATATCATATATTCTTCCTTTATCTTTAAATTTGATGAATAGAAAATCAGATTCATAAACAGTCATAGCTTATATTTACTTTCATTTTGCAAACTAGGTTATCCACTAACATGCATAGTCAGTCTAAAGCCCAGTGAGACCCAACTATATTGTTTGTATAAAACTGACATTTGCTGAAGCAGGTCTGTAAATTTAATTTCCATAGATTGAGTCTTTAGTATTTAAATTATGGGAGCAATAACCTAACATCAGGAATAAAAAAAATTATTTTATCAGAAGAAATTAATTCGATTACAATTTTCCAGCAGAAGAGAGCAATAACCAATGACTTTAACCAATATGTAATAACAAATAAACTTCAGCAGTTTAGAAATATTTGCTTACTGATAAGCATTGAATTCGAGCTTATTGTAGAATCGGTGGGACCTGCAATTTTTAACTAACATGAGAAAAGCAATATCAGTGCGTGAATGAGAGTTGGTTGAACTGAGATTTTTGTTTCCACTCTTATAATGTTTCTACTCAAAGCTTAATTCTATTCACCACCTTATCTGCTATAATATGAAAAAAATTTGAGATGATACTTACGGCAGTCTTCAGCACCTTTTCGCATACTAGCGAACCGTACAACGAATTTACTTTGAAAACATCGCCGTCGATGAATAATTTATTTACGGGATAGGTGATAAGTATTATTCAGCAAAAATTAATGAAGCGGAAAGAGCAAAGAGTTGTTCCTGACTGTAACGTTAAAACTGTTAAAATATTCACGAAAAGAAAAAAGTTGCGGAAGAGAAAGACGTAACGAAAATCATAAAATTGGAATTTCAATTCAGAGTTTAAATTGATGAATTTTAGGGTGATTCAAACTCGTTTTATTGAGAAACAAAGAATCATTAAGAAAAACTAACATATTGTTCCTTATTATTGGTAAAGAACTTAATCTGGAGTTGATTGTTAAGATCCGTTTGACGCAGTGGTAGAGGTTCATTTGTCAGTTTATCTTTCATTTGAAACTCCGCAATTATTTTCAGAATTGTAGGTATATTCGGAATTGCAGGCACTTCCCGCGAGTTACTCTCAGATGTGTGTCCACTGGTGAGTGACTGCTAGCGAGAGCGGCTCGGCAGTATTTACTCTCAAATGGAAAAGCAACTTAATAAAGAACGTTAAATTTACCATGCCTTTGCGGACGGCCTCTTTACCATCAGCTTTTCTGCATTTTTTCATGTACATCATTATTTCCTCTTCACCCCCATATGGAAGCAAACCTGTCGCATAAAGGTTACCAGGATTTAACAGATCACTTCCGTAGTAAGATTTCCAAGCAGAGAAGGAAGATTCGTATGCAGCTTCAGCTTGACTCAAAATGGAACCTGAAATACAAATTAGAGAATTGAATGGAACTTAATAGGACGTACGCATATATAATAACCTACAACATCTATCTAAATGTAATAAGTATCATGGGTTAAATTAAGCAATCCCAATGAATGAAACTGGAAAATAATAATCTAATGGTAAGACAGGAATTCCAGTGAAAGTTCAACTAAAGCAAGTACAGAGAAAGGAAAAAGAATCCGAACTAAAAATTCGTGAATCTGGAATTAAAGCTCGCAGAACAAGAGGAATTCAATATTTCTCACCAATAACGACTAACAGAAGCGTGACTGATGACTTCATCGTTAGAATCCTTACTAAATGATCTCTCTGGAAAGTAATGACAACCTGTCTGTTCCGATGCTAATGATTAGGTTAACTCTCAGTCCTTGACTAGAACGACACAAGTAGTGTCAGTCCTGTCTTTTCAACAGTAAAGGTGCAATTCCTATGCGGCGACTGAAACGACTGTAGCAGTGCGTCTGTAAACGCTACAAGAATGACACTTCTTCTATACAAATTAATGGAACCCTTTCCAATGGCGCGTCCGCAACCGTACGACTGAAGCGGCTCCGTGAGACGGCTCCAGACGTACCAGACATAGTAGCAGAGTACGAGCAATGTTGCCACGTTAACCTACTTCTGCCGGTGGAACACTTTGTCAGTAAAATGACTCATCTCGAAGTTACACTGAAATTTACCCTTTCACTCATTATTTATGTGTTCTTGGTTGTGTTAACACGTTTTTGCTTGAGAATGTCTCCGAGACCACCGTTGTCTGATGTCGAAATAACGATGATTTGCTTGACGTGCAACTCGTGTGGTTACCGGTTGCCTATCGTGAGCTCAATCCAATGGAGCTGATTTGGGCTTATATCAACGGAAAGATAGCCAAAGTGAACATGCAAAAGTCATCATAAAACGGCAGGAGCATGGATGCAATGAAAGACTTATGCGTAGAAGCATTGGGAAAAGTTTCTCGAGAAATTTGGAGGAAATACATCGAACATACGAAGATCATCACTGGGAAAAGATAATTTGTTTGCATTCAATCCTCAGGTTGAGCCAGTACTAATTAATATTCTGAGGATGCTGACGAGTATTAGAGGTTCATAGCCCTCGTGAGAAAAGGTGATGGGAATGATTTATAAAATTACTAAAGCTGAGGAAAACTAGGGTCACCATCTGAGACTGCCAGCGACGGCTGAACGCGGCAACACCGCCCGCATTCTGCTACTATGTTTTGCAATCGGCGGTAGCTTCCCGCGCGTTCATAGGCACGTTACCGTCCTGTTAAATATTAATTCGTATATAATAATTCGCCAAGTTGAAGTAAGCCTAAGCAGAGCATTGATTATATTAACTGGAACAAACTCATCAATTTCATTCACCATAAAATAGATTACTACTCCCCACTCAGCCCTCCATTTACTACAACCCAAATTGATGCTCAGATTGACTTAATGAATGATCTTATTTTTTCCGCCAAAGAAAACGCCACAGCCACAAAATCCATAAATAACCATCCATTTGCTCTCCCAATCGAAATTAAAAATTTACTCCAATCTAGAAATAGAATCAGGAGACAGTTTCATATCTTCAGAAACCTAAATGACTTGGTCTTTTTGAAAATTTTAAATAAGGAAATCAAAAAGTTAATCACTAAATTTAACAACTAACGCTGGCTAACTTTTCTCAGCTCTGTCAATTTTGAAGACAACTCAATTTGGTCTGTTGCCAAAACTATTAAAAAAAGAAAAACTTTTGACAACCCCATCTACTTTAACAAACAATTAATCTTTGATGACTGTTCAAAAGCAACTCTCTTTGCTAGCCATTTACAGAAAACCATGACCTACGACCCTTCTTTTTCCCCTATTGAAGAAGGTATTAATATCTGTGTTGAACTACTCAGGCAGCTCCCTCCTCAAAACTCCATCCAAACCACTCCAATGGAACTTAAAGAAATTATCCATGAACTAAAGAACAAAAAATCCCCAGGCCATGATCAGTTAACTAACAAAATTCTGAAAATCTTAAGCAAATTTCCCCATTTTGTTAACCTAATTACTAATCTCTTCAATACTTGCTTTTCCATTAACTATTTCCCAAAATCCTGGAAATTAGGATTCATCACAGTAATATTGAAACCAGGTAAAAGCCCTAATGATCCCAACAGTTACAGACCTATTACTCTATTATCCTCATTTTTAAAAGTCTTTGAATTAACCATTCTTAAGCACATTAAAACCCATATCATTAATAACAACATTATCATACCAGAGCAAATGGGATTCCAAAAATTTCACTCCACAACACACCAAGTATTAAGACTAATAGAAAATGTAACAAACGGTTTCTTACTAGGAAAACGCTCCACTGAAGTCCTTTTCTTTGACATTAACAAAGCTTTTGATAAAGTATGATCACACGGTCTAATCTATAAACTAATGAAACTCAATTTCCCTCCAGATATCAGCAAAATACTACTCAGTTTTTTAAATGACCGATTCATTCAAGTTAAAATCAACAACTCCCTTTCTGCCCCCTTATTAATTACAGCAGGTGTCTCCCAAGGTAGTACATGAAGTCCCTTCCTCTTCAACCTATTCATTAACGATCTTCCATCCTCCGATAAAATCACTCGTTACTTATATGCTGATGATCTAGAAATTTCCTGTTGTACCCTATCACCCAACAAATCCATACGTATAATCAACAATTACTTAAAAGATTTAGGCAACTGGCTCCAAAAATGGAAACTTTCTATCAACCCCTCAAAATGTTCTCATATGGAATTTGCTCTTAACTCCAAAAAACAGCCACATTAAAACCAACCTTATTCAACTCCCCCATCCCCAAGGTTAGCTCCCAAAAATTCCTAGGGGTTATTTTAAATGATAGACTTACATGGTCAGACCACATAAACTACTCCCTTAATAAATCTAGAGCTGTTAAATTTCGACTCTACCCTTTGCTTAGCAAGAAAAGTAAAATATCTAGTTCCAACAAAGTGAGATTAATTAAAGCCTTTATACTTCCAATTTTAACCTATGCCAGAGCTTAGCTCCCAAAAATTCCAGGGGTTATTTTAAATGATAGACTTACATGGTCAGACCACATAAATTACTCCCTAAATAAATCTAGAGCTCTCAAATTTCGACTCTACCCTTTACTTAATAAGAAAAGTAAAATATCTAGTTCCAACTCATTTTTGGTATTTGGTGTATGGACAATGGTGTATGGAAGGCGGAGTGTTGCCTTTTTCTTACTTTTCTTTCTTACTTACTTACTTGCCTTACCTTTCACCATTTGGTGAAAACGCCCATATTCTAAAGTCGAAAATGCCAATGGTCTTGAAGAGAAAGGTCTTCAACCAATGCATTCTACCAGTTTTGACATATGGAAGTGAAACATGGGTGTTAAACGCAGCAATAACCCAGCGACTTCAGACTACACAAAGAAGTATGGAACGATG